>BDSI01000052.1:0-492500 GCA_003117195.1 Eudorina sp. 2006-703-Eu-15 | reverse complement strand
CGCCCTGCCCTCCTCCCCCTCCCCCTCTCGCCCTCATCCCTCCCGTCCTCCCTCCCCCTCCCCTTCTCGCCCTCATCCCTCCCGTCCTCCCTCCCCCTCCCCCTCTCCCCCTCATCCCTCCCGTCCTCACCCTCAGGTACAGGTGCCACCCCGCGATGTCCACGTAGATGTCTCGACCTGCAGCCGACTCCCACAGCGACACACACGGCAGCGGGGCAGATGGGCGGTGTCCGTCAGAGGAAGCCCAGCGAGACTGGCGCCCCATTCCCGCTTTTTTTGGCACAGCTGGACCGGGCGTGGCGGTGGGCCTTATACGTGTCTTCACGCAAGCACACGGTGGGTTCACCGGCCCGCGGGTCGGTCAGGGGCGTCCCCCGCTTGCGGGCCAGGAACTCGGGGGCAACGGGCATGACAGATAACCGTGGTGAGGGGGTACTGGATGCTGCTGGGCTTGTACGAGCTTTGCAGGCCTGGGCAGAAGATGGGGTGTCACCAACTGTCCACCAACGGCCCGTGGGTCCTAGAGGGTTATCTGATACGGTACATCATGTGGTACAACGCGGCACGATGGTTGATTGCTGATCTGCTGCGCCGGGCTCGAACCTAGCTCCACCGCCAGCCTGTCAAGTAAGTGTCAACGTACCGATTGCCGAGGCGAACTCGTCATAGGGCGACTTAGCGCTGCCGCCGCCAGCGACCAGCTTGGTCAGGTCCAGCCACCCATCGACCGCTGGAGGCAGAGGTCCCAAATTTGTGACGGTGTTGGAGGCGCGGTTGTGCACATGTGTGTATGTGCGTGGCTAGTGGCTTGCAGGGGCACCAGGCACGGCATGGACAGCCGTGCGTTCCAGCCATACCCACCGACCCAGCGCGGCGCCGCGTAACGATGCCCCCAACAGATTGGCATTGCTCACCATCTCTGCCGAAGCTGCCGGCGCGCGAGTTCGCTTTGCGTTCTGGAACAGATGGGAGCGGGGAATGTCGCACGGGACAAAGGCTCCTGCCTCGCCTCAAACTGACAAGTCCTGTGTGATCGTGATAGTGTGATTAGCGACAGACCGACGTTCTCCAGAGCTGTCTGTCTTAGCTTTCCTACCGGCATCCCGGTTTCCGTGCTGAGCTTGGGCTGCGCGAATACGAAGCGCACACATATGGCTTGATAATGTTGTGGCAAGCAATGGCCGACTTTAGAAAACGTGGTTTCAATGGGGACGCTACGGCAGAATACCAAGGCCAACTGGACTTGGGTAACACGCTTTTACAAGATCTGATTAGAACTGTCACGTAACAAGATCTGCAATGATGTTATATTAACATACAAATTGAATTAGCATCCTCCGAGAAGACCTGATCGAACACAAAGTGTCGTAACAGGTTCGGATGTAAATTGTCTGTCGTTCATGACTTTGCAAGGAATACGGGCCCCACCGAACTGTATTGCAGAAAAGCGCGAAAGGTAGAATGATCAATTGGTCAGCGGCTCTTCCACAGTAACGAAGTTCGCGTGCCAACGTACAGATGCAGATACTCATGAAAAGCCTGTAATCAATGCAATTTCCGATCGGACCACCGCAAAGAATCAAGTCATAGCGGAGAAACCTCGGTGCACGCTTGGGTTCCCCTTGCTGTTGGCGGAGGCGGGCAGACACTCCGTGATACTCGCATCACATCCGCCGCACATCGGCCCTAGCCAAACCCGACATGCTCTTGGCGACACAACATGAAAAGGCTAACGAAATACCGTAAATCTGCGTTGTGTCTTGGTGTTCAGGCGCGTCGCATCAAGGAAATGATCTAGCTAGGGAATGGACCGGGCGACGTGCTCGCAACACCACAGGATATGAACAAAACGCAGGCAACTACCCTTCTCTCCCCCACAATGGCATATCTCGTGGAAGTCCAGTAAAGGATAAAAGTGAGTATCACAGTGATACTGTATGTCGTACTAGCGTCAGTGACAATCGTGCCATACTGGAATGCTCTTGCGAAGTATTTTCTCGGTATAGCATAAAAGTGAGCCGTTATAGTCGTGAAAATTATCAGGAAAGTTTAGTCGACAACTGAAGCAGGCTTGAACTTGTGACCATCGCTGAAGACACTGGACACGGACAACCTGCGCACGTTTTGTGCACGCTGTGACCCCAACGTACATAATTAAAAGGATTTTGTGCGAAAGCGCTTACTGAACCTGCTGACGTACTCTGCTGGTGGGCGGTTGCCTGGAAGAAAACTGACAGCGTTACAAGTTTGTTTCCCGAGCTCTCTCTAGTCTCCACACGTCTCAACAGAATCTGCAAGTCGTCAAAATTTGCCAAGTAGTTTTGACCTGCTGTCACGCACCCAATGTAAGCTGCCTGTATTTGGTTGACAGCCAGGGTAGGCAGCCTAGAGGTATGTGATCAGGTGTGGTTTGGTGGACGTACGGATTTGCATAGCATTATAATTTATGCAATGTCCACCAATATATCGATAATCGTACTTTTCTCATAGCGTCCTGTTCTGAACTGTTACACAGCTATGCATTACACCAAATAAATATATACTTGTATTTCTGTCGGTTTTGCAATATATCCAGTGGATTGGCTCTTTAACATGCTTTGAAGCTTACGGAACCGGAACTAGTGCACTTCATTGTTAACAGACCACCTTTCATGCCGGCACAAATTTAACATACCATGCACGTTTTATCAACAAGGACAAGATGGTGTATGTCGGCACTCTCAGTGACAAAAAATATTGTTGTACAGTACGACCGGTTGTCGTCTCTAGCATTCGCCTTTGACTTAATGCCCCCTACCATGTAATGTGCATATCGGTGGTACTGTTTTACTTGTTACAGTGCCATCCCGTGAGCGCATATTCGATTTTCTGTCTCGGAAATTTCAGGGGTAGTTTGCAGAGCCGCGTCTTTCTTCAGCGATCTGTTTGAAGGTCCCTTTATCGAACTGTCGTAACAATGCCAGTCATCCAGATTGTTGTTAACAAGGAGGCAAGCCTCGAGACCAAGAAGGCGGTGGCCAAAGGCCTGACAGAACTCGTCGCGGCAGAATGCAGGGTACGCTGTGAAGGCCGAACGCATGTGTTGCACGTCAGGGGCTATGGGTGGAACCTTTGCACCTCTTACGTCTGGACAACTTGTAGCCTGGTTGTTGGTGGTGGATTTTAGAGTCCATTAAGAGTGTGATGCACAAAACGAATGCAGATTGTGGCTTTTTGAAAGCTGTCGAATTTCAGTGTCAGCAACTCTCGTGAGTGACACCGTATTAACGTCCCGCGTGAGCATAGGTGTGCAGGTACAACATGTGCTTGAGTTATCGAACTCTGTGTCGCCTGCGACAGCTTACACGCCTGACCGGCTTGCGTTCCCTGCTGCCTTCCCCCGCCCGATGTCGCCAGGTCCCAGCCAGTCACGTCCACGTTCTGCTTCTGGACAACCAGTTCTTCTCCTTTGGCGACAACTATGAGAAGGCCGCTGTATATGTGAGTGGACCGAGGCGAATCCACCCAACCTGTCTATGGGGAGCATCGCGCACTGACGGCCCCTACCGGTACCTGCTGAGCCTGAGCCCGCATCAAGGCTCGCGGGGTCACAGAGCGGTACAGCTTCGGGAAACCCAGGACTTGTCTGATGCACGACTTGGGGAAGGGGAAACAGCGGCGTGCTAGCCGACCAATATTACCGCCTGACTGGCGGTAGCGATGTCGCAACAAACATTTGCAATCGAGACGCCCGGCCCCGGTCCCGTGGAGGTTCACCCCCACTCCCCTCCCCGGGCATGTCGGCGACCCACGCCACGACGTCAGCTTGAAAGGCTCCCCAAGTCCCCATGTTGCGATGGGCGCTGTGTGCATGACAGCACCCCGCCTCTCCATCTCTTCCTTCGTGCACAAGAGTACAACACTGAATGGTTGCTTGACGACCCCACACCGGCGCCCCTGGGGTCCTGGCGCACGCCGTGCCGTGCTCCCACGTCGGCCTTCGCCGCCCTGCATGGACACTGCGATGCGATAGTAACTTGGACCCCGTGTAGACCCGGTGTAGACTCCCGAGGCCTCTCTATGTCGTATCGTTATCGTGTGACCCGGTGGGTCGGTGCGTAATGGCCGCTTACCCCCTTTGTTGCGGCGCGCAGGTCACTGTGCGGAGCAGCGCCCAGCAGATCGTTGCGGAGGCCCGCAGGAACCTGGTGCTGGAGATCGTCGGCATCCTCACAGCGGCCTTTGCAGGTAGGTAGGGTCGACACCTTGCCGTCGACAGCCGTCTCGACCGCACAGTCGTGACGTGGGATGGGCTCAGCCGTAATGTGGGATGGATGGGACGGGTGGCAATCCCGTGCGAGAGGGGGATGCGGGCGCCGTGCCCCCGTGTGCTTCGTTGACCGTCGCGCCAGTCCAACCCAAACCAGACCGTGCTGTGCGGCGCCGCCCAGCCCCATTCCCCACGGTCCACCCATCATGCGGCGCCCGCCTTCGCTGTTAACGGTTCGATGGGGCCCCGCATGCGACGACTCGGGAGTCCCGCGACTCGGACGTGAAATGAAAAGAAAGCCACGCCCCATCTCCTTTCGTTTCGCTTCATCGCATTTGTGACGCCGCGCGCGGCCGCGACGCCTATCCGTCTGTGTCTGTGTGGAGCAGACCTGGATCCCCTTCGCATCAACACCTTCTTCGAGGAGCTGCCGGTGGAGAACATCGCCGTGGGGTCAAACATCGCCACGTTCGCGGTGCCCGGCAGCAACCGCAACAGTCTCGGCGGCGCACAGGGCGCCTGAGAGGCCTCGGAAACTGATGTGACTTTGAGCCGGGTACGTCGGAGTTCTTTCAGTTGGGGGGTAAAAAGAAAAACAGCGAGTTGGGGTTCCGGGCCTTCAGCGGGAGAGCAGCGGTGGTGGCGGCCACAGCTTGATTGCGTTCGTCAGTCGGCACTGCCGGCCGGCGCATCGGCCGGTGGTGGTGGGTTCCTGCTGCTTGTCCTTCTAGGGTTTTGCTCCTACTGATACTGATACTGGTTCTGGCACTGCGGCCGTCCTGACTGCTCCAAAGAGACACGCGGAACCTGGATCACGGACCTGGACATCTCGGATGTTCGAACAGCATAAGGATGAGGCACCAGCGGTATGATTGTGCGGCTGCATTGCTGGACTGACCAGGAGAGGGCGGGCTGTCACTTCAGCTCACGTGGACCCCCCCTGGCCTTGGTCCCAGGGTGTGCGGCTCTGTGGCATGTTGGAATGGGATGTCGCACGGCGAGAAGGTGCTGGCGGCAGTGCGGTGGTGGTGGTGGGTGGTCGTTGTGGTCGTTGTGGTCATGATATGGCGCGACATCGCGGTGGGGCGGCGGTCGTGGGATACAGCAGCTGGAAACGTGATGGCCCCCCGTGCGGTCGCGGGCGGCGTCTGGGCTTCTGACGTCTGCAGTGCAAGCGATGGCGCACCGGCGCGGGCGGTATCGAAACTCCAAAGGAGTCTTGCTCCGCCCCGACGCATCGGCCGTTTTGCCGCTGCGGGAAGCCAACCAAAGCACAACCCGCACACGGACGTGCGAGCAGCGCCATGGTTGATTTTGACGCACGGGACCTGTTGGTTGCATGTATGGCAAATTGACAGCATCTAGGCAGGGGCTTCGGACGGAGCGCCACCCTCGATCTTCGCGCAACATTGTGGCGCGGACGGTTCAGGTTCCGTGTTTTGAGGGCCGCAACTTGAAACGACGCAGGTTCGAGAAGCGGCCGCCGCACGCCGTTTCCTTCGCTGTGTTTAAGAGCTTGATGCATGTCTCAACTGTCATTTCTCTTAGGTGATCAGACGACAGAAACGATTTCAGCCGTCGCCTCTGCCTGGCGCCAGGGTGCTGAGGACGCTCGACGGACGCCTGAGACAGGGGCATGTGATTTGCTGGCGCGCCAGGAAGGGAGCATGATAAGGATAACCTCTATTTATTTGAACGCTCATGTTGCCGGAATACCTACAGTTGCAAAGGGGAGTTTCAGCACGCTGACACCGCCGTACGCCGTGGTTGCAGAACGGTTTCCAGCCGCGAAGGCGTCTCGAGGTCCCTGCTTGAGACCCTCCAGCAAGAAGCGGAACCATGCGTCGCAATGCCTTGAACTAAGTTGGAAACGCGTGCGCATGCTGCCAGACTTGCATATCAAGCGCAGTGAACGCATTGTAACTTCCACGGCAAGCGTGGCACGCAACATCACATTAGTGTTTGTCAAATACAATCTACGTTGTAGCTGCATTAAGTCCAGTGCAGCTGATTGAGCTGTTGCGTACGACTAGAAGTGACCTCAATGTGTAGATCCAAACGGAAACCTTTTATATAAAGGCACATGCACTTAAGAGAAATAGATTATGGATGATATTACCATAGTCCTTTAAGCACTGAAGCTTTTCCGAAATGGCTCTGTCCTCGCGAAGATAACAAAATGGACAGCGTTTGAGGTGGGCGTGGATAGTCTGTCCATCGGCTCCAAGCTGAGTACTGTCATCAATGTTTACAATAATCACTCTTGAGGATAAAAGGAGTGCGACCTGAAGTTTAGGGCGTAGACAGGGGCTGCTTTGTGGTTTATTCGTTGAACAGGCTGATCGTGCTCTGGCGACAATATAGGGAAGGTACTCCGTCTCAGGTAAGAGTCTTGTGGCATGTCCTTTGTGAAACTTGGTGATTTGGATGCTGTTCTATGCTTGGCGGCACTTGTAAGGGAGGCCGCCGGCCATGCCCTGTCGTCTGCGGTTGCAGCTCCATCTTAATGGTACCTGATTGAACTTTACTGATACAAACTAGTTGCTTATGCTTTCTTCCAACACATGGTCCAGCTGTGATCGAAAACTTGCATGGTGGGCGCCCACCTTCCCTCGCAGAAAGCGCCCTTGCAATGGAGTAGTTTTATTCCAAAAAAATTACATTTAAGCAAGAGTGCTATCCTGTCGCAACCGACGCTTTCAGGTAGGATTTGTTGTTACGCATATGTTTCCTCTCCTGACACCGTTGAAACACATCCCGCCTCGCGTTGCATGCAGTACACGTGCTCATTGTAGAAATAATAATACGTAATATAAACTATGTTTGCAGGTTTGCGGCTGGCTCAGGAGCTGGTGGGATCGATACGTGTACGCCCGGAGACTTTGTTCAAGGACCCCGCGGCCGAGTCGCGTTGTCGAAAAATATAACAGCTTCATCACTCATGTTCAGATACCAAACCTCCCCAATAATCTGACGTGCATGAGCAGCTGCTCGCCGTGAAGGAACATGGCATCTACCTAAACGTTGCGCAAGTTAACGGAGTCGAGTACCGCGCTGCCTCCTGAGGGCGCCCCTCCTCCTTCAATCATGCAGCGTCAGTCTATTCAGGAGCACGCTTGGCTTCCGGAATCGGCCCGCCAGGCGTCTCGTAGTCAGGGAAGCGCGGCGGCAGTTGGCGCGGCGGCCAGACCCGCTGCGCAAGCCGCAGCGGCCGCAGCCGGCCGCGGTGCCAAAGGCAGCGCGCAGCTTCCCATATTATCAGCCCGCGATGACGTCATGGACCACGACAACCTGGGCCCCGCTTGGGACTGCCTAAAGGCCACAGACCTGTCCCCGAAACGCAGGCGCGTCCGCCTGCAGGCCACCGCCCCGCAGGATGAGGATGAGCTGCCGCTCCCTGCCCAAGGGGGGGAACCGTGGCCTTTGGGCGCTGGGGTCGCTGCACAGGCGCCCTCTGCCGCGCCAGCACCCGGCGCCGCGGCTGCTCACCAGCTCGGGGTCAAGTCCGGCAGGCTGACGTGTCCAGCAGAGCTCGGCCCCGGGTCCGCGCAGAAGAACCCTAGGGGAAGCGGCTTCAGGGGCGTGTACGACAGCTGTATGGTAGAGGTCATGGCGGCCGAGCAGATTTCTGCGGGCTTCGACGCCGCCTGCCCGCCGGGTCTGGGCGGGACAGCTAACCGGGCGGCCTACGCGCTGCCGGTGGCGTCCTGCGTTCGGTGGCCAGTGCGTGGGATTGCCGAGGTCGGCGACGGGAGGAGGACCACCACCGCGGCCCAATCCGACGATGGCAGTCCAGCGGCCGCGGGTCAAGAACTGCTGCGCCGCCGCCAACACGAGGACAGCTCTAGGGAGCTGTACTGCAGGATCCGCGAGGCGGTTGCGGCCATACAGGCGGACGAGGTCGACGGCGGCGGCGGTACAGCCGCCGGTGGCGGCAGGGACAACGGCGGCAGCGTCCCCCGCTCCGGGTTTCGACTAGCATGCGGCGCAGGCTCCTCGGCCGCTGCACTCGTCTTGACGCCGCTGCGACCCAGGGGTCGGTCAGTAACGGACGGTGACGAGGTCGCCGTCTGCAACGATGCCAACGAGTTCGACGGCGCGCTAGAGGTCAGGGCGGTCCGGCCGCCTCCGCCACTGCCTCAGCTACAGCAGGGGTCGCAGGAGGTGCCGTACCAGCGGGGGCCGCAGCACCCCAGCGACCCGAACCCCAGCGCCAGCGTCACCGCCACGCCCGCCTCTGCCTCCGCGCCGCCGCCCGTCGTCGATCCAGACTTCAGGATCCGCATCCGTACCTTCTGTGCCGGCGGCGGGGGACTTCGAGAGATTTCCCCGGGGCAGGACGAGGCGCAGGATGGGGCGTTGTTGGGTGCGGCGGAGGTGCCGTTGCGGCCGCAGTCGCCATCACTCGAGGAAGCCTTGCTGTTGCTGACCGCGGCGGAGGAAGGGGTTGCCCGCGACAGGTCCGCGGAACGGCCGTGCAAGCAGCTTTCAACAAAAAGTGCCGGCAGGGCCCAGGGCCCGTCTTTGGCGTTGGCGCGCAGCGGCAGTTTGGGACAGGCGGGACCCAGAAACCCGGCGGTGAATTCCGCGCAGCAGCTGGAGCCGCCGCCGCCGCCGCCGCCGCAGGCTCTACCGCAGGTTCTGCCGCAGGCGGCGGCGACCGCGGCGGCGGCGGTGGCGGCGGTGTCGACTCCGGTGCCGCCAAGGGTGGCAGCGGCGGCGGCAACGCAGGGAGTCGGGGACGGGGCAAGTGCAGTCCGCAGCCCCGTCCACGCCGTCCACGGCAGCGGTGGCGCCTCCGCCGCTGCTCTGCCGTGCGCCAACGGCGCCGACGGCTCCCCAAGCAGGCCCGCCACGGCAGCCGTGTCTGAGCCCGATCCAACGCCGGTGCTGGTGACGCGGCAGCCCGTCCTTGCCCTGGCCGCTGCTGCTGCCGCTGACGTGGGCACTTGGGACCCGAGGCATGGCGCTATCAGCACCGACGTACCACACCCGGTGATCGTAGGCATCCCCAACCTTGTGACCTCTGGCAGCGGCGGCGGCGGAGTTAACGGCCAACCGCTGCTCGGGCTCTTCGATCCTGTGCGGTACATGAACTGCTGGGAGTGCATCCGGCTGCTGAACCACGCCATGAGCGATGCGTGGGTCAGCCGTAGCCAATTTGAGAGGGTGCGTTGGGTTCGTTGGGTTCGTTGGGTGCGTTGGGTCCGTTGGGTGCGTTGGGTGCGGATCGAGCCGCGCTAATGCGGGACGAGGGGGGCCGCGACAGGTGGGAGGCAGGTAACACACCAGACATGTGGGGGAAAGGATGGGGCGGACTAGGGCGAACGGACAGTTGGGTGTGACAGCGCTTGTGTGGCTCATCTCCGGGGCGTCGGCAAGGACCTGCCCAACTGCATGCCATGTGTATGCCACGTGTATTCGGGTGCGTTGAGGCTCGCTGCGGGAATGTTTGGTTGGCCCCGATGTGTCAAGGGTTGGCCATCCGGCCTTCCGTTGCGGTGCCAAGCACCTCCCTACCCCTTTCCGCTTCGGCGATCACGACCCTCTTCCTCGCCCGCCACCTCCTACTGCTGCGGCTGCGGCTTCCCTGCGCAGTTGTGCGGCTGCAGCATGGCCAAATGGTACCGATCCATCCGGGTACTGGAGCGCGCTGACGTCGCAGGCGGCGCAGCGGCGGTAGCGGCTCGACTGATGAAAAAGCAACAGCAGCAGCAGCAGCAGCAGCAACCGGCGTGGGAGCTCAACGGCGCAGACCTTGCCCCGGGCGGTAGCAGCTACATCTACGCAAACGAAACTCTGGGAGACTGGCTGCAGCTTCACGGTCTGCCTGTGTTCAAGGGACCTAACCGAGTGGGCAACAACGCAACCCGGGGCAGAGCCAACGGCAAGGCCATTTCGCCGGAGCCGCCGTTGCGGCCGCGGGGCCGGCCCCGCCACCAGGCGCTCGGCGTCGGAAGAGCGCCGCGGAGTGGATATGGCGCCGCCGCCGCCGCGGCGGCAGCGGCGCTGATTGCCGCCGAAGAAGCATCACGCGCGCCCGCTGGCAGTAGCGTCTGTGCCTCCGCCGCGGCGTCGGCGATGGCCGCCGCCGCCGCCGCGGCGGCGGCGGCGGCGAGGGTCGCCGAGGACAGCGACCGGTTCGCACTCGTCACCGGTGGTGGTGCCGCCACCGCCACCGCCACCGCCACCGCCGCCCGTGTGCTTGGCGAGAAACCCGCGCGGACCGACAAGGCCCGTGTGTCGTCACCGCTGACTACGTACGGCAGCGGCGTCACCGCCATGGCGGCGGCGATGTGCACTGCGGGCTTCACCACGCCCACGGTGTCGATTCCCACCGACGCGGAGGCGGAGCACGACGGCGTCGCCGCCGGCGCGCCGGCCGCCGGCATGCCGCTGCCGCCCCAGCCCGTTTCCGCGGACAGCGAATGCGGTCGGAAGCCGTCGCCGCGGACAGGCCCGTCATCGCCGCCGCCGCCGCCGCCGATGCCGTACACGGGGCCCATGCCGGGCGCTCCGAAACCAGAGACCAACCAGAGGGCGTGGCCCCGCCTGACGGAGCAGCGGCGTGAAGTGCGGTCTGGCTCCGACGGCGGCGGGTTTTGCAGCAGCACGGACAGCGGAGGTCAGCAGCAGGACGGCAGTCGTGGTGGCGTCGGCGGCGCCGCCGCCGTGATTGACAGTAGCAATCCAACCATGTTAGAGGTGGCGACGGCAGGCGCGGGAGAAGCAGCCACGCGCAAGTCGGGCAACGGATCCTCGTGTTTGCAGTCGCCGACGCATGAAGTGCGGGAGGTGAGGGCGCGCCCGGCGCGGACCTATGGTACGGCACCATCCGCCGCTGCTGCCGCCGCCGCCGCCGCCGCCGCCGCCGCCGCTTCTGCGCCCACTGGCGCCGGCGGCGACGCCGATAGGGCTGTCGCAGTGAATGCCGGGGGCGTCCTATGCGAAGGAGCCGGTCTGCCGTACTATGATGAGGAAGCGTACGAGACTTCAAACCCGGACAGCCAGGGGGAGATGTACGGCGGGTCGGAGGTATCGTACTGGAGGCATCACGGCGCCATGGACGCGTGGGGAGCGCCGCCAGCAGCGCGGTATAAGCTGGCACGACCGGCGCCTCCACCGTACAGCTCGTACGCTGCCGTACCGTCCTGCCACCCAGGATCAGCCGCGACGGCGCCTCAGCTGTACCCGCCACCCCGCAAAGCTGCGATACTACACCGCGTGCACAGCAGCCCGCCCGCGGTTAATGACGCCTCCACGGCTCTGGCACAAGGGGCAGTGCCGCCGCGGGGAGCGCCGTACACACATGCAGTACCGTACGGAGCTTTTGTACGAACGATACCCCGCCATGCCCGTGGGCAGTGCGCTCCCGAAGCGGTGACGTCACGACCGTCGCTGCTGTATCCAAAGCCCAACAGAGCCCTGTCGTTGTGCGGCGGGGGTTTGCCTGGCGGCACAGGCCTCGGCCGATACACAGGGCCGCCGCAGCAGATACAGTACCACAGTGTTGTCGTACCGGAGCCGTACGAGTGGCCCAGAGGCCCAACTGGGGGCCCCAGCAGGGCGCCAGTGCCGCCGGGGGCCCCGACGGCTCAGCCTACCGCACAAGCTGCAGGGGTGATTCGCTACCCAGTAGCAGCCATGGCGGCGCCGCCGCCGCCAGACCACAGCGACGGCGGACCACAGCGCCTTCGTGCGGGTGCACGCCGGTACTGCAAGCCGTACCATCCGTACGTAGCGTGGCGTCACGCCGAAGATGCCGAGCAGCCGCCTCATGCCGTCGCAGGGTACGACAACGGCAGCAGCTCGTTCGAGGCGCAATCCTGCCCTGGCCCACGTGGCGTCGTACGAGCTCGCGCCCCAGCGGCCAGCCATGCAGCCGTCAACGGGCCGAACGTCGCCGCGGCCAACGCCGCGGCACATGCCGTAGCGACTATAACGGGGGAGGACTATCGGGCGCAACCCGCCCCAGCCGCAGTGACCACCACAGGCCGAGCGTGGACCGCCTGCCGCTCAGCCAGCGCTGGTTACGTGTATGGCCCTCGAGGGCGTCCCGTGCATGTACGGCTGTTGAAGGCTTTGTCATTCACGGAGTCGTTCTCTGAGCCCTACCCCATGGCAGACTTGTACGGTGAGGGCGTCGCGCAAGATGAGGCAGAGATGACTTGTGATGATGAATTGACTTAGGTATCAGGAACTGTTTTGAGTTTGGGTAGTTCGCGGACTCGTGGGCTGGTTTGTTGGGTTTCTTGTTTGTTGCCTAAAAATGCGCCTCTTTTACGGCACTACACGGCGAATCTCTTATGCAAGACCTGCCAATTTATTGTGTAGTTCCAAGTTAACGGCTAGGAAATCCGTTTTCAGGAAATGCGAAGGCGGCTGGAAGAAGCCGTCACATCTATCGACCTTCGTTTGTCGCGGGGTTTCGAGTATGGTTTCAAAGGCCGTCATTTTGGCGTGCGCGCTTTCAAAGAGTTGAAGGGAATTTGTGGATTAGGGTTGAAGTTGTTAGAGGTTTGATAGTGGTGACTGTGACTGGAACCGGTCTGCAGGAAAGCAGTGCGTTGACGATTCTCCATCCTCTTCGCCAGCATAACGCTGCCTGCTGAGAATCATAATAATATGTTATTCTAAGTTGGATTGATTTGGGCCATTCAGCACCATGGAGGGCAGCTTTCCCTCCCATTCGACGCTTTGCAGGTTCAAGTCAGGAGTTTGCGGCCCAGTGCTATTGTGTGCCAGAATGTTATCGAATTAGGTAAATGATTGTCGTGCGACGATTAACGAACGACGTTGGACACTTGTGGCTTCGGGCATCTACAGCTACCCTTGGCCCGCCTGCCAGCGAGCTAGCGGTGGGCGGGCGAGGGCTCGTGTGCGCGCGAGCATGCGCGAGATGCAAAAACATGCACCTTTTTTAGCATTGCTGGTTTCCCCAAGATTATCTAGACCTTATTCCATGTGCAACGTGCAAAGGGAGATAGAGCTATTTACATCGACAAGTCTTTGTTTTGGGGCGGAGATTGTGGCGGAAGGAGCTGGCCGACCCAAATTTCGATACCGCGCATGTTCTTGAGGAGGTGACGTTCAGGGATCGCAGCCCCGGCCGGCATCCTGGGGTCTGGATCGTCACCGTGCGGCGGGGGCAAGTGCGCGGCATGCATTTCGGCATTTCCCGGTGCATGCTTTGGAGACCGCCGGCGCAGCGACGATGCACGGAAACTGCCAGGTTCCTCCATTATTCGTGCTCAAATGGCTGGTGGACGGGGTGTTTGAGAGCGCAGCGGGGGATACAGGTGGGGCAGGTAAGCGCCCCGTCCCGTTAGATGGCCGTATTTCGCAGTATGTATCTGTGGGATTCATTGCCCGCTGATCAAGGTCAGCAGGCGTATTTCGCATCGTATCTGTCGAAGCCCGCGGGGGCTCCGGTCGTTCGGTTGGGCGAGGTGTTGCTTCATTTGGCAACACAAGGGTACCGGTCCCCGACGGGTACCGGTCACCGACGGGTACCGGTCACCGACGGGACGGGCTCGAGGAGGCAGGGGTCCCGCCCTGACTCCCTGATGTGTCTTGTTTGCGCGCCGCGCAGGGGGTGCAGTCATGGACTTCCGCGTTTGGGGGAAGGGTGCGGTGATGGCGCGGGGAGGGGCGGAGTCGGTGCGCTGGCTGGCGCTGCTGATCGGGCTGCTGATCGGTTCCGGAGCCCAGCCCGCGATCACCTTCGACCAGACCCCGATCGGTCAGACTCGGATCAACAGAGTTTCAGCGCAGGCAGAGAAGCGAATGGCTGGGAACGCAAGCCACGCATAATGTATGCGCGCGTGTGCTTCAATTGTCCTGACCTGCATCCAGTCATAGACATGTTTCATCAGCCTTGCAGAGAGGGGTTGCGGTTCCCTGCCGTTGCCACGTTTGCCAGGTCAGCGCGGTGACGCTGGCTGAGGCTGACAGGATGGGATGCCGTGCGCCGCTTTAGGTGTTCATCTGCGTATTCTGGCTTTCCGTTGTACGGCGCAAACCGTACGGCATTGTGGCGGCGGCATGAGTAGCATCATTGCATTATTATTCTGGGGCAGGGTTTTTGAAGGTGATTGGCGTTGGGTGCAAGGTGCTTGGCGTTGTCAGGTTGCGCGCGTCACCGGGCGCGGGGGGTTGCTGTCGTAGCTGCTAGGGCTGCTGGTAGTGGCCCGCGGTGGGTGATTGCGAGGTTGTGTGCGAACGAGGGGTGCGAGCAGGAACCTGCACGGATTGCCCGATGTGTGCTTCGGCCTGTTCATATGCGCGGATTCTTTTGTACGGCACTCGTGGATCCTGCATAGTGTATAGGGGCCTCCTAATCAGGACTTAAATAGGCCGTTACTGCAGGTTTCGGAGCATGGGAGCCCCGCATGCACCGGATGTACGGAGAATGTACGAAGGATGTACGTGCACATGCATGCGTTGAGAAAGTAGAGTCGAGCGTATGTGTATGCGTGTGTGTATGCGCGCGCGCTCGAGTTGTTTTTTGCTGGTGCCAGTCATCTGCAGCGGCTCGTGTGCTGCTAGAGGTGGCAAGGCGAGTAGGCAATGGGGCCAACTGCTGAGTGCACGTGTGCGGCCGTGTCCCGGCGCCAGGGCTGCCCCGACCGTCCATTGCAACGCTGCGCTGCGCGGCCCGCTTCGGTGGCCGCTTCGGTGCCCGCTTCGGTGCCCGCTTCGGTGGCCGCTTCGGTGGCCGCTTCGGTGGCCGCTTCGGTGGCCGCTTCGGTGGCCGCTGGGCGCATACGCGCGTACCTGCCTTTGTGTACGGTACTCGTGCAACATGCGGGTCCTCATGTCGTGCGCCCGCACCGCCTGCGGTTGAAGACGGTTGCTGGCTGGGGTGTTTTGCATGTCCTGCTGCTTTGTTTGCGATTTTGCTGCATGGGTGTTGCCATCATGGGGGCTCAGAGGGGTGGGGACCGTAGCTGTTAGGTTGTGTTTCGGTGTTAGGAGCGTGCAACGATAGCCGCCTCACGACATCCTGGTTTTTTTCGTCATGGGTGTTTTTTTTGTGTGTGTGTGTGTGTGTGTGTGTGTGTGTGTGTGTGTGTGTGTGTGTGTGAGGAGGGGGAAGGGTGTTGGTGGAGGCGTAATGCACTGCATTACTTGTCGATCTGGGCTTGGCGCTTCCGAATTGTCGATCTGGGCTTGGCGCTTCCGAGGGGGCTGATGACACGATTCGATTGACTAGGAGGACACCTTCATGGCGCCGCCGTACGCTCCCCCGCTATAGCCAGGGCGGACGCGGAGGAGACGGGCGTGAGGGGCGGCTGCCGCCCCTGCCCCGCGTGACCGGACTTGTGCACCCCGCAATCAAGCGGGGACATGCAGGCGGGACCTACCCCAACCCGTCCTGTCAAGAGATGAGGGCTCGGAAGAACGAAGGTCCGTTGTAACCGAACTTCCGAAGGTCAGCCCCGCCCCACCGCCCGCAGCGCGGTTGGCACGCGTGCGTCGGCACTGCCTGTTCCTCACGTCCTCACCCCTCGCCCGGCCCCTCGCCCGGCCCCTCGCCCGGCCCCTCGCCCGGCCCCTCGCCCGGCCCCTCGCCCGGCCCCTCGCCCGGCCCCTCGCCCGGCCCCTCGCCCGGCCCCTCGCCCGGCCCCTCGCCCGGCCCCTCGCCCGGCCCCTCGCCCGGCCCCTCGCCCGGCCCCTCGCCCTCCAGCCCTTGCTGCCCCCGGGCGGAACCCCCCTCCCCCTCCAGGAGGCGGGGCAGATAAATCGGCGCGTGCGAAGCCAGCGACCCCCCTCCTCACGCAACCCAGTACCAGATACGAACTGATCAGTGCCATGTGCTTCCAATCAGTAACAATCAGCAGGCAGGGCATCACAGGCGGTCCATCGCAGGCGGTCCAGTCGGTCGGCCGCCATCGCGGACGAGTGGTTAAAGAGGTGTTGTGTGCAAGGGGGGACGGCACGGCAATGTTGTGCGGCACCAACACGCACGGGACGCCGCAATCACGGGTATGGCATGGCGCACAGTCCAGCGCGCGCAGCACGGTCGGCCCTGAGGATACTCGGTTCGCTCAGCGCTTCAGTCGGAAAGGGTTACATTGATTAAAGAAATTAACCCAAAAAACAGGCCCACGCGGAAGGGTACAAGGATCGTAGGTCCGTCCCTGGATATTCCCCCTGTCATGCCGTTACCGTTACCGTGCCGTGCCGCGCCGCCCGATAAATAATAATTATTCATGCCGTACGTCGTGTGCAGATGACAGCGGGCGGGCACACCAGGTTGTCCTGTCCGATCCCCTTCCCCTGGAGAGCTCGGGCACGTCGGACCCCGTCAGCCACTTACGCCCCAGTCGGGAGGGCCGCCACGTCTCCGCGCCGTGCGTGGGTCAGTACCCGTGCTCGGGGGTTTCCAAAACCATGACAAAACCCTGGTAAAACCAAGGAAAACCGTGCCACTTAGTCCATCCCTCTCCCAAACGCGCTCCCACGCCGACGATCAGGGGAAGCATCCGCGCGCTAGGCGTTCGGTACCCCGCAGCGCAGCGCAGTGCCGAAGGCGGACGCTCCCTGGCTCCCTGGAGCCATGCGTACCAGAGGACTGCAGTCCATGCGGCAGTTGCATCGCGGCGCGTCGCGCGGTCAAGGTGTACGGAACTGACCCTGGCTGCGAACCCATTTTACGGGAGCACGCATGCCCCTATGCGGTACTGACTCCTCCCGGATCCGTCCATCAGTACGGCACCATGACACATGACACATATGCCGTACAACGGCAATAACTTCAGTGCGCGATGCTCACGTCTCACCGATGTCCGTACATTAAGTCCTTCCTCGCGGAGCACTCGCCCGCAACCGCACGATCCCCAACCGCACACAGTCAGGAAGTACGGCAGCGCCCGCAACAGGAGATGAGTACGGTCGCGTCCCGTGGCGATAAATACGGCACTGCGCCTGTGCGCAGTACACTATTGCCTCATGATCCCGATCTGGACCCTACCTAGAACAATAGTACATTCCGGATTCGCTCTGTACGACCTTCAGAAGCCATCCGTAAACTGCCGTACCCCGTACGGCACCCCTCGTTCGCCCCGTGAGTGCGTACCAAGCCACCAACTGTGAACTCCGTTCCGTTCCGCGTAGCACCCGCCGACCTCCAACTGCTAAAGCAGACGTCCGCCCTGGGCCTCCCCCAATGCGGTGTGGGATGCCGTCATCAGCCGCCTTACCACGTGGAGTGGATTAAGATGACGAAATCGAAGAAGCCGGTCAATCTGCGAATCATCACCCTTCATGCCCCACCGGACCCCGGCGGCGACCGACATCTGACACCGCGGCCGCT
Source organism: Eudorina sp. 2006-703-Eu-15 (assembly GCA_003117195.1). Classification (NCBI taxonomy): domain Eukaryota; kingdom Viridiplantae; phylum Chlorophyta; class Chlorophyceae; order Chlamydomonadales; family Volvocaceae; genus Eudorina; species Eudorina sp. 2006-703-Eu-15. The sequence continues at coordinate 474,933 of BDSI01000052.1, read as the reverse complement.
GACGCCCCTTTCCCCGCCGGCGGACGGCAGTACTGCGGCTGCTGCTGCTACTGCCGCCTAGCAAGCCACCGGCCATGCACCAAGGAGACGGTCCGGTCGTACAGGGCTACAACCACTACAGCCGCCAAGCCCAGCAGGAACCCCGTGCCCGTGTCATCCAATCCGAGGATGGCTACAGCCGTCAGCAGCGCAAAGCTGTAGCCGCGGGGCGTCCTGTGGGGGCAAAAACGAGTTCAGCAAGTGACCCAGGGGAGTTGTACAGCAGTTGTACGGCAGCCAATCCCCCGATGACATGTCGCCGTACCGGGACCAAAGGGAGGAACTGCCCGGGGAGGGTGGGCAGCTGGGCACAGCCTCAGCGCCTCCAAGATGATACGCTGCAATCATGCTGTGGCGTATAGTTGCCCGTGCTCTTCAACGCTATATCTATTGCCGTAGATCCTCACTCACCTTGTGTGCCGTACCGATGACGCCAGCTCCACCCCCGACACTACCAGCAGCGCCCCCAGCAGCGGCTGCGGGAAGGCCGCCAGCAGCGCCCCCAGGCTGCTCCCGAACAGCAGCCCCAACGCCGACTTGAGGCAGCCCAGCAGCACCGGCGCGGCGCCCGAACGCGCGCCGAACTTGTACTGCACACATCATGCCGTACCCGTACAACAGCATGCACAGGCGCGCCACTTCACCATGTCAGGTCAATGACACTGTCCTTAGAAGCGCTTCTTCTTCTCCTGGTTGGTGCCGTACAATGGCTGCGTCCGCACCCTGTACGACGGTAGCCAATGTGTACGCGTCGCCCACTGCTCTCTCTCTTGGACTCGTTTTCATTTCCCCTTCATTTCCCCTTCATTTCCCCTTCATTTCCGCTTCATTTCCCCTTCATTTCCCCTTCATTTCCCCTTCATTTCCCGAACCCTGGTCCCCCTCGTGCCTCGCAGTACACACACCGACATACGTACACATGAAGATGAGGGCATCAGGCCCTCTCCCGCCTGGTTTTGCCCGGGTTTGTTTCTCGGGTTTGGTGTTTCTTTCCTTGAACCCCGCCCTCCCCTTTATTGACCTCTACCTGCGCTGCAAGACCCCCGGCTCCATGACAGCAGGGCATGGCCCCCAGCCAGCAGCCCCCCAAGTTCATCAGCGCCACCGACAGGGCCACAGCGGCAGGCCGCCAGCGGGCCGAGTCGCGCCTGGAGGTACGTACGGCGGCAAAGCAGTACGGCAGCGGCGGTACGGCAGCAGCAAGAGGTCTGACCAATGCAGTCCGGCGCGTGCTTCACAGTTATCGGCGGCAGGTTTAAGGTTCCCTCCAGAGGGGGACCCAGACAACAACAAGAAACGACGACGACGACCACTGCCATTCACAGGTGCAGAGCGGGGGGCACGAGCCGACCGGCGACACCTCTCAAACACCACGGCCAAGGACTTGATGGGTTGGGCGGTCTAGACCCCCCTTATTGTCAGCCTGTGAGACGGTTAGACGGACCGACCCATGGGTCGCTGTCGCAAAACCGCCGCCGCCTTCCTGCCCCCTTATCCCCGGTTCCCCCCTCGCCCTCCCCTGCCCCCCTCTCTCCGGGCCGCCCCGCACCTCTCGGGGAAGAGGCAGCCCGCGAGGTGGCTGACGGCGATGACGGAGTTGAGGGTGGTGAGCGGCAGTTGCGGGAGCCCTGCCCGCAGGGCCCCCTGGGTGAAGTCGCTCCAGGAGGGGCGCAGCAGCCGGGGGGTGCTGGGGCCCACCTGAGAGAATTAAGAGGGAGAGGAGAGGAAGAGGAGGAGGAGGAGGAGGAGAGAATGTAATAATTATCATACCATATCAAGGGGGTGAGAGGTACCGTAATTAATGTTGCATGTGTTGTTTGGGTTTGGGTTTAAGCTTGGGTTTGGAAGAGCGCGCGGCGGCGCCAAGGAATTAAGTATAAATTTTAAATTAAATATTAAATGTATTGATATTTAATATATTTGAATATATGTAAATTGTATGTAAATTTAAAAAATTAAAGTTTTAACTTTTTTGTTAAATATTAAATGAGCAAAAACCCGAACGCCTTCTGAACGACCTCTGGGCTGATGGTGCCTGATGCTGCAGCCACCCTCGGGGGCCACACGTGCAAGAGTACGACACTACACGTAATAACAACCATAGCAACCGCCCCCCCCCACACACACCTTGAGCTGCCCGAGCATCCCCGGGTTAGATACGACGGCCATGACCAAGCCCACCACCACGGCCACCAGAGCCGACGGGAATTGCCGTACACCGCTGCCGCCGCCGCCGCAACTGCCGACATAACCACCGCCAACGGTCTGTCGGTCCAAGCCGCATGCCCCCATTGCCGCCACTGCTGAAGAGGCCCGTGGCGGCGGCGGCGGCGGTGCCGCCGCTGCCGCGGAGGTCGCTCGCTCGAGGTCGGCCGCGCCGCAATCGTCGCCGCCGTCGCGGCCGCTGCCGCCCAACAGCCGGCTGGTTTCCGTACAGTTGGCGGAGGTGCTCCCGCCGCCGCCTCCGCCGCCGCCACCGCCGCCGCGGTGTTCGTCCTTCTCAACCGCCGCTTCCGCCGCCTCCGCCGTCGACTGGTTACCGCTGCGCCCTCTCGCCAGCCACCAGATCAACGGCTCCAGGGGGGTGTCCGTCGGTCTGGGCCCCAGGGCCCCGTCGTCAGCGGCCTCCGGAGACCCCGGGGCGGACTCTGAAGCGTCCAACATCGGAACCCGGCATGGGTCCAGGGAGGGTGTGCGTGTTTAACGAGAAGCCCACCCGAACAACCCAGTCACACGCACAGTTGAGGTATGTACGGCACAGCGCGGCGAAAGGACACCCCGAAAGGACACGCCTTCCTAGTATGCGCGACTCCCGATCCGCGATCCACGTTCCTCCCCTCACCCCTCGCCTCGTGCCGCCCCACCGCGCCTAACACCCAGACACATCCCCCCCGGGCTGTTTCTAACCCTTAAACCCTAACCCAGACACCCCACCTCTCCCCCCACACAAACTTACAGTATCCTTACACACACATATACGCTCAGTTCTCTTTAACACACATATATGATTACGCACACCCTCCCCCCGCTCCACGGCATCCCTCGCCCCCCACCTGCGGACGCCATGGTGGTGGCGATCAGCCCCCCCAGCGCCATAAGCCCCACCAGCAGTCCCTCACTGCCCAGCCAGGGCCGCCAGGTGGGGCCCGGGGGCGGCGGTGCGGCCGACCCGGGGGTCGCTGCCGCCCGGACGCGCAGCGCCTGTTCGACGCCCTGACTCGCGGGACCGTCCAAACCCCACCCCCGGTCCCCGAGGGGAGGGACCGGGGCGGCGAAGGGGAATCCGTCAAGGAGGTGAGGGCAGATGACCCGTCAATGTGGGCCGGGTATGTTGGGACAGACCACCAATCCACCATGCACGGCACAGGGCACACCCGCCTCGCCGCCCCCACCCCATCGCCGCCGCCCTCACCTTCATGGCCAGCTTGGCCCCCACCGCCAGCTGCACGCCCCGCACCACCGGCGGCGGCACCAGCCAGTTGAACACGTCGATCAGGCGGCTGAGGCCCAGCAGCAGCACGCAGCCGGACACGAAGACGCCGGCCAGCAGCAGCTGGGGCAGCGTCAGGGCGGGCTGCGGCGGAGGGGGACCGGGGAGGGCGGCCGCGGGAGGAAGAGGGGGGTTGGGAGAGGTGGGCACCAGCTGCGGTCGAAGTGTCCCCTTGCCCACACATCACACATGCCTGGGTGAGACATCGAGTAAGGGGGAAGGGGGTGGACGGGGTGACACCTCGGTTGTGGAGCACTTTAGGGTTTAGGGTTTAGGGGTTGGGGCTTGGGGGGGTGTTGGGGGGCCGGGCGTCCGCGGCGACCGCGGGGGGGAATCCACCACTCGGAGGGCCGTACACGATGTCGTACAGGACTGTCGTACATGGTAGGACCCCACCTGAGACGCCGCCAGCGCCACCGCGGCGATTGTCTTCATAGGCTGCACGCACATGGGGATGCCGAACTGCACCCCGCTCGCGATGTTGTACAACCCTGTCGTACACACATGCACATGCACGAACACATACACGCGCTCTTTCTCTACGTCATGAACATTCGTGAAAGGCTCGGTATTTGTCGTACACGTGAGAGCACCGATCGCGTGCATGCGTCGCGAGCCGCTGCGTGCCAGGGCTGCTGGTGATCAAATGGAGCGCTATCCCTAGGCCCTGGCGGGTGGACCCCGGGGTCATGCACCGGACCGGCAGGTTGTCGCAGGTGGAACAGGAGTTGTGGGCACACCCCCTCCCTCCCCCGGGGGGGGGATATGTCTAACAATTTCCCGTACCCTCCCTCCCCCGATGCGTCCAGAGGGGCGCTAGGGCCAGAAACTCGTAACCAGAGGAGGCACACAAGACATAACCAAGGGCCGCTGGGACCCCGGGGGCGTAGATTCTCCCCCGTGCAGCAGGATCTTCAGGGTTTGGCCACAGCCGCCCCTCAATGGGGCCAGACACCGCTCCGCACTCACCCGTGACAATCAGGGTAGTGCCCAGGTCCAGTTGCACCTTCTGAACCAGCGCGATCTGGCGGGAGAAATCACATCCTCAAAATGATTATTACACTAATTTGGTAATAAGCGCGCATGTGATTTGACCATGTGCTCGAAGGATTCATGGCCAAACAGAAATGTACCCAAGAGGGCGTCGAGCGGCCCGTGGGCCATGATGGTTCGGTATCCGATGGCGATATTTTGATGTCATTTGCCGGATTATACGACTTTAAATTTGTTCATATACATGCTTTGCTTACGAGCAGAGGCAAGAAGGTGCCGAGGTCGCCCAGCGAGCCGCTGACTTCCGCCCAAGTCAGCTGGCTGAAGGCGCCAACGACCCATTTGCGAATGACAGTCATTATATACTACTTTAATATTTCTGGATTGTGGTGCAGGCCTGCATTGCGGGCATTGTTGGTTTGCGCAGGCCACGCACGCAGATTGCACTCAGTTCCATAACCTAAAACAAAGATATTCTTGTAAGGAAAATCCATTAATGCGTCCACAGTCCCTCCGGATGTCCGGAAGTGCCCTTCTCAAGGGGCACGCCGTGCAAACGGCCATGTCGTTGCCGAACGGAGAAACTTTGTGGATCATGGCCATCATCACGCCATACTATTTGCAACCATTAATAGTCACCCTGTGCTCTTGAGCCATCAAGCGTACATATTCGCGCGGACGTCCTCTGAGGGCGCTTCAATGTTGACATCCCTCGGGTCAGGAGCTTCGGCGCTTGCGCCGCTGCACCACAGCACACATGTATGCTTTACGCCCTCCTGCTTAGCGCCGGTTAGACGGCCCGCGAGCGCAGCACATCGGTGCGGTACGGAGATGGCGGAGGCCCCCTGCACCAGCTACCTCGCCGGCCCCTCCGCAGCCATGTGCCGACTCCCCCACCACCGGCGCCGCGGAGCAGCCCAGCGATGCGCATCTGGGTCGTCGAGCGACACGTGCCATGGAGGGTCGAATGGACCCGAGGAGCCGGGATCCACTGGCGGCACCGCCGAGAAGGTGTGTTGATCGGTGGGCAGGGCGGGAGTGCGTGCTATTATGCTATGTGGTATGTGTGTGGGGCAATGTGGGGGGCGTAGGACGGACTAGGGTTGGCCCACAGTTCCACCACGCGGCCGCGTTCCCCTCTCACTCTCACTTCGAGGCGACTCCAATTCCATCTCCCGTCTCTGTCCCACCGGGGGGAGGGGGGACCCTTGTCAAATGGGGGAACCTGTGTCACCTGGCTGGGGGAGGGATTCGGAGCGCCGGAGTCCACCTGCAGATCGGAGGTCGTACCGCCGACGGGTGATGGTTAGACGTTGGTGGTTAGTCCGGCCGTGTCAGGAGACCAGCACACCACCCTGGCTTGCTCTCCGTCCACAGCCCCCGTACACAGCTTCCCGCAGCTCCACAGCCCCACAGCTCCACACAGTCCCATGGGGCGCCCGCCCCCACCCCCCTTACGATGCGCCCGCGCGCGGACCTATCCTGGACTCACGGTACCCGACTCCGCATCTGCATCCCTAGAGCCATGGCCCATGCATGGGACGACAGAGCGTCCCACGGGTCGTTCCGACGACCCCCCCCCTGGGATGCGGTACGGGGGCACGGGGCTGCAGCTGGCGGGGACCCCCTTCCCTGAGACTGTCCCCCCGGGAGGGCCCACGGGACGCCATGAGCAGCACGCCGTACTCCCCGCCGACTGCCGTACGCTGCTGGTGACGGGGGTGGCTCCTGAAGGGATCCCACACGGGTGGGGCTTGTCGCCCGAAAGCCCCCCGTCAGAACCACCCCGCGGCCCCCAACCCGTTACCCGTACCTAGCCTGTGTGTCTGTCTGTCTGTGAGTCTGTCTGTCTGCTTGGCGAGCTGGATGTGCCGTACCCACCACCACACACCTCGGCGGGGTCGCTACGTGTGTTTAGAAATGCAACCCGCCCGCCCGCCCGCTACGTGTGTGTTTGGGCGCAGGTGGGTGTCGTGATCGTGGACCACGGGTCGCGGAAGAGGGCCTCCAACGACATGTTGGTGGAGTTTGGAGATCTGTACGGCAAAGTCACGGGGCATGAGATCGTGGAGATCGCGCACATGGAGATCGCGGAGCCCACCATTGCACAGGCGATCGGTGAGGGGGCGGGAGGGACGGGGAGGAGAGGAGAGGGGAGGAGACGGGAGGGGAAGGCCGTGGCCAGCCCCGCCATTGCCGCAGCGGCCCGGGACCCGTCCGGGGGGAAGGGGATATAGAAAATTGGTAGGCGGGGGGAAGGGAGGGGACACCCCAGGACGGTTACGGACCGCTGCGGCAACGGCGGGGCTGGCCACAGGCGGGGGAAGGTGGCGGTACACGGCGGGGCTGGCCACAGGCGGGGGAAGGTGGCGGTACACGGCGGGGCTGGCCACAGGCGGGGAAGGTGGCGGTACACGGCGGGGCTGGCCACAGGCGGGGAAGGTGGCGGTACACGGCGGGGCTGGCCACAGGCGGGGAAGGTGGCGGTACACGGCGGGGCTGGCCACAGGCGGGGGAAGGTGGCGGCACACGGCGGGGCTGGCCACAGGCGGGGGAAGGTGGCGGTACACGGCGGGGCTGGCCACAGGCGGGGAAGGTGGCGGCACATGGGGGGGCTGGCCACAGGCGGGGGAAGGTGGCGGCACATGGGGGGGCTGGCCACAGGCGGGGGAAGGTGGCGGCACATGGGGGGGCTGGCCACAGGCGGGGGAAGGTGGCGGCACACGGCGGGGCTGGCCACAGGCGGGGGAAGATGGCGGCACATGGGGGGGCTGGCCACAGGCGGGGGAAGGTGGCGGCACATGGGGGGGCGCTTTGGTGCTCTCTCAGTGCACCGGGGCCTCGGGGGAGGAGGGGCGGCGGTCGGGGAGCAGGCACCGGCATGAAGTACTGACGTACACCCGACCTGCTGCTTCCGGGGCTTTGCACCGCCTCCCCCTGTGGGGCACCGTATCTTTGACTTGGCTGCAAAACAGAAAACTGGTACCAATGTCGACAGGAACCACCAAGGCACCACCGAACCGTGTAGTCAGCTCCAAGACGACGGTCGCTGTTGCGCGTTGGAGCAGAGCCGAGCGGCAACAACGCGGCCGCGGATGAAGAGCGCTGCCGTGCCGTCCTGTGGGTAGGACCTAGGACGAAGCGCGGTGTCTTTCATTGAACGCAAGTACGCAACGCGCTCCACCGGGTTTGGTGCTCCCGCCCTCCCGCCCCCCACCCCAGGACGTTGTGCGGCGCGCGGCGCGAACACGGTTGTCGTGGCGCCGTACTTTCTGTCCAGGGGCCGCCACATCCAGGAGGACATCCCGGCGCTCGTGGCGGAGGCGCGGGAGCTGCACCCGGGGCTGAGGTGCATCATCGCCGAGCCCATAGGTGCGCGCGGGTTGATCGAGGGCGGCTCGGCTCTGTGCTTTGTGGTCGGGCTGCCGTACAGGTGCCGTACAGTGCGCCCGCCCGCGCAGCGCGGCGCGTCGGCGTGTGTGCGCAGCCTGCAGCGTCGAGATCATCCGGCTTTTGCGTGCGGTGTACGGTCAGTGCGCCGCTGCGCGCCCGCGATCACGAGGCTGATGAGCACGAGCACGAGCACGAGTACGAGCATGAGCACGAGCACGAGGCGGATGGGCACGAGCACGAGCACGAGGCGGATGGGCACGAGCACTTGCGGAATCCTCGTCCAGCGCCTCCGCCGCCTCCGCTGTGTGTCCTGTTGCCACGGCGGCCTCTTGCCCGCGACCCAGCGTCGCGAGTACGGCAATTGTGTGCTTGTGTGTCTGACCAAAGAGGTCCCTGGCACAGGTAAGCAGGTAGGCAGAGGTAGTTGGGCAGAGGTAGGCAGGCAGAGGCAGGGCGGTGACTTGTCTGGGTGTCTTGGCGCGAAGCACCGGCGAGCCCCGGGGATCCATCCGCTGCATTCGGTTTATGGCCCACCATCGCGGGGGACCACAACTACCTGGACGATCGCCTCCCCTCAGTCTCTGACCGCCTCCCCTTACCCTGCCTCCCCCACGACCGCCTCCCCCTTGGTCTCTGACCTTGAATGCCCAACCCTGCGGTGCAGGTATCGATGTGCTGATGGTCAATCTGATCAGCAACCGGGTGAGGTCGGCGCTCAGCACCGCTGGGGCGCCATCAGCGTGAACGCAGCCGCCGCCGTCGCCGGCGGTACCGGCGCCAGAAGCGAGCAGGGGGTGACCCGTACATGCTGGTGGGTCCATGCTGATTTCGGGCGACGTTTTCCCGCCTCCGACCATTACTGTTTTTGCGGGGTCAGTCGCGGTTGAGCCGTGCTGGTTGGTGGAGAGGGCCGAGAGGGCGTCTGGTGCTCTGGATGGATAGTTCGTTGGACGACGGGTGGAAGCAGCACGGGAACTCTAACGGGGTAGGGCGAGCTAGGGTGAGAGCTTGGAGGAGGTAGGAGAGCAGTGCGTGGGATGAGGCGGCCAGTGCGGCGGGTTGTGCTGCAGTTGTAAACCGTGCGCCTCGCCATGTGCGCAAGGTGGAGGGAAAATCACCCAAGCGTAGTAAGGAGGATTCAAGTGCGCGGAGTGCCATGGCCCGATGGGATGGATGTGATACTGCGAAACGCTGTTCAATACTGTGCAACCTGAAGTTTGCCGTTGCCATTGCGGCGACTCTTTTGAAAGCAGCGAAATTGAGCCTCACTACGTACAATTAGAAAGGCCCTTAAAGCAGCACCCAACCCCATTTCAAGTGCAATTGTAGCTAACGCCGGCCGTCGCCAATACGTTCACTAGACTCGTGGCTCTAATGACCTGAACTGAACACATAAGTTGGATTACCAATTAATCGCTCACATAGCAATTGCTCCATACGCAAATTGCACCGGCATAATTATTATATCCACGAACCGCAATTTTGCTTGGAATCGTTGTCAAAAATGGCTGGCACTTGCACTTATTCCAAAAAATGGGAACAAATATAACGTATGACAGATTGTACACGAACGTGGAAGGGATCAATGCCGAGATTAGTGGTTCCGGATCAGTCGAACGTTACGGACCCCCTAACCCCCCAACGACCCTGGCAAAGTCGGACACGGTAAGCATTCCATGTAGAACAGTGCAGAATTAAAAAAATATGAATGCTTGCTTTGCAGAGCTCGGGTGCTGCGGCGCGCGACCCTACGGCAAGCGGCGGCCGTTTCACTCTTTAACTTCAGTCACTATACACAAACAGACGTAACCTAAACGATGCAAGCTTATTCGCAACTGCATCAGACCACTGTAGATCAATTTCCAAAAGATGGCCTGTCCTGAGAGATGGTGTCGGTCGGAGAATTCGTCGTCAGTTCCGGAACATGTACAACAGCAGACTGCAGGGCCCTATCTCTTATCTTGGATGCCCGGAAAGCTACATAAGCCCAGACGACGCCGGCTAATGTATTCCATTGCAGATATCGGCACAATTGTTGTCGGCTGCTTTTGCCAAGTTCTTCTTGCGGTTTTCAAAGGTATGTTCTGAAGGTATCGTGTTCCTCGCACTGCTGTCTGTTGATAGTCGGAATGGTTTCGTCTGCTATATTTTGCTGAATTTGTATTTCTTGTGTGCTTAATTCGGTCTTTGTGAATTAGACTTGCGAAACGCTTACCCAGATCGTTATACGAAAAGTGGAATTCTCAACCAGACACGCCGTCACGGAACGCCAGGGGTGCCCTCCAATGCTTGCAAGTTATGCCAGCAAGTCTACCCTGTCGGATCGCTTGCGGCGCTCCTGCCTCGTGGCAGACGGCGTTCGCAGCGGCCGACATGGGGATGGCTTTGCATGTGCTGCTTGCTTCATTGCGTGTGGCTGAGAGTATACCCTCATGACCGGATCGGGATAGTGCCCGCGTCGGGAGTGTGTTTCCGGGCGCGCGTTCGGGGACGTGCGCTGCATGCTGCAGCGCACGTCCCCTCGCCGCTTCCCTTCCCTCATCTGCCCTTGATTGCCTTGCATTTATGAATTCTTCGCTGGTGGACGGACGATGGCCCACGCGTGGATGCCGATGGCCTATCCTGTTCTGGTGAGTTTCGGAAGAAAAATTCACTGCCTGTATTGAAGATTCTTTCCTTGTCTGCATAAAATATTCTCTTACTGATATCATCACAGTATCGTCACATTTGTTGATGGCTAGTCGGTGCAAGCGAGCTGTCGTGCGCAGCATGCCTCTCTTTCGCCAGTTTTGCATGTCTCAATTTTCGTTACTCGACATCCTTTTCGTGCTCTGCTGCCATTCTGCGTGCTCCTGCGCGTTGTTGCGCCTGTGTTGCCGCGGCTGGTCCGCACGTCGCCGCTGTGTGCGGTTCGTCGCCCGCTGGGTACCCCCCTGCGGCAGGTCCACCTGCCTGTCTCCACAGGTCGACCCTCCCTCGAGTTCCGCTCCCCGGTTCCGCACCCCAAGTTCACACCATGGCCGCCATGCTTGCTCAGCGCCGCGCCTCCGTCGCCTCCGCCTCCGCCCCCAAGCGCGGCAGCCGCCTGGTCGCCCGCGTGGCCCAGCCGCTGGCCCAGCCGGGCAGCACCCAGGCCGCGGACGCCGGCATGCTCGCCCGCGCCGGCCTCCCTCCGACGACCACTCCCTACGACAGCTTCGAGTTCGCCCCCATCCGCGAGGCCGAGGTGAGGTGCTCCAGTTTCTCCTTCTGTTAGAAGCTGAGCGCGGGTACCTCTCCAGCGACTCCTTTTGCCGCAGCGCTGTTTGCTTGAGCATCGAGCTGTTTTGATTTGTTAGGAATGCAGGATGGTTCTGTGCTGACACCGTGCTGATTGTGTCCGCTGTCGGGGTGTCGCAGGTGAGCCGCGCCATGACCCGCCGCTACTTCAAGGACCTGGATGAGTTCGCCGAGAGTGATGTGGTCATCGTGGGTGCGGGCAGCGCCGGCCTGGCGTGCGCCTACGAGCTGGGCAAGGTCGCCCCGCACCTCAAGGTGGCGCTCATGGAGCAGTCCGTGGCCCCGGGCGGCGGCGCCTGGCTGGGCGGCCAGCTGTTCAGCGCGATGGTGGTCCGCAAGCCGGCGCACCTGATGCTGGACGAGCTGCAGGTGCCGTACGAGGAGGAGGGCAACTACGTGGTGGTGCGCCACGCGGCGCTGCTGACCTCGACCCTCATGAGCCACGTGCTCAAGGTACGGCATGGGTGCCAAGATGTTGGTCGTAGCTGTTTCTATGCTCATGGGTGCTTGTGGAACTGATTAGGGTGCTTGGCTGCTGAGGCATCTGCTTGGCTGTTTTGGCATCTTGGCTCTTTTTGTTACCTCGATCTGAAGCTGCGGATCGCGGGTCGCGGATTGCATGCACATGACGTTACCAAGGTCGCATTGACGATTGACGGCGTCTATGATTGTCTGGCGGCTCCTTGCACTTGTGCAGAACCCGAACGTCAAGCTCTTCAACGCCGTCGCCGTGGAGGATCTGATTGTGAAGCCCGACCCGGAGATGGGCGGCGCCCGCCGCGTGGCCGGTGTGGTGACCAACTGGTCGCTGGTGGCTCAGGCGCACGGTACCCAGTCGTGCATGGACCCGAACGTCATCGAGGCCGGCGTCGTCGTGTCGGCTTGCGGCCACGACGGCCCCTTCGGTGCCACCAGTAAGTAACGTCTACTGTTACGTCGTCCTGTCAAGAAACCCGAACGGGGCGATACCAAAAACTGCGTATTGCGACATTGATCTTGTGCTTAGCCGTAGTGCTTAGCCTTGCTACCCTTGCTACCAGCACGGAAGACTGTTGATCCAACATTGTCCTATTCGGAGCTTGGATGTCCTGTTTGAGCATGATTGAGCACAGGGTTTTATATTTATCGTTTCATGGTTCTGTTCTTCAGGTGTGAAGCGCCTGGCTCGCCTGGGCATGGTCCCCGGCGGCGAGGTCCCGGGGATGGGCGCTCTGGACATGGAGGCGGCGGAGGGCGCCATCGTGTGCGGCACCCGCGAGGTGGTTCCGGGCATGGTGCTGTGCGGCATGGAGCTGGCGGAGGTGGACGGCTCGCCGCGCATGGGCCCCACCTTCGGCGCCATGATCGTGTCGGGCCGCCGCGCCGCGCACGTCGCGCTGGCGGTGCTGGAGAAGCGCCGCCGCGTCAAGGCCGCCTCCGCCGCCGCCGAGATGGCCGCCGCCATCTAAGCCGCCACGTGATTCGGTCGGGTGACGATGCTCGGTTGCCGTCGGTAGCTCCGATTTGAAGACTTTTGTGTCGGCGAGTGCTCGAGTCATCGTTGGAGTCGTCGGGAGCACTCTTGGGTGGCAGACCGTAGTTGTTGTCCTGTGTCCTGCGCCCCGGTGATTCTTTTCCAGGTGGCCCTAGGGCACCGAACCCGGTTGGAATATATAGCAAGGGATTATTGCAAGCAGTTGTGTTAAGACTTGGCCAACCTGGTGCGTTGCGGGTTGCCAGTCTCAATCAAACATTGGTTGGTACTCGGGTTCTGTTCCGGGTCCGGCCGGTGTTCAAGGGCTCGTGTGATGCGATGCGACGCGCGACGGGGTGTGTATCCGTCGCGTTGCTGCTGAGGATGATGAAACTCGTGGAGGAGGAGCCGTTTGTGTTTTGTTGGAAGCGGTTGGGAAGTTTCTTGCAACCGTTGCCGCGTTGCAGGTCGGGCAGATTGGCCATGTGGAGGCTAGCTGCCGACTGTGCTGGTGCAGGCGTCGGCGGTGTGGCACATTCGAAAAATATATAAACTGACATTTATTGGGAGGCTGCACATGTGTTGCAGATCGAAAAAGAGGCCCTTGCTGAGAGCCGGTGTTGCCGGGTACGCGAGACCAGGTTGCCTGCGGTCTTCGACTATCCGAAGTGTAACGATGTGGTTAAAAATTTTGCCCCCAACCGATTTCTCCGGCAACTACACATTGTGCATATTACCGGCACGGACATGTATACTACACTCACTGGGCTAGCTTCCGAGTCCAGAGGAGTCAGGCCCCACACAACAAGGATTCGCCACATCCGGAAGTCTACTAGGGTGTACAGCTTCTCAGAATATCTCCACAATGACTCGGGACCAACTGTGCTCATGAATCATGGAGCGGTGGGCTCTAGAGTAGGCCCTGTACAGGGTTGCAGCTTGGCCCACCACCACCAAAAGCCAAGTACTGCAATCTTCCGTTGCAATCTTCTAGTAATGCCGGTAGCAACCCTGATCTCCCGACAGCGCTGGTCCTAAGGCATGAAGCATTCTGTTTGGTTTTCTGTTCGGCTTATTATCAGGGACCTGGCCTGCCCTCAGCCGAACGCGCAGTCGGGCGCGATCCCCCCGATGATGCGGCACGTGAACGCGCAGTCGACGTCGCCGACCGCTGCTGCAGGGGGCCGGGCCTCCTTTGGCCTTTTCTTTATTGGTCACGGTGCTCGTTGGAATGGGTGAGGGGTGCTCCACTAGCGGTCGCTGGGCACTGTCACGAGCAAGGCACAGGTCTTCCAAGACCTCGAGAGGGTTCGGGCGTGGGTTTTGGGGTGCCTGTGTGGGCGACCTCCACCGCGCTTGGCTTTATCCACTTCTGAGGATACCGCCCGTTGCTGTGCCTATCCCTTTAGTAGTGTTGCTCCGCTGTGCGCCTCCGCTTGCTTAAGTGGCTGTCTGGTTGGGGTTATATGGCCCGATGTGTTTTTGTTCGCGGCGTTGAGGTGTGGAGGTGTCTTGCCGCCTTTTCGGTGGGGCCTGCTGGGGCTTGGCCTGGTATACACCGTTGATCCCTCGTCGGGGTCCGCTGCAACGTTCCTTCATTCGTTCAGGGTCGTTTGGCGACTATGTGGCGATGCAAAAAACCCCACCCCCATGACCACCGCCTTACCACCGCCCTCCACTTGCCGGGTGGCGGGGTGAGGAGCGCCATTTGCCGAGACCCCACCTCCGCCACCCTCTCCACCCTCTCCACCCTCTCCACCCGCTCCATCCTGCTCGTTGGGTCGGTGGAGTTCCGACACCAAAGCCTTGAACGCGCATTCGGATATAACATCGTACGAAAAACATCTGTACGACAAGGGTCGGTCGACTCGACCGGATGCTGCACCGCGCATCCCACGTGCCAACCGCTGCACACGTGGTGCCGTACGCGCCCCAACACCACCTGCGCAATCCCCACACCCGCCGGCTGTATCACACCGTCGCAACGCGGGATCCCCTTGAGGACGAAAAGCATGTTTTGCTATGTTGCCCTGTGTACGACAATATCCGCGCGGAGGAGGGCTTTCCTCAGTTCACTACCATGCTGAAAGCCATGGCCTGGGACCCGGCTCGGTTAGCAAGACTCTTGGAGCGCATGTGGGCCCACCCCGCACCGTAATTCAATTGTCCCCTTTGGACGGTAGTAGTCTCCTCTTTTCTTCTGCTAGTGCATGGTCATGCGCGTGCTTTTAGGCGTTTTTGCGTCCCCTTAGGCCAACGGCTCGTACGGGTAGTTGTACAGGTATGGGGTTATGCACCCCCAACCATGTAACACACACACACATATGCCGCACACGCCCCTGGCCCCCCCAATCCCGAATTTCCCTTACTACTCCGCAAAGCAGCGCAGGCCCTCCAGGGTATTTACCAGCCCCTCCCCTCCTCGTGGACACACAACGCGCACTGCGGATCCTTCATTACACATGCGACAATGTGGAGTTGGGAGCCCAGAAGCCCACTGTAGTTATTATTCCTGCATTTGAGCGTGTACGGCAGTACGACACCCGCAACCGCCAGGGGGCGCCCCAACGCCCTCCTCGGCACCTGGGGGCGGTATCTCCTCCTCTGGAACCCTGTCACTCACCCACTGATCGTCTCTCAAATGCAGCTGGTCTCAAAAGCGGCCCATTGGATAACCCGGTCGGGGGCTCGGGGCTAAGGGCCAACCCACCTTGAAACGGTTGCAGTAACTGAAGAGGTACGGCCAACCCCCCTACGTCCACGGCCGCTCAAGACATGTCGCCGCGCGTGGTCTACCCTCCAGGTCCTTCCCTTCCCCGCCCTTTTGGGTTCGTCTGGACATGAGACATGTTGGGTTCGTCTAGACCTGTTGTTGTTGGTTTTCCATAAACAAAAACTCCCATCATCCCCCACGGCCTCCATCACACGCCCAGTGACCCCTGTATAATCCTGGTGGGTGGAACCTCGAAGCAGTCCTGAGGGCCCCGTGTGGCATGGAGGTCGATGACTCTACCCCGGCGGGGCCTTATGACGTGTCACATACGTATAATACCCCCGCGGTACCGGCACGGCATGTCAGGCGACGAACCGTACACGTCCCAGCTGATGGATCACGTCCATGAAAAAGCATTTGAGCTCACGAACGCGCCGCGCCGCAAACAGTCCCACCGTGGTCCGTGCCATATACCCCAGGGTACGACAAACACCTCCCCATGCTGTCGCTCACAGGACGAGCGCCCTCGTCTGCCGTCCATTGGAGCCACCCGGGCCCCCCCTGGAGCTGTGCCGTCCATTGGAGCCACCCGGGCCCCCCCTGGAGCTGTGCCGTCCATCGCAGCCAACGCCCTCCTGCCGCACCTCCAACCTCCCCTCCCCTTGTCTAGAGCACGGCCCCCGGGGGCGTTTGCGTGGGAGGCGGCCCCCCCGTCTCCGTCCCATCCTGGAGCCATGGACGCTCCAAGCCACCGCTCGTCGATTGTTTTGCGAGAACCAATCCCTGCAGCAGTCCGGAAAGATCCAGAATCCAAGCCGGGCGCTGTGCTCCCCCTTCTGAGTCAATCACCGGAAGGGCGCCGACCCGCCCTTGGAGGGGCCCCGCGGGGCGCCGCCGTGTCCCGCGCCCACCACCGGCCCCCCTGGAGTCTGGGTGGAGGACGTCGCCACCTGGAGCTTCTTCAGCTGCTGCTCAAACTGCCTCCTGAGGGGCGCTCGCGGGAGGGGCGAGAGGTGTGTGGTGGTGGTGTGGTGGTGTGGGGGTGAAGGGTTGTTGAGGTGAGGGGACTGGCCGCAGTTGCACCGCAGCCCCACCCCACAGCGTCCCAGAACCCCCCACTAGTCCCTTCCTCCTCCAGTCCCCCCCTTTCAGTAACCCCCTCGAATCCCTCCCTCCAGTCCACCCCCCCTCCAGTCACCCCTCCCTCCAGTCTCCCCCCTCCAGCTACCCCCCACCCCGTGCAGAGTGCAGACACACCTGCGCTCCTTCTCCTGCGTGATCTCCGCCTCCAGCCTCGCCACCCGGTCGTTCCATCGAATGGCCTCCGAGGGGGACAAACTCTGGGCGTAGCGGTCCGTGATCTGATCCAGGGAAGGGCCCCAAGGGGAGGGGCGCCAAGGGGAGGGGCGGGAAGGGGAGGGCCCAAGGGGAGAGGTGGGTCCTGGCGCCGTCGCTGCAGTTGTCGCCGGAGGGATCAGGAAGCCTCACATTCGCCCAGGCCAGCCCACAGCCCAGGCCAGCCCACAGCCCAGGCCACCCCCGGCCAGTCGATCCGCAGAGAGGGGCAAGCAGCCAACCCTGTCCGCCCATCCCAGCGCCGCGATACCCTTCCCGGGGGCGGGCCTACCGTTTTCGTACTTCCCGTTGCTGCGCCGACGCAGCCCGTCGGGTCCCTCCTCACCGACGGAAACAGCTGGCGGCGGCCGAACCGAACGCAAGCCTGCCGCACTGCTGCCGTACGATGCAGCTGGCGGCGGCCCCATCACGACCTGACAGCACCGCGGCCCTCCCCCGAGAAATTGCATTCCAGGATCCCACCCACCGCGGATCCGATGGATCCACCCCACCGCGGGTCATATGGTTTGCCCTCCAGGGACTCCGAACCCGCACTCTCCCCCCACACCCTCCCCCGACCCACCGCGGTCAGCGGGTACGACGCGTCCGTCACCGGCCGCCACTTCCACCAGGACGAGTGGGTCCCCGCATCGGAGGGCGCAGAGCGACGGACGGAGGCCGCGCTCCGAGCGCCGCCGCCGCCGCCGCCGCCGCCGCCGCCGCCGCCGAGCAGACCCGCCAGCGGCGGCGCCGCCGCCACCGCCGGGATCCGTGCCTCCGACTGCGGAGAGGGCCTTGAGCCCTGGTGCCCGTGTCCTGGGCTCTCGTTTTGGCTATGGTGGTGATGGTGATGGTTGTGGTGGTGCTGATGGTGCTGATGGTGGTACTGCAGTCCGTCATCGATGCGTGGCGCGGAGGTGGACCGGCCGGCGGCGCCGCCGGCGCCGCCGCCGGACCTGCCGTACACCGGCGGCTGCGGCTGCGATTGTTGCTGGAGAGCCGCCGCAATTGCGTGTGCCGTACGTACGACCGCCGGCGCCGGCCGCGGCGGCAGCTGTGAGGACGCCGCGGCTGTGGGTTTGGGCAGTGGCGGCCCGCCGCCTTGGCTGCGAGGCGGTAGCAGCGCCCCAGGTGTGGGCTGTAGCAGCCGCGCCTGAGTGGTCGCCACCTGTCCCGTGGGTCGGCCTAACGTGTGCTGTCCCGAGTCATCACGGCGGGTGGCGGCCAGGGCCGCTGCCGCCGCAGGTGCTTGCGCCATCGGCAGCTTGCGGGGTAGGAGGGCCTCCGTGGCCGGTCGCCGGCCATCAGACCTGGAACCGGAGCCAAGTGAGATTCACGTGTGGTTTGACCTTACTTCTTCAGCCACAATGTGTAAAACTTACAACGTGTAAAACATACGTCGTGTAAAATATACGTCGTGTAAAATATAATGCGTTTTTAGTCACGGCGGCCGGGCGGCGGCGCTGCCTCGCATTACGATGTCAGGGCAGGATGGCGCACGGCGGCGGCGGTGGTGCAACGGAGGCCCTCTTGGAGCCGTGCCTCGAGCGGCTCGACTGTTTGCCCAAGAGGGCCAAAGGGTGTGTGACGCCAAGGCACCCGATCTGACTGCGGCCTCCCTTACTCGCTCCCGCACTGTAAGGAACGATTAAGGCCCCAACGGAGGAGGAGGAGGTTCTGGAGCGAATTGGATCACCGCGCGCAACGGCGCCGGAGCACCAAACAGCGGATCCGCAGGACATCCCCTATTTGCGCGTCTTCGCGCGGACCCACGGGAGCCAGGCGACGCCCGCGTCAACAGCGGGAGAGGCACTACCGGACACGCCAGTGTACCTGTAGTCTAGTCTGGGCGCTGACAAGGAACGCGGCAGGTTGCCGACGGTTGCGCCGACGGGAGCGGATTTGCGGATCGCCTGCTCGAGGCTGCGGATGGAATCCGTCAAGTACTTGGCCAGAAGTATTTCGCCCTGGGCTGTCGCGTTCGGCGCCTGTGGTAAAAAAACCGCCATCGAGAAGTGGGGTTACAGTGGCAGCATCGCGCCATGAACGCAAGCTACATCCCATCAACCATTGCCTATCAATACCTGTGAGTTTGACATCGCCCAAAGAGCTCGTAAAATATGCGTCCTTCAGGCTTTCTGCTTAGATATGTCGCCCAACGGAGTTCCACCCACTCAAAGGCACGCGTGAAGTTTGGGATACAAGTATAGCGTTTAAGTCAAGCACTTTTGTCGAAAGCATGCAAGTAACCTGGCTTCCGAAGGAGTAACGCGACATCGCATGCGCATGTGGGTTGTAAGTCAATTGATAGATTTTAAGCGAAGTTGTTATTGCATCAAGCAAATTTGCCTGTTGCAATCGTATCTATTCGCACGAGGGTTCTGCCGTACGAGCAACCCTTTTATAATGACAAGGGGTTTAAACTCATCAAACGCCCCTTCATCAACAGTTTGGCACCTTGTGCGTTGATACTTAAAATTGTGTTACGCAAAATGCACACTGAGGAAAACGATTACAAGTTTCAATATCGTGTACCGTACAGCGCCCGTCTTAACATCGGACCTTGCAACCATCCGTCAATGAAGTTCCCCTGACATTCCTGAGCATATCAAGCTCCTAACCACTATAATTCCCCGCATGTCATCACGTGCCTCTCCTCGCTGGTGTCGAACGCGGTCCACTCAACTTGCCCACGCTTCCGGTGGCAGTCCCCTTCCCCGGCAATTGATGACTAGAATCTCACTCTCAAACATGTGATTCGGCCATCTATGATTGAAACTTCAAAGTGCGGGAATGGACCTACCTTAAACGTGCCACATCTAACGCAGAACCGGCAGTCTTACGGCTGCGTTTACCTTCACGAAAATTTTACCCACAGTCTCCCCTGCAAAGGGCTGCGCCTATCCGACACGCTACCGATATCGGTACTCCAACGGCCCTCGAGCACGCCCAACGGCCGCCCAAAACCGTTGAGGCGCAGCCGCCACAGCAACTCGGCGAGCAGAAGGACCACAGCACCGCACCCTCCGGCAGCACCTGCCCCGTGACACCGCCTGTATCGCCTGTCCCATACATTGCGCCCATGGACCGCCGTACTGCTCAGCAGCGGTGTCGTACCCTCAGCGAGCGAGGCCCTTCAACCTGCGGGCGACCCCTCGTCTTGCCTTGCCTCAGATTCTTGTTCTCTCGCTCCTCTGCCTGCCGCCTCCTAAACGCTTGCTCGGGCTGAAAACCAACATTGGCAAGGGCGCCACACGACATCCGGAGATCCGACACATCCTACACCCTGAAGACTCGGCATACCCTGCGCTAAATACGCGACACAAAACCCGGCTGTAGCCGTTGCGGCCCGTTCACTGCGTGGACACTTTGCCTTCTGCAGGGCCCTCCGGCTGTGCAGGAGCGTGGCGGCCATCGGCGTCAGGGACCCCTGCTGAGCGGCCCCAGCCTCGCTGACCCAACAGGCGGCCCACACGGCCCGTGCCGCGGCCCAGCCTTGAGACGGCGCACGCAGCAACACGACGCTGCCCCGCGACGGCCACAGCGCATTGGTGTCGTTGCTGAAGAAGTCGACGCCAAGCTCCACCAAGCTTTTCACGGCAGGCAGCAACACATAATGGACGCAGAGCAGGAAGGCGAGGAGGGTCGCTGAGTTCACCAGTGCATCGCGGTGCTCCCTGGCCATCAACACAGCGGAGACCGTGGCGGCCGCAATGATGCAGCTGGCTGAGATGTATTGGCATGACGCAGCCAAGTACGAGGGGTCCTCCATCTGTAGCCACCACACGAACGACAGCTGCCCCGCCGTCCAGGGCAGCAGCAGCACAACGCCCGCCACGCCTGCCGCACAGGAGATGACGTCACAAGCGTCGCCACAGGCCGAAGCCGCCAAGAGACACGCCAGCACGCCAAAGGTCAGGCCCGCGCGAGTGGCAAGGAGCCAACAGGTATTATCTTGGTGTCCCATGATCTATCTAGCTATCCGATGGGCGAAATCCGCCGCCAGCAGTTCTCTCGTAAATCCCCAGCAGCTTCTGGCCCGCTGGGTCCTTGCGCGCCAGTTCTGTGATTGCCGGCGAAGAAAGGTTGAAGGGACGATTACGTACGTACACGCCAAGTAACCTCGACTAGGATTACTCTCCGGGCTTGACAGAGCCCAGTACCCGGCGCGCCTGGTTCTCTCGTTGTTGGCCTAACAAATTGCAACAAGCAGGAATCAAACCTCACCTCCAATGGCAAATTTGTTCAGTTAGCCTGTTTGGTAGGATGATCTATCCTGAAGAAACGGACGAACTACGAATTTCGGGACGAGCTGTTCCAATGCCTGGCGCGCTGCGAGTCTTGAGCCCGCTTGCCGTTTCGTCAGTAAATGTTCCAGAGAAGTAAAATACGCGCAAACCTGGTGTCAAGCTTGACGAATTACGCCAAGGCGTGAACTCCGGCCTCACGCGGTGGCATAATTGCGGTCGGGAACGGCAAAATCACACCCCGCCCATTTGTTTGCGGCGCTTGAACTCTAGGAACCGTGCGGACTCGCGCTTCCTTTTGCAATTTATCCTGTACATACCAAGCTTTATTCTTCTTGAAAATGGATTGCAACAGCGTTCGGCAAGCGATCCCCGGATGCGACAAAACGACCAAGACGGGCCACCCGGAAGCCCAGAAACAACCCGAACGCCCGGGTCGCCCACGCGCCTCGCCGCACTGTCTCCTAAACTTACATCCACATACCTGAATATCAAATGAAGATATTTTTACACTCAACATAACTACTTGCGTCCCAAATTCAGACACACACGCATACGGAAAGCCGACAGTCCAAAACACAACCCTAGCCCGTGCTGTGCGCACCATCCACCCGTATCATCGAAATTTACGCTCCGCACCAACACAGCCCCTCGCCATGCATGTCGTGGGAAGCCATCATAGGGATACCGTGGGCGGTCTGGGCAGAAAATCAGTTCTGGGGAAACCGCGCAATTTTACCTACGCTGGGTACCAAACCGCAGCAACACACGATGCGAAACGAGTGATGTACGGCGCTCTACCACATATAAGGCCCCAGGAGCGTGCGAGCAAACCGGTACGACAGATGCGCCTTGAGCCTAGGGTGCACGCACGCTTTGCAGAACTGTAAAATTCAATACAGAATTAAAATACGAGCCCAAAATGCGAAACGGGGTCCAAAACGCAGCTATTCCTAGTAGCCATTCCCGACCGGACTTATGAGAACTAGTGCCTATTTATGTACGACGCTCGTCCCACAGCGATGAGTCTGCTCGCGAATGAGGCCCTCGATGTCGCCTCGCTTTAACACCTGCCTAAGGAACCACGAGGTTGCTGTCAACATTCGTCCGTCCCTAGAGCCCCGCTGCATGCTGTGCTGATGGCGCCGCGACCGCGGAGACGGGGATTTCAGGAGCAGGCGGAGGGAGTGGCGCAGTTCGATGGGGAGAGGGAGGAGAGCGCATCCAGGCCCCAACCGCGGGCAAGGATGAAGAGGCAGGTGGGTTGGATCTTGGATGGTGAAGAGCGGGGCGCTCTGGGACACGCTTCCGAACAGGCACTAGCCTTTGCCCTGCGTGGCAGCGGGCCAGAACAGCCGGGTCAGGTATAGCCTACAGGCACTCGGGGCCGGCACGGTCGTGCGTGGGCAATGCGGTCGTGCCTTTCTTTTTCTCGTCCGATCACAACAAGCAAGGGTGACTGTCCTCGACCCCCTGCGAAATGATTCTAGCAGGAGGGGCAGGGGCAGGGGGAGGGGCAGGGGCAGGCTGCAAGGAGCTGCGGCCTGTGGGCGGCAGGCCCCGGGGCAGGCTCGGAGGAAGTGCCAGCGCGGGGCAGGCCCCGGGGCCGGGGCGGCGTACACTCGCTGCCGGTGCCGGTGCCGGTACCGGGATGGCGACATGTAGGTCAGGTACGCTGCAGTGGTGGTGATATGTGCTGCGGGGAAGGGACGCGGGCACGCGACTTGCAGCCAGAGGTCGCAGGTCGGCAGCATGGCCGGGTCCACCGGGAGGGCGGGTCCAGGGTCCATCCCAATGACCCGCTGCAGGCAGCACCCGGCTTCCTCTCCAGGCTTCGTGGGCGGGGACGATTCCAGTCCGTCTCCCCAACACGGCCGCCTTAACTCAAACCGATACAACATACGCGGCAGCCTGTTGTAGGAGCAGGGCCCTGAAGCGCATGCAGTCGAACTCTAGCGCGCATGGTTGGTCGTACAATTTGACCGTGCGTGGCAAACCCATCCATCAACTGCTGTTTTGTGTGTTCCGTAACAGTCGCAACGACACTGGCGTCAGATAGAGCGATC
Source organism: Eudorina sp. 2006-703-Eu-15 (assembly GCA_003117195.1). Classification (NCBI taxonomy): domain Eukaryota; kingdom Viridiplantae; phylum Chlorophyta; class Chlorophyceae; order Chlamydomonadales; family Volvocaceae; genus Eudorina; species Eudorina sp. 2006-703-Eu-15. The sequence goes on along the minus strand of BDSI01000052.1, from coordinate 451,925 downwards.
AACTCGGAGGCCTACCCAGCATGCCGCCTGCATTCGACCGTGCAACCCGCAGCAGGAGACGCGGGCCGCGTGCCGAACGCAGTCGTGCACATCATCGTGCTACCGTGCATGGGCCAGCTCAAACCGGTGATGGCTGAACTGAGCTGAGGCTACTCGCGGCAGCGGCCCCACGCACGCAAGCGCGCTGCCGTGAAGCAGGCCCCGGCGGACTGCCCTATTGCTGCCGTCCGGCGGAGGTCCGGTGAACCAAGGGAACCTACCTCCTCATCCTTTCGTTCTCATCCTTACCGTTCTCGTCTCCGGGCAGCCGCCGCACATGCCATGGGCGTTGGGGACGAGTGCTGCAGGTAGCGCATGGTAATCAGAGGAGAAAGGCACCAACCTTACACAGGAACGTGGTCCATCACCCAACGACTTCGCCGATCGGCGCCCCCTGATAGGGGCGTATTCATTATCCTACATCATATTGGTAAAATTGCAGTCGATCAGTCGATGCTAATCTGTTCGTCCAACAGGGTCCGATTTGTCTGCCCTTTACGGCCCTTTGAAAACTGCATACACGGCCGTCTCCGAAAAGAAGGGAGTACTCCATTTATAAATAAGGTATTGGTTACAGAAGCAATAGAATGCCTCGTTGAGGTATCATTGGGTCTGTGACGACTTGCTTTAGTCAGATTTAAAAAATAGTCCGCAGTCCGCAGAACCTTGAAGCCCCACTGCATCGCTCATCCGGGCATCAAAGGTTGCAATTTTACACAAACAGTCTGAATTAAAATTGTTTGACTTCGGGCACGACGGCGAAAAACAGTGCGTGTCACGCGTGTCAGTAAGTTGTAACATTCGTCGTGATCCGTCGGGAACTGGTGCAAGCCTGCGCAAGCGGTGCAAGTATCCCGGCGCCAGGCACACCGCCCCAGCACGCAACATAATCGCATGCAGGAATACGGTCATAATTACGGAGTACGCGCATAAATCATTCTGATTCTTAGCTAAAGTACTGCCTGGCCTCATTGACTGGAGGCCCGCAGGATCAGGCCAGCAGGTCAGCGGTACAACGGTCACACTCAGGCTTACGCTCATGAAATTTAAGAGTACTTAATTTGAGCTTGAAATAATTGTGAAGGTACCCATTGTCTCTCGCCATCGCTGGCGGTCATTTGGGCAGTTGTCGTTGTGCATTTCGGTTGGCGTACATTTGATCTCCGAAGGACTTGCCGCAACGCGTGCGCACTAGCTGAAGGCGTTACGGTGAGGTTAATATATGTATTATTATGAGTGTGTATATCATGGTCTTGTTATGCTTCGTCAGCGTTGGCGCCAAGAGATAACGTCGTTCCGTTACTTGCGTTCGGCAAGGAATATATACTTATCTGCATGGATGTTCGGAGTCTTTACGCCATCTCCAATTATCAAAATTATTTTCAGGTCTGATAATACTATCATCATGGCAGCTGTAAGGCTGGGCATCGCGGCTTTGCTGCTGGCATCGGCTATCGCGCTGGCGGCATCAGCGCCAAAGCGGCCAAACTTCGTGGTCATTTTCACGGTAAGTGTATATAAAAATAAGCATCTTTATACGATACCTTGCGTCAGATGTCCACCTCTCTTGTATGTGGCGGACTCTACCTGTCACGTTCTGCTAGTCTGACGTACTCATGTGCCGACCCTGTTGCCGACCCCGTTGCCGCTGTTCGTTTATCCTCCCGCCCAGGATGACCAAGATGGCATTCAAAACTCGACGCATCCTCGCTACCAGCCCAAGCTCCACGAGTTCATCCGCGACCTGGGCGTCGAGCTCAACAACTACTTCGTCACGACGCCGGTTTGCTGCCCCTCGCGCACCAACCTGTGGCGCGGCCAGTTCAGCCACAACACCAACTTCACCGATGTCCTCGGACCTCACGGTGAGGGCGCCGTTGACTACTTGCGTTCGTTCACGAGGGCCGGAGAGTGTGAATGCGATGGTGCCGCTGGGCAACCGTCAACTGTCCTTCGCCGATGCAAGTGAATTTCCCAAGTCCCACCGAAAAGGCCGTCGGTATTCCTCGGTATTATAATCTGGCGCCTACGAATTTTAGCTGTACACGAGACGTAGCTGTCCTGGGGCCTTGTTGTTCAGCGCCCGCACCCGGTCCGTCCTGCCCAGCCAGTTGATGAGCGGTCTCTGAACATGAATCAGAGCGCCCACTCACACACCGTCACGGTTAGATATCGCAACATTCTGCGATATGAGGACACTGGATCTCACGTGGCGATGGAACCAGCCATGAACGAACTGCTGCATGGCTTATCACCGAGGGAAGGCCTTGACATGTGTATTTGCCAGAGGAAACTGAGCTGCGAGATAGAAGGAAGCAAAGTCCAGCTCGACACCCGCCATGTGCCTGTATGTGCCCGCCTGTCTTGCCCCTTGTGCGCACCTACCTGCAGGCGGGTATACCAAGTGGAAGAGCCTGGGCATCGACCAGTCGTACCTCCCCGTGTGGCTCCAGGAGCTGGGCTATAACACCTACTACGTGAGTAGTCGCGTCGTGAGCCTGCCTCTGCCTGATATCGACACCGAGATCGAAACGCATCATGTGGTGGTCGAGAGCCGACAACTTTCCTGACTTGGGCTCGCCGTTCATGGTGATGACTCATGTACGAGCTTGTGCTGTCACCGATCGATGACCCGCGAGGTCCGCTGTAACATCCTTAGTAATTGCTATCCGTACATATGTACATCCGCCCGTACTGCGTGTGCGTGCATGTATGCGCAGGTGGGCAAGTTCCTGGTCGACTATTCGGTCTCCAACTATCAAACCGTGGTGAGGCGATGGATGGCTGCGAGGGATGACCCTGCATTACTCCGCCTGCCACAACCGTTTTACGTCCATCCGTCCCTTCATTTTCTACGTTGAGAGGCAGTGCGCCGCAATCGCCGAAACCTCTTTGGTGACCCCCAACACCCCCTCGTACCCCGTCATCCGGTCCCCGAGGGTCCCCGAGGGTCTCCGAGGGTCCCCAGGGTACTGCCGCATTGGGTCGGGGGACGTCGCCCACACGAAGGAGCGTTGTGCAGGGGATGTATGTCGGGAGCGATGGTTTTCGCCCATTCCGTCCTTGGGTCGCCCGTGTCACGTAACGCGCGCCTGTCGCCCCGGAAGCGAGTCACCCACGTCCCTCCTACCTGTGGCCCCCCGCCGCAGCCCGCCGGTTGGACCGACATTGATGCGCTCGTGACGCCGTACACCTTCGACTACAACAACCCGGGTTTCTCCAGGTATGTGCGGCACGTGTTGTGGCATCTCTCTCGGCCTGGCACAACCACGTCGATCGCGACCGTGTCATGCTGATGAGTGCACTGCGCCGGGGGCAGCGGCGACTGCGGACCTCACTTCCGCACGTACACATGCCGTACACGGGCGACGCGCAGGGCGCCTGCTGGTGTGGGCTGGATGGACACCTTTCCCGCGCGTGACCAGCCATCGGCCGGGCTCACACCCCAGGCCCGGGCTCACACCCGTCTTCCTTTCCTCCAGCTTTAATTCAGCCGGTTGCCAGCTCAAGGGTTCCTCGGTGCTGCATTTGCTTCGTGGTCCCTGTGTCGCTACGTTCATGCGTATTCCGTCGACTGCGTCGGGCTGGCTGGCTGGCTGAGGGTCCGTAGTTGGACATCAAGCCGTGCACTTTATAAACCCGGACCAGACCAGACCCGGATGCATGGCCTCCCTACCTCTCGTGGCCCCGCCCCCCTTGCAGGAACGGTGCTGCGCCCAACGTCTACCCCGGGCAATACTCGACGGACGTCATCGCCGACAAGGCGGTCGCTCAGCTGAAGACCGCCATCGCCTCGGGCCAGCCCTTCTACGCACAGATCGCGCCCATCGCCCCCCATACGAGCACCCAGATCTGGTTCGACCCCGTCGCCAATGCGTGAGTGACCCGCACCCCGCACCCGCACCCGCAACACGCAACCGCAACCCGCAACCGCAACCCGCAACCACAACCCGCAACCGCAACCGCAATCATAACGGTTACATTATCGCAACCGCCCGGTGTGGGCCTACCTGCCGGCGCCGCCATGCAGCGAGCACGCTTCCCCAGCTGCATCCCAGATGTCCTCGGTTGCTCCCGACTTGGTGTTCCCGGCACCGACAGGGTTCGTTGGATGGCACAGTCCTATCCTATCACGTCACTGTAGCACGGTCTGCTCTGCTTTTTGGGTGCGCAGCCAGGCTACACCCTACACTTTTCTGAAAACGGTTCACGGTTTCCTTTTAACATTGTTCTGAAAACCTGCCCGGCGGCCTCTCGTCGCCCCCTCCCCTATTCAAACCCGCAGCACCAAGACCTTCTTCTACCCGCCCATCCCCGCGCCGCGCCACTGGGAGCTCTTCTCCGACGCCACCCTCCCCGAGGGCACCCCCAACAAGAACCTGTACGAGTCCAACGTGTCGGATAAGCCCGCCTGGATCCGCGCCCTGCCGCTGTGAGTACGACACTGCCACTACTGAAAAAAGACACAACATACGGAACTGTCACACATTGCTTCGCAACAGTATCTCCGGAGCGCATGAGCATAGGTTGTTCTGAAGTAGTGAACATCCTCATCATCCGGTGTCCTCAACCGAGAGCGAGAGACGCTTCTCTGCACCCCCTCACACGGCCCCTCCCCCCTCCCCCTCCCCTTCGCCTTTCCGCGGCGTCGATCCGCGATCTCAGGGCGCAGCAGAACAACAAGACCTATCTGGAGGAGGTCTACCGGCTGAGGCTGCGCTCCCTGGCGGCGGTGGACGAGCTGATCGACCGAGTGGGTGAGTACGGCATCGTGTCGTACTTACGGCACGCTTCTAGCTACTCTTATCACGCCAGGAAACGCAAAGCGAACAGTATGGAATGCTGAATGGGAACCAGCTTATCGTGCGTGCTTCGTTTCCTGTTTGTGTTTGTTCCATCTTCGTGAGCGTTTCGAGGGAGTGGTGCCGTGTGGGAAGAGTGCGATGTAGCGGTGCAGCGGTGCAGCGATGCAGTGGCGCACAATCAAGAGGTGCTGTATGCTTGCAAGCAAAGAGCACTCGATTCTCCTGAGTGAGAAGGCGTGGGTCCTGGCAGCGGGGTGCGGGGCGCAGCTGCCCAAGCTCCCATATATCCTCCGCGCCCCTGTGAGCCGAACGAAGTTGTCCCTCAACTTCTCCACCATCGCCCGCCGGTCGCTGCCTCGTGTCGTCGTGCCGTCGCAGTTCAAACCCTCGCCAACGCGAACGTCCTGGACAACACCTACATCATCTACACCGCCGATAACGGCTACCACGTACGTGAGGGGGGGCAGGGGGGAGGGGGGCCAGGGGGAGCAGCGGCACGTATGCGCGGCGCCCGGTCACACGGACGTGCTGTTTTCTGGTTACCTTAACCCAGAAAGGACTGATGAAACCGACGCGTGTCATCAGCTCGCTAGCTCCGCGACGCGACGTTCGACGGGGCAAGGCCATGGCATGCGGCTATCGTACGCAAGGACGAGCACCGCCTGCCAAAGAGCTCAACAGCGAGCGAGCACTGATGTTGAGTAATCCTCCCCAACAACCCGCCCATGAACTTGAGGGCTCCAGAGGCGACGGTCCCGCAACAATCGTGAGCACTCGTGTGCACCTGCCCAGAGACGCAGTACGGCAGTAGTACGGCCGGTGTCCCTGGCGTCGGATAAGGGGCGGTCCTGATCTCAGCAACCTGACGTGCCCCGCGCCCTCCCCCTCGCCCTCGCCCCCGCCACCCTGGTCCATGGTGACCTGCTCCAGGTCGGCACCCACCGCTTCGGTGCGGGCAAGGTCACCGCCTACGACGAGGACCTCCGCGTGCCGTTCCTCATCCGCGGGCCCGGCATCAAGGCCTCCAAGAGCACCAAGCCCGCCAACAACAAGGTGGGTGAGGGTCCATTGCCGGGGTCGGTTTCCTCGCTCAACAGGTGTCAACGCACATGGCCCCGGGGAGCGGGGACGGGAGCCCACACAAGCTGCTACCAGTACATGCACGACACAACCCGCTTACCGCATGACGATGCTACACCTCTTTCCCACCCCCCTCCACCCACCCACCCACCCACCCACCCATCTTTACACCTTAACACCCATACAGGTTGGCCTCCACGTGGACTTCGCCCCCACAATCCTGTCCCTGGCCGGTGCGAGCGACCAACTCGCCGATAAGGCGCTGGACGGCACCCCCCTCGGCCTCGTGAGTGGGGACTTGGGGTGGGGTGGGCTGCTTGATTGGCCGGGGAAAACCCCTGCCGGTGTGGGTGTGGGTGTGCCCACCGCCCAGGCCACGTCCGCGTGCGCGCCTGTAAGGCAGGATACGAACCCGCTGCCTTCCTCGGCCACGGCCACGGTTCGCGTGCATGCCGCGATGGCAAGAAGCATTCGTCTGGTGCCTTTTTGACGAGCGGCCATATTGTCGCTGACTGTGTCCCGTATGTGTATGTCCCGCGTTTCCGACCTGCCGCTGCATGATGCGTGGATGCCATCGATATGAAGTACGCCAACGACGACGGCACGCTGCGTGCGGACTACCCGCGCCCCACCTACCACCGCAACCAGTGAGTGTCGTCGCACCGTACGTGTACGGCATGTACAGTGTTCCGTGACATGGCAGAAATCACAAACAAATTGACATTTTGACATCCGCCATGTCCTGTCGCGCTGTAAGTGGCCATGGGCAGGTTGTCTGAGGGCCCACTACTCCCGGGCACCGACCTCCCGAGCATCGTGAGGCGCAAGGGCTCACAATGGAGACCCACGCATATGGGCATTTCTGGGCTTCGTTGCTATGTTCGCTTACATGTCATGCCCTCCTGTGCCCTGTCCGCCCAATACACCCCACGCGCCCCCACACGCCCCCACGCGCCCCCACACGCCCCCACACGCCCCCACACGCCCCCACACGCGCCCCCACACACGCCCACACACACGCCCCGCCACACACACACACGGCCGCAGGTTCCAAGGGGAGTTCTGGGGCGGGTGGGCTGACGAGGTGCTGCACCACATCCCCCGCTACACCAACAACTCGTGGAAGGCCGTGCGGGTGTTCGATGAGGAGGCCGACCAGGCTTGGAAGCTCATCGTGTCGTGCACGAGTAAGCGACCTGGGGGGGCGCAGCAGTGCGTGTGTGGGGGGGCGGGTCCTGCCGTCGGGGACGGCCCCGCAGGGCTCGGCTGCGGGGTGCGGACTGCCTAATGTGCGTGGGATCGTGCTGTTGCGGGGGAGGGAGGGATGCACCTTGCGCGTGCTGCCGTACTGAGGGGTACGTGCACACGGACACGGACACGCGTTGGGTGCCATTCCTCAACAGACCCCATGCGTCCAGTCGTCCTCAATCCTGCGTGCCGTACTTGTGAACGTCCTCAATCCTGCGTGCCGTACTTGTGAAGACAGCCAGACTGCCACGGTGAACTACTCCAGAGCGAGAGCTGGTTTAGACAACCTGTAGTACCTGGCGGGGCCTGTGACTGTGGCTGACCTGCACGTACGGAATGGCGATGCATTCGAAATTCGATTCCTCTGTCTCTTGACTGCAGATGAACGTGAGCTGTACGACCTGAAGCGCGACCCTGGCGAGCTCAACAATATCTACAACAAGACCCGCGCTGCCGTACAGACCCGCCTTGAGGCGCTGCTGGCCGTACTGGTGGTCTGCAAGGGCGAGAGCTGCACCAACCCCTGGAAGGTACGACAGAAAACGGTCAACGAACCACAGATGCAGCTACCATGGTTACAAAGCGTTCAGCGCGCCGCAGCCGACCTCAGCGGGCCGGACAGGACTAGATGCACTCCCAGCCCTTCTGCCTGGATAGCTAGCACGCTGTCCTTACGTTCCCTCTTGCCGCCCTCCTAGTCCCTACCCGGCATGCATGCCGCGGCGATTCGGATTCTCTCTGGGGCGTCCATGATCGGCGCCTCGTCACGGTCGCCAAATGGGCGGAGCCCCTATGGACCTGCGACCCGAGCCTCCTGCGGCCCGAGCCTCCTTAAGATGCCTGCCGACGTTCCGCGACCTGTCTCGATCATTCGCTTCAGGTGCTGCACCCCGACGGCTCCGTCAACACGTGGAGCCAGTCCCTCGACAAGTCGTACGACAAGTTCTACGCCAGCATCAAACCGTTCTACTACAACAAGTGCCTGGCCTACCAGGTACGGAGATGGTACGGCAAGTGGCCGCCTAGCTACCTGCCTGCTGCCACTCGATCGCTGCCGGCTGCTGGCTGTCGGGTGCCAGAAAGGATGTGCCGGCAGCCCGGGACCAAGGATGAGACCCGGCCGCGTGCCTTCCTCCACTACACGTACACTGCTGCCCGGCGGCACAACCGAATCTGGCCTACCCTATACCAGGCATGTGTCCCGTCTCCCGTGAAAAGATAAGCCATTATTTCCAACCATCCAAGAGTCATTTCCCATCCAAGGGTTTCTAGCCGCAGCCGCCTCGATGAACCGCTTCTCTGACATCGCCTCTCCCCCGCCGCCGCCACCCGCCACCCCACAACGGACAACAGGATCTCGCCAACGAGGTCTCGGTGTTCCGAGCGAATGTGTCGTACCCGCCCGCCGCCCGCCGCCGGATGTACACGTGGACCGCGGGCGCCGCCGCCCGGCGGTCTGCCTCCGCCGACAGCAGTGCGGCGGCGGCGGCGGCGGCCGCCGGCCAGACGGTGGTTGCTGACGTGGAGCGTCACTCGGTGCCTGTACCGCCCGAGGTCCTCCAAGCGGACGTCCTCAAGTGGTTCGACAACCCCCTGCCCCTGGCGTGATCGCGTGATCGTGGGCTTGCGCGCGCGGCCTGCTGGAGCTGTGTTGGCAGTCCGTTCATACCTTATAGTAGTTTCGTACATCGTACAGATAACAGCTTCTAACAGCTTCCAACAGCTGCGAGCTGTCGGCGGAGTGTGAGCTGCGCATTCATGGGTCGTTGGTGGTTGGCTTCATGTATGTTGCGTGATGAGAAGATTTTTGTTGATATGCGATGGCCATGCGTATGTCATTGTGCAGTCCGTATGTGTGTGTGTGTGTGTGCCGTGGTGTGCCGTACCCAACCGAGCCTTCACTCGAGGGTGGCGCCGGCAGCGTGGTAAACACTAAAGAGTACTGCTCCTAGCGAGCGGCCCCGTCGTGCTGTTCATCTTGTACGATACCGCTCTACAGGTGTACGACACTCGCGTGCGCGCAATGTCTGATCCTGCTTCATTCTTTTCTACCGTACTGCTTCTACTGATTCTGCGCTTCTGGTTTCTCTGTTTTCCGGTATTTCCAGCTGCTTTCGCGACCCCCCGTTGCGTACTTGGCTGTGGTGATATGCTCTGCGTGACCGGGATAGATAGGTTGAGCAGGGAAGCTGCTATCCTCCGCAGAAGATTGGCGAAGCGTAGAGTAGTACTGCCCTCTTCTTATTGGTGCCGTACTTAGAAGGAAAGGAAGACGGCTGGGTGGATGAGGGGGTGGGCGGGCCGGCGGGTCCGCAGCTGTAAGCCCCCCTTTTTGGAGGAGGAGAAGATGACCCTTCGGCGCCAGCATGCCTGCGGATCTGTGTGTCCGGGTCTCAATTCGAGGGTACTGTCCGTACTGTCGTATTGTCGTGCAATGGAGCTTGTTTGAAGGTGACGCCCCGGCAGCGCGCAGGAGGGGTGAGCTCCGTGCTGGTGCCACAATTGTTTTGATTGCTCTGTATTATATTACATGTTGTCCGCTTTTGCGCGTCTTAGAGACGAGTAGGTGCGCCAGGGAAGTAGGGCACACAGCCGTACTCGGCAATGCGGTTTACAGGCGGCACTGCGTCTACTTCGCGGTGGGTGAGGTTGGGTCAGGTTGCTGCAGGGCAAGCAGGGCAACCCCTCCTCCACCGTGCCGACGAATGGGGAACCCGCGGTGACGCCCCACCCACTCAGTGAGGACCTGGATGATCAAATGCCACAATAATGCTGCTAAATGCGGCAGCAACAGTAACTGTCACCGATGCGCATGGCTGTCACCGATGACCCGCGGGGTCCGTTGTAACATCCGTCCTTGTGCTTAGAAAAACCCCGCCCTCCCGAACCTAGGTGCAATTATACTCACCACAGAAACTGCAAACATTCTTACTACATATAGTCACGGCGAACAAGGCAACCGCGCCCCCGCCGCGATCCAAATCAGACAGCAAAACACTAAGTACCGAAGAACGTCACGCGCGCAAACGGATTGATTACCAACCTGCAATGTAGTTGGTGTAGTGTGTGTGTAGAACTGTAGGAAGCGATCGTTACAAGGGGGACCAGCGCTGTACAGGCGCAGACGGACTGTTCATCCTACCCCAGGGCATGCCGTGCACGAAGCATGGAGCGATGCCGAAGCAAAATAATCAGCCAAGGAACCACCAGCGCACAGCCTTCATAGCAGTTAAGATACGTATGGAAAAGCAGCCAAGCACCACCAGCCGCAGCCACCGCAGCAGTCAAGAGTTCAAGCAACGAGGACGCGAACGTGAACCTCAGCAGCTCACGGGTCGGGGGACCCGGGTGGTGAGTCAACGTCCGGAGGCCGGGAAAGCACGACACGCCCCGACACCCCGCACAGAAAAGGGTGATCTGTCGGCACGGAAGACCAGTTCCGCGGAGGCAGGCCGAGCGTCGCAAAAGACGCGAGTCGGGCCCCAAAGTCCGCAGTGACCTCAATGGATACCGAAACCAGTCGCGCACGTGAAATAGCAGTGAATGTATCCCACGAATGGTACATGCGGTGACGGCCCCGCTCGATGGCTGCCAGGGCCGCCAAAGCCAGCCCATCCCAGACAACCTGGCGGACACCCGGCGGGGCGATCACAAGCCACAAATGGTGGCGTGCAAACACAGCGTCCAGGGCGCCCACAGCAGCCCCCATCGCAGCCCTCATCTCTTCACGCAACGACCGCGCAACAAAGCAGTCCCAGAACAAGTGGCGCCGAACCCAGCACGCGCCACGCCCAGTGACAGGGGCACCACAGGGGCACTTCGTGGCCGCCCGCAGGCGAGCACCGTGCTCCCTCGCGGCGTGGTCGGCGACCAGCGGAAAGCCCACGATGCCATGCAGAGCGATCCGCCAGAGTGGTTCCTTGTGGTAGTCCTCCCAGCGCAGCTTCCACAGCCGCCGGAGGGTGGCGCGGAAATCAGCCAGGACCGGCAGAGTGCTGTACGCATCCACGACGAAGGCCTGGTGCCGGGCCGCGAGCTCGTGTGGACCGGCTGCCACGCCAAACCGCGGAGCAACGCACGCCAGGCGTCAGGCACCGCCAGAGCAACCGCGCCACCAGTGAGCACCGCCCCGAGCGGCCGCCACCCAGCTGGCCGGTAGGTGACGAACGAGGGCATCCAAGTCGTCAGCCACTTGCACGCCAGAGACCTCCAGAGCCGCCCGGAGCTCCTGGTAGCCGAGAACGCCGCGGAGGACGCGACGTCGCAGCTCAAGCACCAACTAATAAACACTATCCTCCTCCGTACAAGTGCAGGACGAGCAAAACACGAGTGACGTGACGCGGCATGCGCCATCCGCCATGAACCTGTTACTCCTCTTCCCCCTCCCTCTCCTTCTACATTCATTCCCACCTCCTCTCGCCCACCCCACCTGCCCACTGCGGTGCGACCCCGCGCACCCAACTCCCGCAGCACCGCCGACTCGTCCCCGATCACCGGTCACCGCCACCGGTCATCGGTTGCCCCGCCCGTGCATCCAGGCCATCCTAGCGCTGCCCCATGGGTCCCCCCTACAGTCCACGCGGTTGGGGGTGGTGACAACCACCGGTTGCGGCACCAGCAGACCATGCGCCCCACCCGGCCCCAGCTCCGGCACGTGGCCTAGCTAGCTAGCGAACTGACCTCACCCCCTTGATTGCCTATCGGCACCTTGCCCCGCGCGGGTCTCCCTCAGCGAGGACGGCAGACGGGGGCGCCCGAGCCTTGCCGGCCCCGTCTTGCCACACCGAGGCCAAGGCGGGTTCCACCCAGAGGTCGGCTCAAAGCGCGCCGCCTCTCTCTCTCCGCCACAACCTTCCAGTAACAGTCAGCAGCGGCGCGGGAGATGGACCCGGCTACTGCCATGACGTCGCCCTGCCCTGCAGCGGGGGGAGGAACAGGGGGAGGGGGAGGCTGGGGAGGCAGGGGCAGGGCAGGCCCGAGGCCGCGTACCCCGCGAAAGGGTTCAATCAGCTGTCAACAAACACGTGGGGGCGGCCGTCTAGGACACAGGCAACACATTGGCCCCTGTCCTTCGCCTGCCCCATCTCGGCCGCGCATAGGTCCAGCCCGCCCCAACCAAACCACGGATAGGCTTCTCTGCAACCCGACCGACCCGACCGACCCGACCGACCCGACCGACCCGACCGACCCGACCGACCCGACCGACCCGACCGACCCGACCGACCCGACCGACCCGACCGACCCGACCGACCCGACCGACCCGACCGACCCGACCCGACCCGACCGACCCGACCGACCCAATCCTGCAAAGCAGCCAGGTAACGGGAAGTCGCGAGGGCACACGAGGGTGTCGGCGAAACGTAATCAAAAACCAGGTGGGGCAAGAGCAGGACCGCGGAAGGGGGCCTTGCGGTCAAGATAGGTGGCCTAGGGCACATCAGGCCACATGATCATGCGCAGACAGGTACGGACCTCGCCTTTCGACGAGCCCGCCCGCAAGCAAAGACGCAATGAGTCAGCTCATACCCTGAAGGCAGCTGCGCACATCCGCGGGTGCAGACGTGCCATCGAGTCGGAGGCTTACCCCTCATTATTGGCTACGAAGCATAATATGATCCCAAATCAGTGCGCAAACCGACGAATTGCATTTCCACTCCCAGAATCATGTATACCCATGTCTGCCAATTGCAGCCAGTAGGCATGCCAAGCATGTTGCGGTCGGACGCACGTTGACGCAATGGTCATGCCACGAAACGAGCTTCAAGTTTCAATCTGATAGCACGATATCCACAAACCACAACTCACGTAAAAGTTTGCAGCGGCGCTGGCAACTTTGCTGTCGACAGGAACATGACCTTGACATTTGTTTGTGATATCTCTGCAGCAATGATTTTATGAAAATTAATGTGACAAGTCGAAACAATCTGGGATTGTTGGGAAGGAAGCTCGCATCGACTTTGGAGCGTAAGCCCTGGCGACCAGCAAACGCCTCTTGCAGGCAATTCAACATCGTGAGATCACCTTGTATGTTGAGGCTGTGCGGCTGCGACCAAATTGACAGGGCTGCAACGCTCCGGGACAGCGAAACAACAAGAATGAACTCCTAAGCTTAAGCGAGAGTGCAGTAAGAAAGTGTATAATGAGCTGTTTTGCTGTGATACCTCTGCTGGGTGAAAGGAAGGTGAGTCGCAGGTTTATATAGGATGAAAGGCCTTTACGTCGTACAAAATGACAAGGTCACTACTGCTGCTTCGTACATGCTTCAGGGATTGGCTTTTGGTTCATAATTCTGAGGCATTTTTAACCAGACTACGGAATGTACCGTGACAAGGACCGGCTGGCTTGGCGATTTCTCATTCACGCTAAAACCGAACAATAGTTTATAGGGATGGCGCATTCTGTGGGCGACGCCTCGGCCGTAGCCAGCCAGTTTTGCTGTAAGTCGCATTGCTCGAGAAGTTTGCGGAATTCGGCTGGAGGTTGTGGCTGCAAGTACTGCTTCAAAGCGCTCTACCAGCTCTGTCGCCTACCGTAGTTGTGCGCGTTAATTTCATTTGTTATCATTATATACGTGCAAACATGTGATTCGCGCCCTTCATGGCGCGCTTCCGAGGTGGGATCGACGATGGCGTCAGGCATGCAAGCCGCTACGAACGGTGAGTGGTAATTGAAAAACTTCGAATGCTCAGACATGGTTGTAAGAGGTGCTTACTGTGCAACCTGGAGTTTATTTCGGCTGAATTAGTTGTGTCGAGCTGTCACATGCTGCGTTTGGGATGGCCAACAAGTTCAAGAGGACGCTGCCCACAACGTGATCAAGCGATTCAAGCACAGGCGCATAATCAAGCAGAGGCACATCAATTGTTGCGAGGCTGAGCGAGGCGTGCGCATCTACCGTCAATACAAACCTCACGCTACGCGCAAGTTGGCTTGCCCACCAAAATGTATCGTTATGATGCAGTGAAGAAGCGGTGCAGAAGAAGAGAGTTAGAAGCAGGACGCGTAGCGGCCCGCAAGCATAGCGGCCCGCAAATTGCAGAATGTATCCTCTGTACTGTTTCACATACGTATGAATTGGACGAAACCGTGACGATGGGATGAATGGATGTTTCAAGCTTCAACAAGCTTGTACGGTCCAGACGAATCCGAAAGCTCATGCATGAACCGCTGAAGTCAGAGACTTAGCTAGTAAGGTAAGACAAACACATCACATGAAAAACTATCCGCAACAAGACTAACTACAAGTGAAGGGTAGGGTTATATTGGAAATGTAGTTTGGAAACAGGCCGCAAAAGAAATGCTTATCCGCTACAAGTTGAGCACGTGTACGGTATGTACAGCTCAAAAACAACTTCAGCGAAATCATTTCATCACATCACAGACTCCAGCAGTACTAGACACGCAAAGGCCCCAGAGCTGCTACCAAACAGCCGCAAGCGCCGAGCACTCAAAGTGCATCTAATCTTCAACAGCATCATTTGTACCGCAAAGTACACAAACTCGTTGCTCCGATGGCGATGCTATGTGCATCCTGTCCCGCTATCGTACATGCAAACCGTACCGCTAAGTAGTTGTTCTGGGACTGCTTTGTTGCGCGGTCGTTGCGTGAAGAAATGGGGGCTGCGATGGGGGCTGCGGTGGGCGGCCTGGATGCTGTCTTCGCCCGCCACCACCTGTGGCTCGTGATCACCCCGCCGGGTATCCGGCAGGTCGTCTGGGATGTTGTGGCGCTGGCGGCCCTGGCGGCCATTGAGCGCGGCCGTCAACGCATGTAACATGTGTGGGACACCTTCACGGTTATTGCCCGTGCACGCCTGGTTTCGATATCTGTGGTGGTCGCTCGGGACTTTTGGGCCCGTCCCGCATCCTTTGTGGCGCTCGGTCTGCCCCCCCGGAACTGGAATTCCGTGCCGTCTGATCACCCCTTTCTGTGTGGGGAGTCGGGGCGTGTCGTTCTTTCGCGGCCTCCAGGTGTTGGCTCGCCAGCCGGGTCCCCTGGCCCGTGAGCTGTTGTGGTTGTCTGCGGGTGGGTTCCCCGCCTACTCGACACGCCTTGTGTTCATTGGTTCGCTGCAATCGCGTGGCTTATCTGCCTGAACGTTGCGCAGGCTGGGAGCTGGTACTCCTTGGCTTCTTTCCTTTACGTCTCTTGTCTGCTGTGAAGGCTGGGCATCGGTGGTTCTTGGCTGTTTTTTCATTGGCATGGCTCCCTGCTTAGTGCACGACATGCCCCTGGGGTAGGATGAACAGTCCGTCTGCGCCCGTACGGTGAGCGAGCAGCTTTATTGCTGGTCCCCCTTGTAACGATCACTTCCTAAGTAGTGCACAAAGGTTCGTAAGAGCCCAAGCTTGGGCAAGGCATTCTTTTGCACGAAGCTTCTCTACTTGCTGCCATTGCTTCTGTGTGGCCATTGCGTCGTCCCGGGGCGTGTAACCATGAGCCTGAACGAGTTATAACATAGGCTAAGAACTCATAAGGCGGGCTTGAAATCCGCACGGTGTGCGGCTGCATACAGGCACTTAGTCCCTCAACTGAACAATTAGGTTGCGCATCCTGCCAATGACGCGCTCAAGGCCGTTATCCATCTGGAAGAGGACTTGCTTCAGGTTGTGGCCTGGGACGCTACATTCGTCCCAGAGTTCGGTACTACAGCAGAACTGCTGCATTGCGCAGCCTCGGTGGAGGTGATGGGTGGGGTATGAGTTCGTCTGGTTAGTCATAGGCAGCTGGGCGGGGAACAGCGACTGGAGCACTGATCAGATAGTGGGGTTCTTAGGGGGCTTGCAGTCATATCACAGAGAGCGGCGCCTCACGCCGCCGGCCTTCCTGCTGGAGGGCCCATCCGTCAACATTGACGCGGAGCCGCAACAGGGCGTGGCCCTTGGGCCTGCCTTCGTGCCTGGACGCCGCCGTCCCTGGTGCGGCGGTTCATCGGTTGAGCTGCCTCTTCACCAACATCACCAACACGGTGCACCTGCAGCACTGTGTCGAGAAATGGCGGCCGCCCGACGGCCGCACCTTGGTCGAGCTGCTGCCCGCCGGGCGCAAGCCCGCGGCAGCTAGCACGGTGCTGGACCCGCTGTATGCGGCAGTTGATGTGCCCGGTTGGCCTTGGGTGGCTCTGCCGCCGCCATCAGTCACCAGCACGCCGCTGCGGATGGGGCCCGATCGCGCGCCAGCCCGAGTCGCTGCCGGCTGGCTTCTGGCTGCGGACCGCGCGACACCTCACGCTGGAGCTGGAGCTGGAGCTGCTGGAGCGGTTGTCACCGCCGCCGGTCTTCCAGGTTGCTCTCTCCCTCTGCATGGCTCTTCATCGTGCTTTTGTCACTCCACATGCATGACATACAGTATCCTGCAGCGCGGCAGATCCCTGCTAACCCGCAGGGGGGGGCGGGGGACCCAATCTGGAGACGCCCGCGCCTGTGCCTGTCAGCATGGTACAGAGGCCTGCGGGACCGGCGGCGGCGGCACCATCGCTTCTGGTGGAGATGGACAACATGCTGATACCGCTGGCCCATGCCTTGCTTGCACAGCAGGCACCTGGGCTGGCGGCGGTTATGGCCACTGCTGCTGTGGCGGCAGTCGCTGAGGCGCAGGAAAGCGCTTTGGTGGAAGGCCAAGACGCTGCCGTGTGGCAAGATACGTCAATGCTGGCGTACCTTCGGGGTGCTGGTGTACCTTCAGGGTGCGTCGGCGGGGGTCACGGTGGAGGAAGGGCAGCTGGTGCGGCTAAAGCGCTAAACCCTAGCAACCTGAGGAGATGTTCCGTGATCTGTTGGAGCTCATCTCTCGCTTCTCGGCTCTGGCTGAGGTTCTGACGGATCACAGTGGCGAATTCCAGGGTGCCTTTCATCAACTTCTTCTGCAGTGTTTTGTGGATCATCGCTTCACCTCCGCCGGTCATCCCCAGGCAGACGGGGCGGCTGAGCGGCTGGTGAGGGTGGTGAAGGCGGCTCTGTGCAAGCACTGTGTGGAGACCCAGCACTCGGACGACTGGGATCAGCAGCTGCCTTGGCTGGCGCTTGCCTATCGCTGCTCACCCCAGGGCTCGACCCGGCTCTCACCATACGAACCCATGTTTGGCGTGAAACGGGTCGTGTCCCCTGCAGTGCGGGAGTGTGTGGAGGTGCCGCTGGGGCCGGAAGGGAGGATAACGGTGGAGGCATACGTGGCAGCACTCCTGGAGTGCTCCACTCTGCTGCGGCGGCACGCTCCCATCGCCGCGGCAAATTTGCTCTACGCACCGCACCAAGACAGCCGGCGCTACACCCACGTGAGGTCGGGACAGTATCGGAAAGGAGTTCGCTCCCGGGGACTACATCTACGTGAGGCGGCCTGCAGTGAACAACACTCTGCAGGTGCCGGTGTACGATGAAGTGCTGCGGGTAGAGCGGGCTGGGTCAAAGGGGGTTGTGGTGTTGATCGGGAAGGATGCGCAGAGGATTAGGAGGAGGGTGGAGCAGTTAAGGCCGCGCTCGACCCAATCGTCGACCCGCAGCTGCAGCGGCCTGCGGCGGACCTCGCCTGTGAGGTCTGCCAATCACCGCACAATGAGGCGCACATGCTGCTGTGCGACGCTTGCGGGATGGGCAGTGCCTGTCCCCACCACTCACACTGTGCCGCCCGGCCAGTGGGTCTGCCCCGAATGCGTCAGGCTGAGGCGCAACGCGCAGGCGGGACCAGAGATGGCACTGCCGGAAGCCGCGGCTGTCCTCTTCCCCAACACCAGCATGTGGCGTCGGGATGCCGTGAAACCCTGCCGTCTCCACTTGTATTGCCGAATTGGTGAATAACGTTACTGGCAACACCGGTTCATAATGTGCGCCCAGTCGTGCGATATGAATGCTTCGTGATGCTGCTCCAGCAGAGTGCTGCTCTACTATTGCGGCCGAAGCAGCGTCCCATATAGTTAGTGATATTCGGGCAACGGTTTAAACCCTACCTGAAACCTAGGGCAACGCACGGAAAGACAACAGCATCCGCCCACAGGCCCCCTTCACTGCTTTTTGGTGAGCAATTTTGGACGAGCAACCTGACCAAAGTCCTACCAATCGAGGTTGCTCAACATCGCGGATTTCACGTTGGAAAACGGAACTTGTTTTGCAACCCGCCATAATGATACATGACATGCTTAAATCCTTGCGTGCTAGTCCTTCATTCAGTTCCATGACATTTCACGTTTACAGCTATACCGACGTCCCGTTGCGCTTGCAGTTGAACCTCAAAAATCAATCTATGATACTCGTTCAAATATTGCGACACCATGTTACAAGAACGTGCGCGAACATTACTAGATGTGACGTCTACGCCATGAACTACTAGCAAGGCGAAGCTTACTGAGTCGAAGAAGCAATCACCAATATGAGATTCACATGCATACCTGCGCATGCTTATGCTGTTTCAAACAAAATTCAAAGCCCCACAATTCGCGCCGCTGGCCATCGGACCTTCCGCGCTGAGGCACTCGCCTCGCCATTGTTCCTGGCCATTGCGTTCCACGATCGTTTCATTCTCCTGCAATTTCACGATGAAACGATGTTATCGTCTGCAGTCCTTTCAGATCCTTCATGTGTACACCTTTCTTCCTGACGATTTCCGCCTGGGTGCCTGGTTGAACAAATACACACTAAACAAAGCTATACAAACAACTACATCGGCTATGACCGGTGGTAAAGGACAAGACAAGCTCCAACTCGACTGCTATGATCAACAAAGGAAAACAGGGATGAGGTGCAATGGAATGAGGTGCAATGCTGTCAATGGCAAACAGGGACCAACCACAAACAATGCCTCAGCACTTTTGCCTGTCGTCCCTGCTCGTCAGTTTCAATAATGGCAATACAATACATGGATGCCTCTGGTTAACATAACATATTAGTCTATTCGGCACAATGCGTTTTACACAAAAACTGCTTCAACAAACATAACAACAGTAACAATGCATATTCGTCACAATGGCTTCCTTCTTGCAATACGTCAATAGTTCATGTTGTATATCGCATACAGTTCCATAATCTTGACATTGAAATCCTACGCCAAAAACACCATACGCATGATATCGCGGTCCGTCATGCGGCCAAAGAGTGATTTTTTCCTCCCGTATTTGTAACTATTCATCCTTACCTAGATCTTGCCCACCGTTTGGTGGGCAAGCCAACGCTGTGTCGATGTCTACGTTGGTTGGGATGTTGCTGCCGGCGAGCGACATGCTCGTTCGTGCATATGCTTCTGGGGCTGAGGCAAGCCAGGCTTTCCAACATGGCGATGTGCGCTGAACAAGACTTTTGATAAGGGCGGTGTGGTAACAGAAGGCGGCCGGCCGCAGCGACGCACGTCACCTGCTTTCGGGTTTCGGCACATCAGCCGGCTCATCAGCCCAGGGTTACAGACCGGGCGGTATGGTGACAGCAGATCCGCGGATCTCCTTGGCAGGGCCCCCCCTGTCCTGAGCTGCCGGTGCGAGGCAGGGGCAGCTGGCGCCCGGGGGCCTCGGCGCCCCGGAACTATAAGCCCCCCGGCCGCCCCCCGGTCATCAGTAACAGCCATTACCGTTCACCGACGCAGGCATCCCATGGTCAAAAGGACCTTGATACTCGAAGAACCGGCGCGGGCGACACTCAGATCGGGGAGCGAGGAGGCATATGAGGCAAAGCATGAGGCGCCCTGAGGCGCGCGCGTCCCTGCCACGAGCGGCATCCCCCCCCTGGGTCCTCCGCACCAACTGCGGCTGTCACCGACTACCCACGGGATCCACTCTCGCATCATAAAAACAAACTGCAGGCTGTGCGGCATACTACCCCCCTCCACTGCCCCTCCCGTTTGGACCGCCCCGCCGCCCCGCCGCCACGGACCACCTTTGCCCCCGGCCCCCTTACGTGAGCGCCGCACGTAGGGGGTGTCCGTCTCCGTCGCGGGGATGACGCACCAGGCGCCCCGCGATGACACGCTCTCGGTAAGCCAAGACAGGAAGACAGACAGACAGACAGACAGACAGACACACGCCTGTTGCCTCCAGCCCGCAGGAGACGCCGCACCTCGGCTGCATACGCGTGTCCCAACACTGGAGCTGACCCTGACCTCCCATGCGACCCCGATGTCGCACTTCAACCCCGCTCTGCCGCTATCGACAAAAGAGGAAACGATGGGACACAAGAAAGTACGTACATGATGCAACGATCCAGCACCGCCCGATGTCGTGCAGCCGCCGCGCGCGAGCGGCACCCCGTCTAAGATGCCGCCGTGCGTGTCAGCCACCAGCTTGGCCCAACCGCCCTACCGCTCCTGCACGTGCGGCCACGTCCCCTGTGGACCCACATCGCCGCAATGGACCGCACCAGATACCGCTGTGAGGGGGTTTTACGCCCGCAAGGACGCACACCGTCAACTTGTCAACCTGAGAGGACCCTGGAGCGCACCAACCGCGTTCTGCTGTCGACCTACAGAATATCGGGAAGCGCGGTTCAGTCGCCTCCGCCTCCACACCTCCGGACGCGCCTTGTCGGATGAGTGGCGCATTGAACCGCAACCCCGGGACGCCGTGCGCCGGGGGGTTATTGGATGGGATCATGGTATAGCTGGGCCCCCCCCGCTGGGCCCCCCGCCCCCTCCCGCCCCCCCCCCCGCCCCCACTGCAGCGATGGCGGCCCGCTGGGCGGGATAAGATACGGAGACTGCGGAAGGCGGCCCGCTGGGCGGGTTGGAGACGGTGACGGCGCCCCCACCCGGGAGGATACCCCCGCTGCCCGGCTGCCAGCACGTCCACCAGCGCGTCGGTTGCGCCGGGCTGCTGCCGGGTGCCGCAGCGCCGTCGTCGTGTGCGGCAGCCGCATCAGCAACAGCATGTGCATGAATGCATCGCGGTCGCGGTGGCGGTAGAAACGCCCCATTGGAGGTCAGTAACGGGCTAGTAGCGACAGTCGTCAGCTCGTCGGCCGCAGCGCCGCCGCGTCGCTCCCTCCGCGCAGCGCCGCCACCGCTGGCTAGCGGCCGCTGCCGACACTGCCACATGTGGCGAGGTCCCCGGCCGGGCAGCAGCCCGCCAACTGCTGCTCCAGGAGGGCTGTCCGGAGCCTGGCGGGGAATGCGCGGGGCAGCAGGGGCAGGGCGGGGTCCGCCATCTCACACCTCTCTCTCTCCATCCTCAGCCGGAGAGAGAACATAAACACCACGGAGGGCAGTCGCCAACCTGGCTTCGCTCTCAGCCCTCGACCTGGCAAACACTGCCCCCTCGTCTCCATCCACTCAAGTCATCAGAACCCCAGCCCCAGCCGCTTCCGGGCCTACGAGGCGCCGCCCTCTTGGCCTCCATACACACACCTTTGCGCCTCACGCCGCGTACAGCAGACCTCCCGCCCCGGCGGCCCCGGTCCCACCTGCTGGCCTCCACCTCCCGCTGCAGCGCCGCCGCGCGCGCCGTCGCCGCCTCCGCCTCCCGCTGCGCCTCCGCCACCTGCCTCCCTCGCTCCGACAGCTCAGCCTCCAGCCGCCGCACCCGCCGCCGCTGCGACGCCTCCCGCTCCTGCAGCGCCGCCACCAGGGCCGCCGCCGCCGCGTCATGGTGCCGCTTGGCGTCCGAGAACCGCCGCAGTACCTCCACCGTGCTCGCCAAACCCGTGTCACCATCTTCGTCGTCACACAGGCCTCCGATCGCGCCGTCGGTGGTGGTGGTGGCGGTGGTGGTGGTTTGGGGGCCAAGTGGTGCTGCTACAGCAGCCGCATCAACAGCAGCAGCTGCAGCTGATGCATTCTGGAAGGCGCCGATGAAGCCCTGTCTGGTGTCGCCGCCGCCGCAGCCGCCGGCGGCGCTGTCCGGGGCGGCCTGGCTCGCGCCGCCGCTGTCCAAGCGCCGTCTCTTCTCCAGCGGGCTCCCGTCAAGCGCACCTTCGGGCTGGGACTGCGGTGCGGAGCCGCCGCCGCCGCCGCCACCGCCGCTCCTGCTACAGCCTTGCAGCTCCCCAGGTCTTCCCGTCTGCTGGTGCTGGTGCTGGTGCTGCAGCCCTTGATGGCAATTCGTCGGCATTCCTTCCCTTGGCGAGCTTTCCGCCCGGGCCAACGCCGCTTCGCCGGATCCGACTGGCTGCAGAGGCGGGGGCGGCAGGGGAGGCTGCAGCTGGCCATGCAGCTGTGGCGGCTGGTAATGCTGGTGCTGCTGCAGCTGCAACCGCAGCGCGTCCCGCTCCCGCTGCAGCTGCTCGACCTGCACCTCCAAGCGACTGACCCGTGGGCCGGCCGCCGCCGCCATCGCGGCGGCCGCGGCCCGCTGGCTTCGTACGTCGGCCGCCGCCTCGTCATGTTGCCGTATCGCCTCGTCGCGTTGCCGTACCGCCTCGTCGCGTTGCTGTACCGCCTCGTTCCGCTGCCGTACTGCCTCCTCCATATCGCGCTCTGCCGCCTCTTTCCGCTGGATTGCCTCGTCCCGTTGTTGTACGGCAGCCTCCCGCGCGGCCTGGCACTCCCGATGGGCCTTGCGCAGCAGCGCCATTTGCCGGCGATGCTCCGTGAGCTTGGCCTCAGCCGCCTCCCGCTCCGCGGTGACGGCCTTGATGTACAAGTACTGCACGGTGTCGTACAAAGGCAGTACGACAGGGCGGCCCCTCTGAACCTCCGCACACACCTCCGTACATGCGGCCGCAGGTGGGGAGTATGCCCCTGCTACACGGCCGCCACTTTGTACGTCACCGTACTGCATCCATGGCTGGCTCTGCGTCGTATTGTGTCGTACTGCTTCGGGCGCGCAGGATCGCCGTTGGCGGGAAGTCACGGGGCGTCATGTGCATTCTAGAACCCCCTGCTGTGCCTCTCCCATGCCCATGATGTACGGCCAGGCGCACAGCCGTACTTGGCCTTTCACAACAACGTTCGCCCTTGCTGCCCGGCCTTGCTTCTTTTGGTACGGTCCTGGCCTGTCACAACAACGTTCGCCCTTGCTGCCCGGCCTTGCTTCCTTTGGTACGGTCCTGCATCTCCTGCCGCTACAGGCTTGCTTTCGCTGGGGTGCTCGTGCTATGGCCGCCTTCCCAGCTCCTCCCTCCCCTACCTCTCCCTCCCTTGCCCCTCCCTCCCACCCGAAGGGCGCCGAGGGCCCCCAGCACAGTCAGGTGGGTGGGTACCTGTCTCAGGTTCTGATCCGCCACCGCGAAGAATGACTCGTCCGAGTCCCACCGCAGCAGCACCTCCTCGCTCTCCTGCAACGTGTGGTCAAGGCGGCGGCATGGAACACGATGTCGCCCAGGCCAGCGGCCACACTCTCACGCACCAACCCGCGGGTCACGGATCAACGTCCGACCCGCGGGTCACAGATTAACGACCCGCAGGTCACGCACCCCCGGTTGCACAGCCGCGACCCGTGGGTCACACAGTATGTGACCGTTTGATATCAACCCAGGCCCTGGTTCGCAAGCTCCTGCTGCCGGTGCACCGGCAGAGATTATTCATGGTGAGTCAGGTCGCGCCGTGGCCCGCACGGTATGCCCCGGCGGCGCGGCCCCAAGCCCCGCCCTCCGCCAAGCCTTGCCGTACCCGGAGAGAGCTCGATGTAACCACCACCGTGACGATACCGTACACATATGCCGCTTTGTCCGAGTCGTCCGACGCTGCGCTCGACGATGCTAGCCCGCCGACACCGCCGCCGCGGGCCCCGGCGGACGTCGACGGCGCGCCGCCGAATGCCGCCGCCGCGCCTCCGCCGGACCCCGACGGCGCCGCCGCCGCGCCACCGGCGGCGGTGGTCGCCGCCGACCGCAGCACCTCCAGCCCCCGAGCAGTCTCCGGAGTCAGGACGCCGCCGCAGGCCGCCTCGGCACTGGCCCGAATGCGCGACAGCCGGACCTGGCAGGTGGGTACAGAGGTGTCGCACAGTACGGTACGGTACGGTATGGTGTAATGAGGGAGGCGATGAAACCGCGCCGACCGCGATGCGTTTGATGCACACGTTTGGTATTTAACCCCCACATGTTAAACGCACACGCCCGGGGGGGTGAGGGCGGGGGGCTTTGTGAGGCACTGCGAGCGACGCTTGGCCGGTCCGTTGCATGCCCGCCGGTGACCTGCCTTCAGCACGCAGGGTATGACCGCGGCGTTGTTGGCCCGGCCCTTGTACGCCCGGCAGTTGCACGCCGCCCGGTCGCCCTCGCCCACGGCACCCGGCTTCAAGGTGGCGCAGGGCCCCCTGCGGGGCAAGGCGCGGGACGGAAGGGCATCCGCATGGAGGCCAGGCCGGGCAATGGATGAGGGGTGACGCAGGAGTTAGTGGGCGCGAATCTCCTGTCGGGGACAACAGATGCGCCACCGGTCCAGCAGCCGGATGGACACGGCCCACGCACCTTCAGTTGCCGACTCCTCAGTGCGGCTGTCACGCATCACCTACCCCCCGACCCCGACCCATGGGTCGTCAGCGCCCCCTTTGCGCAAACCCCTTTAACGCACTGACCCACGGGTCACCCGTATCTCCCCAAGTGCCCGGGCTGTTTCTGTTTATATCCCCAAGCGCCCGTAACTCACCAGAACCGCGGCGCATTGGCCTCCGCCAGCAAGCAGGTGGCGGGGTCGCCCACGATGACGAGGCTGTCCCGCGTGGTGGTGGCCGCCGAGTGGGCCGCCGAGGAAGTCGCAGCGGGGCCGGCCGGTGCCACAGCCTGAGACTCCTGCCCGGCGCCGCGGGAGCGATCAAGGGCGGTCAGGGCGGTCACGGCGGCGGGTGCGGGGTGCGGGTGAGTTGGAAGTTTCAAAGAAGAGAGGCGGCGGAGGGAAAGGTCCCTTGGGCTTCATGGCGCATCAGCAGGTATATGCTGAAGGAGGGGGAACCGAGAGGGCCTTGACGGCCATCAAGGGCCGGGGATCACTGCCGGTGTCGCTGTTTGTTGATGTCACCTCCAAGCCCGCCGTGTGCCCGGCCGCCCCCGGCCAGCGCGCTCCCTCCCTGTCTGCCCCTCCGCCGCCTGGCAGCCCCCGTCCCTCAGCCCTGCACCTACAGACCCACGAGTCCGACCCCCGGCCAGCGCGCACTGTCCGCAAAAGCGCACCCTTCGTCCCTCGCGCCCCGCAGCTGCATCCCGCGTTGCCCCCCACTTCCCTGGCCCCCCTTGGAGATCCTGGTACAGTCGAGTCTTTCGAGGCTATCGGATGTTTGCTCTTGACAGCAGCGCAGTGTAAATATGTCTACCACTTTCCTATACCCCCCCTCCCCGCCCCGCCCCCGCTCTCCGCCCCGGCCCCCACTCCCCTCCCCCCGCCGACATTCCCCGCCCCGCCCCCCACTCCCCTCCACCCCCGCCCCCACTCCCCGCCCCGCCACCCACTCCTCCCGCCCACCTGGTCCTGGGTCCGTATCTCCAGGTCGTCCAGCAGCGTCAGAGTGAAGGCCGCCTTGAGGCCCTCAGCGCCACTTAAGTCGCCACCCACCTGCCAACCATCACACAGGACACGACCGGGGCGGGGGTGAGGAGGGCCGGGGTGCGGGTGAGGAGGGCCGGGTGCGGGTGAGGAGGGCCGGGTGCGGGTGAGGAGGGCCGGGTGCGGGTGAGGAGGGCCGGGTGCGGGTGAGGAGGGCCGGGTGCGGGCGAGGAGGGCCGGGTGCGGGCGAGGAGGGCCGGGTGCGGGCGAGGAGAGGCGCCACACGACACCAAGGCCGCTGCAGCACGTGTTTGGACAGGACAGTAAATCCAAGTAACGTTGACACGTGTGTATCGGTGTTGTATGCACGCGTTCGAGCGGCCAGGGCATAGTGGCGTTTGAGGGGCCAGGGCATAGTGGTGTGGATCGGCCAGTGAGGCACCAGGGTCTTCTGCAGTTGCGTGACATGGGCTCTTTCCCGGTCGGGGGTCCAGATCCACGCCCCGACCCATGTGCCGTATCCCCGTACGGATCACCCACCAGTCGCTCGTCAAGTTTGCCGCTCCGCAGCTCCCCCGTGTAGGCCCCCAGCAGGGCCCCCTCCGGAAGCGGACCTGCGGGTCAGCGAAGGAACCGAGTCGCGGCTTGGCTGTATGGCGACCAGAGGGGCTGCAGTGGTTGCAAGGCTACGGATCGGGGGGGGAACCCAGAGCGAGGACACGCGGGCAGCGAGGTAGGCGGGATCGCAGAGCTAGACGCCCGCGGCCCCCGGTCCGCCTCCGCCCGTCCAGCCGTAGGTCGGCCGCGCGGGGAGACAAGCCGCGGCCCGAACCACAGCACGAGCGTTGCACATCCCCGTGTCCGACTGCCCGTGCCCCCTCCCCTGGCCCTTGATCACGATCTACGGCAGCATACCCTCCCCTCCCCTCTCCTTTCCCCTCCCGACGCACTCATCCTCCGCTCTCCTTTCCCCTCTTCCCCCGAAGCATCCACCCTCCCCCTTCCCCTTTCCTCCCGACGCACCCACCCGTGGACACGAGCTTCTTGCGCTCCTGCACCCCCGCCAGCCCCTCGAACGGGTTCCGGAAGCAGGGGTGGCACCGGTCGGTGATGGGCTCCACTCGGACGCGCCGCGGCAGGGGCTTCCTGCCGTACAGCGCAGCCATCAGCTCCTGTCGGGGCCACATGGCACGGCACAACTTGGATACCGCAGCGCCGCATCAGCGCACCTCGCTTCCCGACCTCCTGCAGCGGCGCCCACAAAACCCATTGGTGAGCCACTGCCGGTATCCGGTACCATCAGCACCACCATGGTGCGAAAAGGGTGGTACATCCCCCGCCTTCCACCCCGTGGTACATCCACTGACCCACCTCGCGACGGGCGGTGCCCGGCGGCCCCCCCACTCCCGACCTGGCACCTCGCCCAGTGACCCCCCATTGGCAGCCCCAGTCGCCGGGCCGCACCCTCCCATGCCCCCGAAACGACATAGGTCTGTCTACCGGGTCATCTGTCTGCCGGGTCAATGCAACCCCATGGTGCCGTAGCCCATGTTGCATTTACAGAGTTCCTCCCTGCTTCGCGACTTTGGGGGGGTGGCTCAGCCCCAATCCGCACCAGTCATCCGTCCGCCCCCACCCACCGCGTCCGCCTCCGGATAGTACTTGGCCAGAGGCAGCGCAGCCAGCGCGGGTGCCGCCGGCACCTGCGCCGCCTGCCCGTATCTGTCCTTGCCGCCCCGCTTCACCGCCTTGGCGGCTGCTGCTGCTGCTGCCGCCGCCGCGGCTGCGGCGGCGGCGGCCGCGTTTGCGCTGCCCTGCTCCGGTTCTGAGAAGTACAATCCCGGCGGCACCGACGGTGACGTCACGAGCGCCCGCTGCGCCGCCGCCACCGCCAGTGCCGCCACGTCAGGTCGCATGGCGCCGTTAAAGACCCGCAGCAGCAAACTGCTGCCGCTCAGGCCGCTGCTGCCGTTTGCGCCCGCGGCGGTGGTGCTGGCGCTTGCGCCCAACGGCCGTCGGTCGGTCGGCCTGCAGAGACGGCGCCCCGCGGGGAGGGGGCACTGATCACTGCTGTCCAACACGCGCGCCCGTCCGGCCTCGTGCCGGAGTCCTTGCGGCAGCCCGCGGCTGCGCCGCTCCTGACGGGCCCCGGCGCTGAGCTGCTCTGCCCTGTTGTGCCAAGCAGCTCTGCGACTGGCCCAGCCGGCAGGCAACTCTAAATTGTGCGCGACGCCTGTGCCGCTTCGGTGCTAGCCAGTTGCGCAGGCCAAGGGGTGCCTCCATCGAGTGCTGTTGGTCCAGATCGCGCACGACGCCTGTGCGGCTGCTGGTGGCCTGCGAGACGTCCATCTAAGGGGTCGCAACCAGCACAGAAGCCTCACCCCGACACGAAGGGACAGCGACATACCAACCGACCGGCCGACCGACATACCCGGCACACGCGTGTTAGACAAACAGACAGACAGACAGACAGACAGACAGACCTGGCCGGCAGCCTCTGCGTGTCGCCGCTGCCGTCCTCGTCGTCATCCAGTCCGCTGTGAGTCCAGCGGCCTGCCCCCGTTCCGCCGCCGCCGGCCCCGCCCCCGCTGCTGACTTTCCCTCCAAGACTAGTCCCCGTCGCCGTCGCCATCGCGCCTGCTGCCGCCGCCGCCGCCTGCCCACTCCTGGCCGCGGCTTTGGGGCTCCCCGGACCGCCACCCGCGCCGGGCCCAGATCGGGATCCGGGCCCTTGCTTCAGACCGGCTCCTGAATCGGAGCTCGCCAACCGCCCCGGTGCGAGGGAACTTGCCCGGCTGGCAAATCCGGCTGGTTGGCAGGGCCCAGGGCACGTTCCTAGCCCGGCCGGCTGGAGGGACCCCGCTCTCGTGCGGTGGTCTAGGGGCCCCGATGAACCCGGGACGGCTGGAGGCGGTGGCCCCGGGGGGAGTCCTGGGGCGGAAGCCGCCCGAAGCGGGAGGGCCACGGAGCCGCCCGCGGAGCCGCTGACACGCGTGCCGGCCGCGGGTGTGGGAATGAACGCGGCGGGGCCTGAGCGCTGCGCCGTGAGGTGTGGGACGCTGACGCTGCTGGTGTGCGTGGGCGCTTGGGGGAGAGCCGAGGGCGGCAGGGACTGGCTGGCAGCCGATGTGGAAGCGCGACCGGGCGGAGAGACCGACCCGACCAGTGGCGATGGGAGGGTAGGGGAGGGAATAAGGGGCCGAGAAGCGCCGAAGATTGCTGTCTCGCCCGGACTGCTGATGTGCGTTAGTTTGGCGACGTTGTCAGGCGACCTGTGATGAGGAGGACCGCAAGGGTAACTTATGGTTGTTAGAAACGAATGCTCGCGCATCCGTCCTCCGGATTGCCTAGTGCTCACCCATCGAATAGCATAGGCAACATGCAGTCCGCGAAGTCGTTCTCCTCCAAGCCGGTGACCAGCCCGTCCGTAAGACCATCAAGCCCATCCGGAAAATCAATGGAACTTAGAAATGGTGCCTGGAAGTGGCAGGTATAAAATGACAGTGAAACTCAAGTGCTTTGGTCGCAAGACCCGCTAACGACAGACCTCGGATGGATCAATGCCAGGGCAGTCGGGTCGTAGCCGTTTGGAAGGACGTTGATCATCTATCGGAGAAAACATCTCAGCCCCGGCTTGTCCTGTCTATGAGCTGGACGTCCTAAGGAGGCATTGGGCAGGACGTTGCTTTGATGTCAAAATCCGTTTGGATATGTTATGCTTGTATTCAGTGAACCCGATACGCCTCCGCATGCACCATGCTTAGGTTCTGGACTGTACGTTTAAAATTTAACTTGACAGCGGCTCGATTTCGAGAAACCCGAAGTAAATTTCCTGCTATTGCCGCAGGCTATGATATAAGGGAAGTAGTATGCTTGTATTAGTCCACTTGCTAAGTGCCTAACACTGCCGACTGCCGTGCACGCAACGAATGAAAACTGACATGACACTCAGGTAGCGAAAAAAGATCCTGTGAAGATCAAACTATTTCAAGCTAGAGGTCATGGCGGCGTCCCTGTGTCCATATGGGTGTTGTCCGTGTGCACTGTTTTGATCAGAGCTCTGGTTGCGGCGGCGACACCCATTTCATCACACGTGCCTGAAGCGTTTCCGGCAGCCACACCAGAACCACGCGGGGTGCCAATCAAGCGCACAAGAGCAAGTCCTGTGCAAAGCCCTTTTTCGTAAACCACCACCCACCTGCCCATAACTGGTGACAGGGAATACCTACGCGCTTTCGCCATGCCCCGCGCTGCCACTTCAGCATATGCGTGTCTCCTGCCGCCTGCCACCACGATATGAGCATGCCAAGCCGCCTGCCATCACTGCGGCAAGTTGGCCCCTGCTCATGTGTACCACCTCCGCCCTTTACCTTTACGTTGGCCGGTTGTTCAGGGCGCCCCACACGCTCTCATCTACGTAGAAACGTACCTCGAACTGGAACCGACAGCAACTAGAGAGCTCGAGGTTTCAGATGTGGGCCCTTCACGATTGGTATCACGTGACATCTCAACTTCCGCGCGAACCGCCTCCAATAACCCCCCTACCCATCCAACCCCTACAGGACCACTTCGCTGCAGAAATCCGCAGATGTCGGACCCAACACGCAACACATCATGCATTTGCAGTGCCAGCAATTTGTCGGTTGGTGGCCCTCACGAGCACTCCAGGGCGGTCCCCACAGATTCGCCGGCCGCAAAGGTTTGTAAGGCATCAGCGCATCACTCTATCTGTACCCTGACTCTCTGACCAAAGCAGATGTCACTGGCCCGCTAAAACCCTAGTACAGCACCTTACTGCGAACTGAAGCATCCTTAGGTTAACGCAAACCCTGAGTGCGGCGCATTCTCCAACACATATCAGAACCACAGTTGCATGCTGTTCGCATTTGGACCAACATCGGCCTGCGCAACTCGCTAGCCCCGATGCCGCTACTGTCACACAAGCAACAGCCCTCACATAACCGTGCCAGTAGTTGAACACAAAATCTAGACCGTAATGCCTGCCCAGGCATGGCAGGTCGACGTTCACCTGCAACGAGCACATGCATCATGGTAAGGTTCCAAGCAGTTAAGTAACGGGCACCATGTGCCGCAGGTGAAGTCTCGGCACCCTGTTAGGTCAACCCCTTCACACGGCCTGCAGCCTCGCATCCCTTCGTCACTGCTCGACGCTCGCAGTGGCAGCGAACTACCGATTCGACACGGCCGCACACAAGGGCACCGTGATGCAAGCTTCCCAACGCACTCTTCAGGAACCATAAAACATACATCACCCTGCATAAACATACATCTCCCTGCATTATGCTCATCCCGTGCGTCAACGGACGCCTTGCGCCTTCACGCTTCAATCCACTCGAGGGCGCCCCACAGCTTCCCGTCTTTTATGTGCGGCTCAAACGCCGCCAGCCGCTGTGCCGCCGTGCTGGCGCTGGCTGAATCTTTCGATGGACCCATGGGAGCGAGCGGAATCGCATCTCGGTTGCCCAACCGCTGCCCACTTCGATCGCACTGCGGTCGGACGTATGATAAAAGCTCCATGCCTCCTCGCGGCCGCCATCATCACCGGCCCACTTGTGGATCACGAGCCGGCAGGGCCCCGCAAACCCCAAAAGGAATGAGTCTGAGGAGAGCGTTATGTGCAGGCTGGCAGGGAGCGAGCACATTAGGTACGCCGCCACGCCATCTCGCTCCGTGCTGCTAAGCTGGACTGACGGGTACCAGTCCATCCCGTTGGCCACCACGCGTTTTGCGCCGTTGGAAAACTTGGCGTCAAACCTCGGTTTGATTGGCCCCTCCGACCCAATGTCCGCTTTGAGGTCCGTTGCGTCCACATGCCACTCGTAAACTCGGCCTTTGGTAGAGGACGGGATAAGTCGGGCCGTGGTGTTGTACCAGCCCGACTTGAGATTGTACTTGCCCTCGGCAACTTCCGTCAATCGGCTTCTCTTGTCCTCGGGCGCACTCGCAAACTCCTGCAGATAGCGCAGCTCCGGAGAACTGATGACCCACGACGGCATCACCGGCAGTAAGCGGTACAGATACGTGTCATCTAACTGACACAACCGGACCCGCTTGAGCAGCCGCTGTCGGACAGCGTCGTCGACGGCATTCTTCGCCAGCCACTCCATCAGCACCAACAGCACCGTGGCCTCGCTGTCCGTGGCCAAGCTGTCGCAGCCCAGCAGAGCCTCCATGGCGGCGGCGGGGAGCGCCAGCATCTGCTCCCGCGACTCCGGGTCACTGAGCAGGGAGGGCGCGTCCTCGAAGGCCCACGCGAGCAGCTCCCCCAGTGTCGGGCCGCCAGCTGTAACCGTCTTCTGGTCCGCGGGGATTTCGCCAACATGCGCCACCAGCTGCTGCCGGCATGCATTTAGCAGGCTGCGAAAGGCGGGTCGCTCTACCCCATCGAGCAGTTTCCTCGAGTGGAACAGCCGAACTACACCGGCCAGTTTGCTGGGCCCCACTGAAGACGATGACGCAGTCACGGACGCCCGCAGGGCCCGGTCACAGGCGTCGGTGCAGTCGTCCACTTGCAGATAGCCGGCCTGCCGCCGCACCCGCAGCAGCGAAGCAGCGTCGGCGGACTCTACCTTGCCCGTGTACATGAACTTGAAGGCCGCCAGCGCGTGGGGGTGCTCGTCCGCGTCGCCCAGTGGCACACGCAGCACAGGTTTGGCGGCGTACCCATTGTCCTGCACCCACCGCTCGACCTGAGCGCGGAATCTCGGGGATCCTGCGCACAAGATGATCGTGTGTGCCGGCAGCGGATGCCCGACGAGCACGTGACCGTCAGGTAGAGGCTCCGGTGAGAAGTCAGTCTGGGTTTCCGCGGTGCTTGCGGAGCGTGCGGCTGGCGTCAAGTCGGTCTGGGTTTCCGCAGTCTTCCGCCGTTTCGCGGACGGTTCTGCTGGCGAGCCGGCACGTCCTCCGTGGTCAGCTGCATCGTCGGCCGAACGTGCCTGTGCCCCTGCTTCAGGAGGCGACACACAGTCTTCAGTCGCTCCTTTGCGAAGTCCTGCAGAATCATGGTCCGCTTGCTCAGACCGTTTTTCGATAGCCTCGTCGTTTGGCTGCGCAGCTGGTTGGTCCGGTTTTACCGCCTCTGCCTGGATCTCCGCCTGGACTTCTGAGGCAAGTGCTTCAGCAGAGTTTGTTGGGCAGTAAAATACCACAGTGCAATCAGACTGGGTTTCAACTCCATATAAATGTGATATGTAAGAATTGAAACTAACAGACATTTTAGGTTAAGTTGGATTTCCCCCTGATTCCACCCCGCACGCACAGAGGAATCCCGCAATGCGATGCAGTGTCAATCTGGCGTAGGGTTCACCACACGGCTCTGCTGTACAGCGTACGGACCGCTAGGGGTCAGTTCAACGTGAGTCGCGCCGAAACCCGAACAGCCTGCTTGAGAGAAAGAAATCAAAGGCAAAATTGACATACTTAGCATTGGGAATGGCTGCGTACATCGCGCAAGACGTGTCAGCACACGTGCACACCTACCGCGTTGCCGGACTTGCTCATCTATCAGCCATTGCTCTTGAGACACCAGAGACACAAATATCATTTCATTTACGAGAATGTTTTTTACGTACAGTAATCGAAAGTTCGACCTTTTTGAAGACGCACACTTCCAAAGTCTGCAAAGGTCACTTGACTTTACCAACAACAAATTAGAAGGTCGCAGAGGCTTCGACCAGAAACTTAAGAGGATCACAACGGTATTGGGGAGTACGCCAGAGCAAAAGTCCAATGACGTCCGGACCTGTTGCCCGTCAAGCCGCCGGCGTATCACCGCCACAGGCAGTGGAGATGCAGCACGGAAGGTGAAGGAGGGGACGCTGCCGGGAACGTGAGTCCCGACCCTGACACAAGGTGCGTCGAGTGGGGAGCAACCTGCGAGGCTTCCATAGCAGCGGCGGGGAGCAAGCGGCGAGGCTTCCAGGGGCTTCCATGGCAGCGTCAGCTGCGGCAGCGGGATCATGCGTTGCAGCCAGTGTTTGCGACAGCAATTCTTAGTCAGCAGTTTATTTGAGGGGTACGTGTGGTGCGGCGGATGGCCGTTTCGAGATGAGCACGGCTTCAGATGGGGTTTGACACGCTGGACACGATGCCGTTGTTCGTTTTGCGAGGCGCACCCGGCAGCATGGACCCGCGGGGGCCATCCGGCGCACCATGACCCTTGACGACCACGACCTCGGCTGCCTGGCTGCGCAGAAGCGATCCGTCGTCACAAACTCCGGTATGCCGCCTTGCGTAAGCCGAGCTTACACTCTTCGGTGTTTTTCAACACCTTCACAATTATTGGACCTGCGCTCATTTATTAACTTTCACGAGGCATGTGGATCGCCGGCTTGGGTGGGGACATCGGCCGCCCATTGGCCATTCGGCTCCTGGTCGATCGCCCGCCTGCAAGCCACCGTCTCTGCCATGTGGCTCAGCACCTCCCGGATATTTCTTGTTATCGGCCAGGCCGGCAGATGACATCGTCTTGGGCCGTGACGGAAACACTGACTCATGCTACTGCAGGGCGTGGCTACGTTGACAGGGCAACTGCACCGCTGGTGCCGGCAGCAGCCTCGTCACCCAGGCGGCTGTTACCGCAGCGATCCTAGGCCCGAAAACAATATCAGCTGCAGCTGTGGCAGTGGTCGGCAGAAGCATCATGCGGCATGACCATGCAGGGCGCTCGATGCTGAACTGCAATTGGCGGTAGTCGGCAAACATTCACAAGCTTGGGTCGATGTTAGCAAAGATGTATGTCTAGCACAGATATCGGACTGTGTCCGACTTGACTACTGGGCCATTTGGCAAAGTGGGTTGGCCCCATCAGCCTTCAGGACTTGTGGAGTTGGTGGTGAACTGGTGATCGTTGGTGCAAATATTGGTGCTACGGTGGCTGGGTATCCCATGTGTCAGAATTGCGTACGGTCATCGGGGCGCTTTGGGTTTGGGGGCGACAAGGTCCGGTTTGGGCGCCAGCTGCACGCCATACGTGCGATTATGCATCGGGCGTGTCGGACACCTGGGCGTTGGGTATGGGTTAGAACCCGTGCGTATAAATGGAATGAATGGATGAACGTATAAAGGCTGTCAAACGCGGTGGATTCCTGCGAGACAGATGCGAGCCTCACATTATTACCAGAATCAACATGGCAGGGTGTTACTGGCCGCTATCGGCTGGCAGGCGGAGCCGAGGCGCGACGACGCGCGCGACGGGTACCCTATTGCTAACGGGAAGTCGTTCACCCGCGGCTTTCATTTAGACTGGGAATCCATAACCGATGGCAGGGTTTATACCGCGTCCTCTGAGTGCGGTTCGTGCATCCCTGTGCATCGGCCCTTCGGTCGCAACTTGGTGGCTGGGAGAGTGTGGCCACATTCTATGACGCCACCAACTCGTTGATGCGCCTCGTTGCTCTAAAAGGTTTTGGGCCGCGGGAGATTCAGTTGTGCCTTTCAAAGCATGGAGTGTGTGTCACGGCAGCGACGGACTCAAAATGGTGTGCAACCGAATAATAGAGATCAGGTTCTGTAGGGTTTCACTCTCGTAAGGCTGTCGAGTTGCTTTGTACACATTCCGCGATCAGGATTCCGTCCTTCGTTGCAGGTCGGGTAGTCCGTCGGACTTCGTCGCGTATGATCAGTATGGACCCCGGTGGGGTTCGTGTCGATGCAATCGTCGCACCCGCCATGACATGCTGTAACGTTAATTCATTCATGGTGAGCCAACATGCGTCACCAGCTGCTGCCGGCATGCGTTCAGCAGGCTGCGAACGACGGGCCGCTCCACCCCATCGAGTAACGCCCTGCAGCTGTAACGCTGGGCGACTCCATCAAGTGCAGCTGACTTGGAACGGGAGCAGTCACAGACGTCAGCAGGGCCCGGTCACATGCCTCAGCGCAGCCGTTCACTTGCAGGTAGCAGGCCTGCCGCCGCACCCGCAGCAGTGAAGCAGCATCGGTGGACTCCACCTTGCCCGTGTACAGGAACTTGAGGGCCGCCAGCGCGTGGGGGTGCTCGTCCGCGTCGCCCAGTGGCACAAGCAGCTCAGGTTTTGCGGCATAACCCTTGTCCTGCACCCAACGCTCGACCTGAGCCCGCAAGCGGTGCGAGCCGCCGCACAGAACCAACTTGTGTGCCGGCAGCGGATGCCCGACGGTCACGTGTCGAGGCTCCGATGAGAAGTCAGCCTGCGTTTCCGCGGTGCTTGCGGAGCGTGCCGCTGGCGCCAAGTCGGTCTGCGCTTCCGCAGTCTTCGGCCGTTTAGAGGACAAAGCTGCTGGCGAATCGTCAAGCCCTGCGTCGTCAGCATCGTCGTCGACCGAAAGTGGCTGTGTCCCTGGCGGAGCAGCTTCAGGTGGTGGCAGGTATTTTTCAGCAGCTCTTGTGCGATGTGCTGCAGAATCATGGTCGGTTCGCTCAGACGCTTTTTTGCAAGCCTCGCCGTTGGGCTGTGCAGCTGGTTGGTCCGGTTGGTCAGCCGCCAGGACCTCTGCCTGGCCCTCCGCCTGGACATCTAAGACAACTGCATCAGCAGTTTTGGTAGGGCAATAAAATACGAGAGTGCAATCAGACTGGGCTTCAACTCCATACAATTTGGATATGTAGGTTTTGAAATTGACAGACATTGCACCAAGTGAAAGGCCTCCTAAATTCGTCAATATACACTTAGAGATACACTTAGAGATACAACACCATACAGATAAGTGTTGCCAATGCGATGCAGTGGTGAAGGTTCAAGCGTTTAACCAAGACAGGCGATGATAGTACGGCCTCGCTCACGGTTAGCCCGATCTAGGGCCGTGAACTCGCCATGAGTCTGCGAATACCTCCAGGTGAGTAACCGGTTATTGCGAAGAAAGCGCAATTCCAATCTTGATGTTGCCAGAGATACGTACGGGATGCGTTGTGTCGCTCTTGTCGCTGCCCTAATGAAATGCATGCATATCCTGGACTTAAGAAAAGCTCGATGGCGACCAAGACCGCAGCGCCAGCAGTGAATTGATCACGAGCTCCTCATACGGCCCCGCGAATGCAAACCGTGCGGTGAGCTGTGCGACGCGATGCGGCGCGGTGGCGGGCACTGATGAGAGGCCACGATGTAGACGTTGGTAGGTTGGTTGGCGGCGCCCCCCCCCAAATGTGAATGGTCGGGGAGTTGCACGCATACCGGAGCCTCTGCCCTGCTCTCTGACTCCATTGGCAGGCGAGAGAGTCATGCAGCATCACGCCACCATGCGCACAACCTCGCGCACTGGCGATGCCGTGAAACTGGATAGGATCATGCAACATGCTAATCGGTCCAACGTGAGACGCCGGCGCCCTGGGGGATCGGGCGCGGAAACCTGCAGACCTAGGGTCGGGAGGCGTGACAGGGCCCATGCCACGCGGCGCCGCAGCCGCCGCGGCCAGGGGGCCGCCGGCGTCGTTCGTTGCCCAACCAGTCCTGCCTGCCGGTTATCAGCAGCTCGGCGAGAAACCCGTCTCAACGGTGCTGGACGGGTCGCCCCTCCCCTCCATGCCGAGACAGTCCAGAATGGCGTGGCGGATCCACAACAAAGTATCGGAGCAGCCGGTGATGGCTGGGTGGGGGATGAGCCGCGGCCGCCGGGTTCAGTGCGTTCGCCTTGCAGTCCGCGTAACGGAAATTTCAAATTGGTTGTGAAGGTTCCCGAATGGTCGCACAGTCGTACGGACTGTCCTAGCACCCTTGAGGCCTGAGCACATGACGTGCGCAAGTGGGCACACGGAGGACATCATGATGATTTTTTCGACGTGCTGCTGCTGCTGCTGGTGCTCCTGCTGCCGAGATTTCCTGCAAGGCAAAAATGCAGGAGCACGCCAGGAGGCCGCCCTCAGCATGAACCAAGTAAACAGCGTAAAGGCATTTGGCAACGATGTTGGACAGTGCAGTATTTTTTCGTTTGCGCCTGTTGGCGCTGAAAACCGTCTCGCTCGCATCAGAA
Source organism: Eudorina sp. 2006-703-Eu-15 (assembly GCA_003117195.1). Classification (NCBI taxonomy): domain Eukaryota; kingdom Viridiplantae; phylum Chlorophyta; class Chlorophyceae; order Chlamydomonadales; family Volvocaceae; genus Eudorina; species Eudorina sp. 2006-703-Eu-15. Next base: position 414,452 of record BDSI01000052.1, on the reverse strand, counting down.
GACTTGCTTGGCGACCGTACGGGCTGAAGGACATGATGACGCCATCTGTCGATCCCCTGTGGCACCGGTCAATTTATCTTTCTGTCCGTACTATACAGCAGTTCCTTCTCCGAGTTGCATTCGCGCACCAGTAGCTAATAAGGACCTTAGGCCCTCGCAAGCAAGACGCAATTCATATCGGGCAAGTCGCCGGCCTGAATGCCTTTGCTGATCCCCAGGCCCTTTGGCGGCAGCCCATATCCCGGACACGAGGCCCCCAAAAGCCACCAGGCAGGCGCCAACAGCAGCGGCGCTGCGCGACAAGGTGCGGCGACAGGCAGCAGCTCGCCGGCGCATTGCCAGCAGCAGCAGGTCTCGAAGCGGCTGCGCTCTCCTTGGAGCTCAGTACTCGGAGCCGTGTTGAGTGCTGTCAACAGCGTCACCGCCACCAGCAGCAGCAGCGGTGACAGTCGCGACAGCGGCGTTACAGGGGATCTGGACCCGCTCGGCGAGTCGGCGCCACCGGACCCACACTCCCGTCAGCCCGAGGCCCCGGGAGCTGTCGGACCCTCAGCGGCTGAAGCAACCGAGATGCTCAACGCCGTCGGCGGAGCGAAGAAGGGACAGCAGCAGCAGCAGCAGCAGCAGCGTCGCGGCGGCGGAAGTTCCTGGCCGTCTGCTGCTGTCGCGCCAACGCCGCCGCGCTTCGAGGAACCCTCGGCGCCGCCGCTGCCCTCCGACCTCTATGCGCTCAACGGTGACATGCTCAACGGTGACTACCAGCGGCACCAGCAGCAGCAGCAACAACAACAACGCTATGGCTACCACCACGACCCGCGCGACCCGCGCGCCGCGGTGCAGGGCCAGGTTTGGCCCACTGACCCACGGGTCGGCGCTCGCGCACTACCCGCCACCGCCGGCGCCAACAGCAATTTGCTAACGGTCGCGGCGGGCGCGCCGGCCGAGGCGGTTTCGGGGCTTCTGGGGCGCTTCGGAGCGCTTGTCTCGGGCCTACGAGGCGGCGGCGGCGGCGGCGGCGGCTTGACGGATGCCACCACGCACGCGGGAGCGGCGGCGGACGGTCGGCAGGTTATGCAGCGGATGCGGGTGCGCTTCTGCGCGGCAGACTTCCTGCTTTTGGGGCTGGGTTAGGCAGCAGCGGGATCTGGGTCGGGCGTGGGCTTTTCGGTAATTGTACGGCATGCGGCAGTGTGGCGCTTTCGGACCCGGAGTTACCGTTTGCAGTTGCGACCGTTGGTGGATTGATGGGTGCCACCTCAGCACAATGCTGCATAAGCGTGACGATGCCCACCCCGGCCCGAAAGGACTTCCGAACAAGCGACCAGCGCTTAGCGACGATCACCCAGGGGTCCGAGCCGGTTGCACAGTCCCATGGGTCAGCATCTGCCGCGGTGCGTGCCCGCGGTAGCTGTGCAGCGGTGCATCCCTGCTTCGCTGGTGTTGGGTTGTGATCGCGGCGTGTGCTTTACCTTGCCCTGCCACAACCTCGCCCTTCACGCCGCGCGCCCTGTCCGCCGCCGCCGCACCGGTTCCGACCCATGGGTCCCTCGGCCCCCAGGACATCCTGTTTGCGGACGCTTCCCTCTTCAAGGTGGGTACACAGAGGTACCGGAGGCTGACGGCTGACTGCTGACGGGTGTCCGGGGCGCGCATCGGCCGTGTTCATGCAACGGCCGGGGGCGAAGCGCGCGAGTCCATTTGCGCGTGGACCGGCCGATTTCACGTTAAGCCTCGAAGGAATGACAGAAGGAAATGAGTGTTACTGGGTGAATGGGTGTTACTGCCGAGCCCGTAGGGGATCTGCAGGGCCCAACTGACTTCCAGAACAAAGTGGCTCGTCCGTGTGGAAACCGACTCAAAATCAAGCCCGTGTCTGCACCGAAGAGGTGGACCAGGGCCGGGATCGCGTGTTTCGGCATTTGGTCCCCCGCAGCAAGCAGTTTACCATGCGGGCTGGTCAAGAAAGGGTAACGAAGGAATGGTGTTTGCTTGTCGATGATCCTATCTGAGCCGCGTTTGCTGTCCACGCTGATCCAGGTGGAGGAGGGCAGCGGCCGCGTGCTGTCCCTTCTGGACGGGGACTCGCTGCGGCTGCGGCTGCGACCGCGGCAGCACCTCCCGACACAGCAACAGCAACGGGAGCGGGAACGGGAGAAGCAGCGGCGGCGAGCCGGCGGGGACATGCCGTACGACGACGAGGGTGTCGTACAGATGCAGGTCTGTAAGTGGGGCGGGAGGAGGTCCAGCAGGGGAAGTTCTGGTGATGTGATGAGATACCAACCGATAACCCAACTAACTGCCGTACCTTTGTTACGCTGATTGTTTTCCGTTTTGCCCTCGCCACCTCAGATTGGGGATGTGGCCACCCTGGACCTCAACCCGCCCGATGCCGAGCCGCTGCACTTCCTCCGGGCTGCCCCCGGGGTCTACACCTTCCGCTGCCCACCGGAACGTTCCCTGGAGCTGAATCTCCGTACCAGCGCGTCCGGCGGCGGCGGCGCGGCGTGGCCTGTGCCCGGCCGTGTCGCCGCCGACAGCGGCCGGCCGTTACACAGGACCGGAAAACACGCCGGCAAAGGCAGCAGCAGCGACGGCGTTGGTGCAGAGAATGACAGCGACGGCATTGGCAGCGGCGGCAGCGGAGGTAGTGACAGCAGCGGCGGCGGCGGAGAAGGAGGCCGGTACTATTACTGCCTGACGGTGTCGCCGGCCGTGTGCGACAGCGCCACCCTGGAGCAGCTAGATGCCGTACTTGCGGCGTACACCAGACTCAGGTACGGCAGTGGCGTCCGCCGCGCGCGCGTCGCTGGATGACCGATTTGGGTCTGTCCGTACATTCCGTACACCGTGGGCACCGTGCAGCACGCGGCGACGGAACTTGACCCTACAAATCCGTGTACGGTACCGCGGCGGTAGATCTCTGAAGACATTGTACAAATCGGCGTGAGTGGCGGACCGCCTGCCGTACCTTGTCCTGCCCACCAAATCCCTGCTGTTATTCCTCGATGATGTCGCAGCCGCATGCCGGACGGGCGATACTCCGCCGCCGTCACCGCTGCTGCCACCGGCGCTACCGCCGCCGCGGCGCAACAATGGGGACCAACCGCCGGCGCGGCCGGGATGTACGACAGCAGCGGCGGCGGCATTGTCAACGCGGCACCTGCAGGCCCCGTGGATTATACTCCACCCACGGGATCTGTGCCGTACCCTGCCGTACCGATGGGCGATGTGGGCTTCTACAAGGGCCCTACACCGGTGGTACCGGAGGCGGCTCAGCCGGGTCCGAGTGGTTTCGGTAATATCCGTTATTCGTTAGCGGTTGTGCCGGCCATTGCATCCTCCGCGACGGCGGCGGCGATGGCGGCGGTGGCGTCGGCCGCCTCGGCACCGGATGGTACGGCACGGCTGGCGGAGCGCGTTGTGGGCGCTGCGCGTGCGGTTGGCGGCGCGGTGGTGTCGGCGGCGCACTCCCTCGCGTACGACATTCGGAGGCGGGTATGTACGGCACAATCAAACCTAACGCGCTGGTCTGATTCCCAATCCTCCGATCGATCCACCAATGCTGACGATGCTCACTCGAGATCCTACCCAATACTACCGTACTGCATCCTGAACGTTAACCCGTACTACTCACGCCAATCGCACAACACTATCACGCCAAGGAAGTTCGACGTCCATGCGCTACTCCTCTACCGTATTCCTGGATCCTCGTTTCCGCGTTTCAAGTGGCCCTTGTTCCGGGGTAAAATGGCGGGCGGGTGCGCGTGTGTCGCAGGCGGATGACCTGGTGCGTCGGGCGCCGTCGCCGCCGGGCATCAGCGGCTTCGGCGGCGGCGTGACGGCGGGCGCTCGGACGGTGACGCTGCTGCCGCTGCGCATTGCCGTGGTGGCGGCGTGGCTGCTGGCGCGGGCGGCTGCGACGGCGGTGGGCGTCATGACGGAGGTGCTGGCGGGTGCGTGCTGTGCTGTGCTGTGCCATGCTGTGCTGCGCCACGAGGGCATACCCGTGCCCGCGGGCAGGCTCGTCCCTGGCGCACTGGGGTAGTGCCGTACATGTACGGTACCGTACGAGGCACGCAAACGACCGCAGTATACCCGCCAGCCCACCCCTTGGCTTGCTTTTCATTTTCATTTGACCCACCACACCGCCACGCTGCCACCGTTGCTGTCTCATGGACAGCCATCGGCGCCGCCGCCGCGGAGCTGATCCTCTTCAGCGGCGCCCTGTTGGCGAGGTGGATGCCCGCGCTGGGTGGACCGTCGGCGTCGAGCCGTTCCACGGCAAGTACGGCATTGTACGGCGGGGCCGATCGCGGTGCGTACGGCAGTTCCACTGGTCCGGGCCTCCTGGTCGGGTCGCTCTCAACGCTGGCAGCTCCGAGTCACCTGGTACGAACGATGACCGCTACGGCCCTGCTGGTGTACGGTGAGTACGGACGTTCGTACATGTGAAGTACGGTACGGCACCGCTGTATACAGTTATGCACATCTGCTCAGTCTTGACACGTTGACAGGGAAGATCGAAGACCGATTACCGTATCACAGCACCTGTTGGAAGGATTCCAGCACCGCAGCAGCGGAGACCGCTCTGAGCGGACTCCCAACCACGCCATAATAAAACCGATTCCCAATGCACCGGGGCTTAAGGTGCACCGTCACGATATGGGTCGACGGACTCCCAATCGAGAACCACTTCGGTGCGCCGATATGGGTTTTTGTTACACGAACACTCACCGCGATGTGCACCACTGTCCTACACAAATGTCCTACACCCCATTTCACGCAACCCGTCTGGGTGCAGGCGAGCTGCACGGCAGTCTGGAGGAGGCGGCGCGGGTGCTGCTGCGGGCACTGGCGGACGCCGCTAGTGAGCTGGCAGCGCACGCGGGCGGGCCCCAGGCGGCGGGACTGACCCGTGGGTCGCTGGAGGCTGTGGGCTACGCCCTGGACGCCGTCACAGGTGCGGCACGCACACCGGCGGATGCGGATGGACATCCCCATTCGGGCCGCGGGTGGTTCTTGAGGGGAGCCCAGACCGGCGGTTCCGCGGTTGCGGCCTGGGCACAATTGCAAGTATGTGTATATGTGTATATTCCCTTGCGTATGGTGGGAAGCCGCCTGCGACCCTGCAGGTCAGCTTTTGAGGTGCGCGGTGGAGCCGTTTGAATGTGAATTTGAACCTGGGTGTTGTCACCGGGGGGCGCCTCAACGGATGATGATACCTCTGGAATGGCCTCATGATGACTTTTGCCCGTGGCCGCTACATAACTGTGGTTTCAATTCGCGGCTTCCTTGACCTGGTGTTGCCGTTCCGTACTTCATCTCGCCGCAGGTGTACGGAAGGTGGGGCTCCGCGCCGTGGCCCGGGAGTTCCAGCGGCGTCAGGCGGCGGCGATGCTGGGCACCCTGCCGCCGCCGCCGCCTCCTTCTTCCCGGCTGCGACGGCGCCGCTAGGGGCCACCCTTCCACCTACCAGCTACCATTCTGGGGAGGGGAGAGGAGTGGAGGCAAAACACAATCACGGAATGCAGGCTGGGCCCCCCAGAGGATGGATACGGGACACTGACCGACGCATAATGTACGGCATCACAGAGTTGCATTCCAGCATACGTTTGTTTGGGCGCCGCTTGCAGTGACGGTTGGGCGATGGCAGCTGGGTAGTTGTTGGCAGTTGCCAGTAGCGTTACGTGCAACGGCCACGGCGGACCCAGTGGAAGCTGTACCTAGCTGGTTCATTAGTTGGGTTGGTGGTTGGGTTCGTTAGATGGATTTGGCGCATGATTGGAGCATTTTAACCGTTACCAGACGGACACTTGGTCCCCACCGGGCGATCCGACGACGGGCCTTGATAACGCGCCATAGGCGCCTCATTCCATCAACCCTACCAACAAAGAACTGCGCACCCATCCTCCAACACCCGTGTGTGGGGAGGTGATCGTGGAAGGATGTGATGCATCCCTACGCCCCTAGTGGCAGTGGTGCCGCGGAGGCGCTGATGCGTGGGCAGTACGCCGAAGCGGTTGGGGAGATGGGGACTAGAGGAGGCCGGTAGCGAGGGGCGGCCCAAGCTCCCAAGGCAGTTGGACTACACACCACAAGGTGGTTGTCGGCGCCTGCTGGAGGCACTTTACATGTAATGTAATGAATCGCAGCGATGATTGGCCTTTGCTGGCCTAATTCGTCGGAAGATTGACGAGGAGGGTATAGCGGGATGGTTGGGAGGTAGTGAAAAGCGGATGGAGAGGGATGGCAGGGGCTGGCGCGACTCTGTGTGGCGCTGGTTGGCTAGAGTTTCGAACGGAACGCCGCCGTGCCTTGAGGAGGTCCCTGCTGCCGGATTCGGCTTCTTGACAACCCCACCAGCGTGCAAAAACAGATTCATTGGTTCCAAGCTTCAAACTGTGACTTACCCGTACTTGAGGAGAGCTGCATCGGGCTGCATGCGCGCAGCAACACCCTGTACCGTATCCGGTGGCGGTCGCGGCCGCTCCGGTCAAAGGTTGGCTGTGTGTGGTCACAACTGACGGGGTCAGGCTGACGGCCGCCAGAGTCCAGCAGACCAGAAGTTTGACCGCCAGGTGGTTTCCTGCCGTGCTGGCGCGGCGCGTACGTTCACCAAATCGCGGAGAGAGTCGCCGGGAGGCCACGATCACTTCGGCGTGTGCCACCACACAAGTCCGTCAGCACGGCCGATGACGGCTCCACATCACACCATTGATACACCGTTGATCCCTTTGGGGGTCCGCTGTAACGTTCATTCATTCATTCATTCATCACATTGCACCATGCGTACCGCCTGCAGCCCGTCCGTCTGCAGTCATTGGGGTACGAGTCCACCTCTTCGAGCGGAACCCCTTCGCCACTCCACTCCAGACCATTCCACCGCCACCGCCACGCGCCAGGGGGTTGCACCGCCCCCGCATTGCTATCCTCCAAGGGCCACTGTCCCTGTCGACCCTGCCTGTGAGGAACGACCACAGCATCCTGCTCCCTGTCCATAATCAGGAGTAGGATGGCCTAAGAAGGGTGCCTGCGATTTATTAGGTACGGCAATATCACCAAGAACAATAGAAACATAACATATATACACAGCTGCACGCGAACTGGTTATATCGCCCTTTCCCGCCTTGTCTGCTAGGTAATAAACAATCCCCAGCCCGGTTCACTCCCCCCGGGGAGCACACCCACCGATGTGCCCTGTCCGTCCGCCTTTACATGCACTCTTCCCCACGCAACGCCCCTTGACCTCAGCGCGTGTACAGCTGCGTCCCGTTTCAGCAGTATTCCCCCCAACCCCTCACAACCCTCATGCATGAAACCGAACGGCTCATCGCCCCCCTGGCCACCACGACCCCGCCATCAAATTGAACTCAGCAGCTGCATGAGACCATTCCCTTCCCAAGTTCCCATGCGCTCAGCGACACCGGCCGTCAAACTAGCTACCGCAAAACATGCGCCGGCTTTCGGGATGCGGCTGAATGGGAATAGGAACCGGCGAGGAAGTGTCAAAGCACCCCTTGGGGTGCATCCCATGCACCCCAGCCCCGTTATTTGATTATCGCACGACCTCCTGATCGTCTGCCGCCGCCGCATTATCGCCAGTGCCGCAGCGGCTGCGCACGCAGCAGTCCGCGCCGCACCGCACCGAGATTGCGGAGCTCACAGCGTGTGGGATCGCCAAGTAAATGGACTCCTTCTCCCCCCTAGACCCACACGAGCACTATGTAGGTTGTAAGAGCGCCATCTGTTCCCGCTCCCGTAGGTTGACTGTCCCCGCCCCGCCCCTCGTTGCCAGCGCTCCCCCAGCGGTCTCCGGCCGGGACAGGCCACAGACCGACCGTCCGTCGATTAGTTCGACACAAGTCTGTCGTACTATCCGGTACTATCATCACCGTTCTTGAACGCACACAGGGCTGCTCTGGATTCGTAACTGCCGTACGAATGCGCATCAATCGACGCAGGCCCCCCCAGAGCGCCCCATTAGCAGTCCTGGGCCCCCTTTAGCCCCGCCCTTCGCCTTCCAAGAGGCACTCTCTAGATGATAAGATGATAAGAATATGGCGGCGCCAGGGTCGACGATCGAGGCACCGAATAATGCAGTAGTTCATGAAGCGTATGAACCGCACCCGTGTCCGCCGCTCCGCCAGCTGTCTGCCATCGTCGCCTGCCCCGCTGAGCAGGAGGACCGGCGGGAGACCCTTCTTGATGTGGGTCACCACATACTGTGTCCCAATACCCTACCGCGGGGGTCGACGGCCCCGCATCCTCTTCCTTTCGAGCCTGACTGTGAGCCAGTTGTCACCTTGGTCATGCCATGCCATGTGCGCCCACCTCCCGTAACACGTGTCCCCCCATTTTTATTAACCTCACCCTTACATCTGCCCAGCCCGTTCATCCTTTCATCCATCGATCCCAATCGGGGGCTTTCGGGGAGGACAGGCCGTATCGCCGGGGATTGTAGCCGGAGCTGCAGCTCGGGCTAGACACGGCAGGTTGAGTGCAACCCTGGAGCCAACCCTGGAGCGAGCCACCCGATGCCCCGCGGGGCCACAGCCGCCGGGTGCAACCCGGATGCACGGCGGGGGGCGCGGCCAGGCCGACGGGCCCGCCCCAGCTTTTGACCTTGGACCATGCCAGAATGAAATGCCGCGACATGCGAATGCAACAAAACGATGATACCCCCCCGCGAAGCGTCGATGCAAAATACAGACAAGCGGACGCAGCACCCGACACACAACACAACACGCACAGGACCAGCAGTTCAATCCCGCAATACACATCAAGGGACAGCTCATTCGCTAGCAGGCACCTCGAGCCGATGTTCAAAAGCCCAGGTCACGCCCTGGGCGTTGCGGGTTCATTTCTCTTGAGCATGCGTTTGGTATCGGCCAAGGAGTCTAACAGCCGTGCCATCCGACAGTATCTCCGTAACCCGGTCGGCAGTTATTTGTCCGATACAGCTGCCGTACACTGACTTCCCGCCGTCCCGTCCGCATCAGCACATGTGCGGGTACGCCAGCGCCACGCAGCCCCCCGTCGATAACGAGTCCCCATTGCCGTACACCCACGCCGTGGTGAGGAACTGGCCGTCGCCCTCGCCGCACTCCGCTACCGGGCCCGTCGGGCGGCCCAGGGCAGCGTTCACCCAGCGCGGCAGCTCCCGATACAGGGCGCTGGAGAAGCCCGAGCAAGCGGCAGTGGGTATCCGGAGGGACCCGCGGATTCGAAACATCGACCCGCCGCAGCTCTCCACGGTCAGCGGCTCCAGGAAGTGCCCGCCAGCGCGCTCCGCCGCGACGCTGAGATTGGCCGACAGAAGAGCCGTCATGCGGGAACAGACGCCGCTGCCGCTGCTGCCGGCAGCGGCACCGGCGCCGTCAGCAGCAGCCTCTGCGGCGGTGTCGAAGCTGTGTCTGGTGGCGGCAGCGCCGGCCGGCCGCGTCGCCACGTCCCCTGCGCTGTCGCCCTCGTTGCCGCTCCGGGCTTGGAAGGACACCCCGGCGGCTAGGTCCACGAGGAGCTCCGCCGGAGCGGCGGGCTTGGCGCGGAGCGTCTGCTGGTGCTGCAGCTCGACATCGCGGAGCCGCTGCTCCAGCTGTGAAGAAATAGCGTAGGAGTACACGGGCGGCTGCGGTTGCGGCGACGATTTGGGTGTCGACCCGATGGATTCGTGTTGGGGCGCTGGCTGCGGTTCGCCGAAGGAGGAGGCGCCCCGGAGCTGCTGGTTCCGGGACGGTTGCGACGTCAGTTTCATGTGGTGACGGTCCGTCCGAGAGGTGAGTAGGAGGGTCCAACGGGAGGCCATCACCGAAGACGCGTGAAACGTTGTTTTATGCATAAGCCTTGCTGCATCTGCAAGAGACAGAGGTATCGATGGACGTTAGAAGAAGCAGTTAGGGGCGGGTGGGCCGACGAACAAGGGTTGATGCTCGTCCTTTGGGCTGTTGGCCTCATTGCCTCAAAGCCCCCAAACGACTATTCGTGGCATGGATATGGCATCCATTGATAGATTCCTACCCGTCTTTAACATCAGGGCGCCGGCGAGAAGCACAGCCAAAACGGGGAGGAAGCGCCCGTGGGCCATCGACTTTGCCGAAAAGGAGAAAGCGGTTGCAGAAGTTTGACTACCACCGTCGTGTAGTAAATACGTATTGAGCTAGCCTTTTAGTGCGTTGATTTGTTTTCAAATAGCAAGAGCTTCAGTAAGTCGAGAAACGACCAGTCACAAGGAAATGTCGTGAGGGAGCCAGGTCAACAATGCAAGCTTCTAGTATGTAGCGAGATTACGACCAAAGTAATTGCTGAAGGCAACTGTATGAACACCATGCAGCGGAATTCAGGGTGAATGGCCTCGGTCCGGTATACGAACAACTGACAAGGCCTCAGGTCAACTCAGGCCACGGTTATGTAACGGTATAGCTAGATAAATAGGCGTCCTATTCTTGAGAATCCTGCTGCTAATAACATGAGCTCAGCGCTCCGGCCATTGTTATGATTCAGCGCTGGCTGCAGCCTGGTGCCTCGCCGTAGCGCGCCAATTTTCGTACCTTACCATCCTCCCGGCGGATGACCCGGAATCATCTCTGCCCTATGCAGATACACCGCATAATACGGAAAGTTGTTGTTTAAGTTCTGCATATTTCGTAGAGGCGATTGCCGCCGCTGCCGACGGTTACCTCTTTGACGGATAGTACGCTACGACTCACTACGAACACAGAGGGCCAATATGGAAAATAATGCGCGTTATACACGATTCTGAATCAAATTTCCAACCATCATCAGACGGTACATTCCGTGGTCCACACAGCTTTTTGCATTCCCGCAACCGTTATTTTGTGATCTGCTGCGGTTCGACAGGCAGTGTTAACCCCGAACCCCAATTACACCACCCCGATCACACGTACACTCATACATGTAACGTCTGCACAGAACCCTAAGCCTCGACCGCAACCAACCGCCCAGCCTCGCCCTAGCTTAGGAGGTGAACAAGAAAAGGGGGTAAAAGAACACGCCGCCGAGACAAACAACTCGCGGGTCGGCAGGCTGCTGTCTCTGTTGCTAGGCGGCGCCCGATCAACGGCCCGTTACTGTACCAGAAGTAATACCGCTACTATTTTATACGTCTGCGAAGACGGAAACCAATGTCTAACTAGGAGCAACGGCCCAACAAACTGCGAGGCTCACCCGCACGGTCCGGTGCCGTACCTAACTAGCCACCCGACGGGAGAACCAGCCAACCGAAATCACCGCCTTTCCCAAGCAAGTCTGTCTCACCTTGCGCCACAAACCGCATTTTGGGCAAGGCCTAAAATAACAATTTGCCGACTGACAGTTCAGGATCCACATTCTCCATCACTCACGGCATATGACGACATGAGTAAATTAAGTTGCCCTTGATCAAGGCGCAGGTAAGAAAAAGGTTTGGGCGTCCAGAACGCTTGTCGGAGATAGTTTACCTGTCGCGGTGTCATTCAGGATGCTCTTATTATTACGCCTGAATTGATAGGCGTGCGACCAATGTCGTTTCCGTCGCCCAGATGAACATCAACAGCAGCCTCGTGACGGGGACGCGGTCAGGGGCTTGCAACGCAGCCCGTTCAGAGGACCGAAAGGACCAGGGCTCCCTCACGACATTTCGCGGCTGTCCGCCGCTCGGCGCCTGTCCCAGCGCGCCCTAACCTACCCGCGGAAATTTTGAGAGGCCAGGAGGGAAGTAGGAGAGGCCAGGGGGGAAGGTGGAGAAGCCAGGGAGGAAGGAGGAGAGGCCAGGGGCAAGTAAGAGAGGCCGGGGGAGAGTATCATCATCATCTCACGCACTTCCCGGTGGCGGCGGTCGTAGCGCCTGCCCTGCGGAGTGTCGCCCCGGCTACCAGGTCCTATCAGTTGTGTCGGCCTCTCATGCACTAGCTGCCCCCAGCAGCCAGTCCCGGCTGGTGTCGCTGCACGAGGGCCACGGGGGGCTGCGGAGGTTTGGCGTCATCGTCCCCTACCTGCGGGACCGCCGCCGTTGCTGGGTCGTGGCTCAGCCGGACCCGCCCGGCGGCCCGGACTCCTATCCTATCGTGGACACATACCGCACCGGATTCATTCATACCGGGTACCCCTCTGTGCACTTCCCGGCATCGATCGCTTCATCAGCGCCTCGTCATTCGACTCGGGGCCCGGACTGCAGTGTCCACCGGCGAGCTTCCGGGGTCAGTCATCATGAATGAATGAATGGATGGATAAATGGATGGATGAAACAATGAATGAACGTTACAGCGGACCCCAACGGGATCAACGGTGTGTACCAGGGCAAGCCCCAGCAGGCCCCACTGAGCGACAAGGCGGCAAGACACCTCCACACCTCAACGCCGCGAACAAAAACCACATCGGGATCCAACAGCTGAGAGCTACTAAGCGGGACCCACGGTGGAGTTGCAATTGCCTGCGGTGAGACCCAGAGGGACCCAGTCCCAAGAGCTACCGGGTGCGGGGTGCACTGGCGGGATGAGCGAGTGTTCCTCTGGCAGCGCCCACAAACGGGTGGGTGACGGGTTCGAATCCCGTGAGCACTGGCAAGGGTTCTAGATGGCATATCTGTAAGTAGGCGGACAGCACCGTGCGGATGCGGCTGATCGCAGCAGCAGCAGCCAGGAGCCGGACTGCGGACCGCCGGGCAGGGCCACGGGCGCCCGTGTAGGAAGCGGCCCAGCAGCTGCGTGCGCCTCGGGGCCCGCTGGCAGCTGCGTCGCTTGGCTGACTGGCAGGCGGCGGAGCGGCCACTGAGGGCCACGTATGATCACCACCCTCAGCTGCGCACCTGCGCATTCGTCAGCCAGGTGGCGGCGGCTCTCTCTGTGGGCTGGTTGGCTGGCAGGAGGCTGCAGCCGTTGCTCCCGGCCTGCTGCTGTCTGACCTCACAACCCCACGCGCCGCCCCTCGCCAGCCCGGACTGGTGTCGCTGCATAGGGCCCCGAGGTCTGCGACTGGGGATTCCCTTGTCCTGCAGCAGCGTAATTCGGAGCCAAGTGATTCGGCGGGTCTGGCGCAGGCTCCAGGAGAGGTAATCCTGTCGCACTAGCCACCTGGTGTGTTGGGCCGTATGGCTGTGCATGACCCGCCCGCGGGTGTGCAGTCCTTGGTAGGGTTGATGATATGAGGCGCCTATGAAGCTATCTGGGCGCATTGGATCGCCCGGTCAGGTGTACGCGGGTTTAGGGGTTTTCGCTGCTGTCGGGCCATGTGTGCTGCCCCACGCTGCCCTTCCGGCCCCCTGGTAGGGACGGAGGCAAGCGACCTGGTTGTTTCAGCCCGTACCATATGCCTTTCTGTGCGCAGGCTCCTGCAGCACGTCAGGGATTTTTGACAAGCCTTCAAGCCCGGACGGCTGATATCAGTGCCTACTATTACCATGTCCTAGTTCCCAGCGTTGACGGGATTCGAACCCGTCACCCACCAGTTTGTGGGTGCTGCCGACGAAACGCCATCCAGTTCATCCCTCCAACCTGCCCCGCGATTGGTAATTCCACAGGCCTCGCCCCGAGCTGCTCTCGGCAGCGCGTTTCCGGTCGCGCCATCTTCCGACCGCTTCCGTCCCAGACGTCACTCAAAGCGTGCTTGTTGCACTCAAGCGTCCCAGCCCTGCGCTGGTGCCGACGTCCTTGTCAGTGCAGAGTTCCAACCGCTAAACCGGTAAAGCGATAGCCAACCTGCTTCTGCAATAGCGAGTGTGAGATCCGTTCGCTGCACTGTTACTGCGCCAGGCCCGGCGGGATGCATACATCATACACCTCGGCTCAGTATCCCTGGCCATGTGCACCAAGCTGGACGAGGTACTCGGACAACTGCACGAAGCTGGCTGCAGACACGTCATGCGGGGACAGATTCGGCTTGGGCGCACGGGGCCCCAACCGCTGCGCACGACCTGCTAGCTGGCAAGACACGCCGCGCGGGCGCCTGGTCAGATGTCCGGAACTTCTGGAGCTGCGCAACGCAGTCAAGGTCATGATGTCTAAGTGCTCATGCTTGGTCTTCGCAGGCCTGCAAAGCAGCGAGGCAAAGGGCAGCAAAGTGGGTGTCAGCGAAATGGCATCAACGAATCACGGCGAAGGGAGGAAGACAAGCTCAGGAACGCGGAAGGGGGCCTAAAAGCAGAGCTAGCCGAGGACACGTCATGCGCGGACATGTTTCGGCTGCGGCGCACGGGGCCCCAACCGCTGCGCACACCCGGCTAGCTGGCAAGACACGCCGCGCGGGCGCCTGGTCAGATGTCCGGCACTTCTTGCAGCTTAGCGACGCAGTCAAGGTCATGATGTCTAAGTGCTCTTGGTCTTCGCAGGCCTGCAAAGCAGCAAGGCAAAGGGGAGCAAAGTGGGTGTCAGCGAAATGGCATCAACGAATCACGGCGAAGGGAGGGAGACAAGCGCAGGAACGCGGAAGGGGGCCTAACAGCAGAGCTAGTCGAGGACACGTTATGCGCGGACATGTTTCGGCTGCGGCGCACGGGGCCCCAACCGCTGCGCACACCCGGCTAGCTGGCAAGACACGCCGCGCGGGCGCCTGGTCAGATGTCCGGAACTTCTGGAGCTGCGCAACGCAGTCAAGGTCATGATGTCTAAGTGCTCATGCTTGGTCTTCGCAGGCCTGCAAAGCAGCGAGGCAAAGGGCAGCAAAGTGGGTGTCAGCGAAATGGCATCAACGAATCACGGCGAAGGGAGGAAGACAAGCTCAGGAACGCGGAAGGGGGCCTAAAAGCAGAGCTAGCCGAGGACACGTCATGCGCGGACATGTTTCGGCTGCGGCGCACGGGGCCCCAACCGCTGCGCACACCCGGCTAGCTGGCAAGACACGCCGCGCGGGCGCCTGGTCAGATGTCCGGCACTTCTTGCAGCTTAGCGACGCAGTCAAGGTCATGATGTCTAAGTGCTCTTGGTCTTCGCAGGCCTGCAAAGCAGCAAGGCAAAGGGGAGCAAAGTGGGTGTCAGCGAAATGGCATCAACGAATCACGGCGAAGGGAGGGAGACAAGCGCAGGAACGCGGAAGGGGGCCTAACAGCAGAGCTAGTCGAGGACACGTTATGCGCGGACATGTTTCGGCTGCGGCGCACGGGGCCCCAACCGCTGCGCACGCCCGGCTAGCTGGCAAGACACGCCGCGCGGGCGCCTGGTCAGATGTCCGGCACTTCTTGGAGATGCGCAACGCAGTCAAGGTCATGATGTCTAAGTGCTCTTGGTCTTCGCAGGCCTGCAAAGCAACGAGGCAAAGGGCGGTCGAGGGGAGCAAAGTGGGTGTCAGCGAAATGGCATCAACGAATCACGGCGAAGAGAGGGAGACAAGCGCAGGAACGCGGAAGGGGGCCTAACAGCAGAGCTAGTCGAGGACACGTTATGCGGGGACATGTTTCGGCTGGGGCGCACGGGGCCCCAACCGCTGCGCACACCCGGCTAGCTGGCAAGACACGCCGCGCGGGCGCCTGGTCAGATGTCCGGCACTTCTTGCAGCTTAGCGACGCAGTCAAGGTCATGATGTCTAAGTGCTCTTGGTCTTCGCAGGCCTGCAAAGCAACGAGGCAAAGGGCGGTCGAGGGGAGCAAAGTGGGTGTCAGCGAAATGGCATCAACGAATCACGGCGAAGAGAGGGAGACAAGCGCAGGAACGCGGAAGGGGGCCTAACAGCAGAGCTAGTCGAGGACACGTTATGCGGGGACATGTTTCGGCTGGGGCGCACGGGGCCCCAACCGCTGCGCACACCCGGCTAGCTGGCAAGACACGCCGCGCGGGCGCCTGGTCAGATGTCCGGCACTTCTTGGAGATGCGCAACGCAGTCAAGGTCATGATGTCTAAGTGCTCTTGGTCTTCGCAGGCCTGCAAAGCAACGAGGCAAAGCGCGGTCGAGGGGAGCAAAGTGGGTGTCAGCGAAATGGCATCAACGAATCACGGCGAAGAGAGGGAGACAAGCGCAGGAACGCGGAAGGGGGCCTAACAGCAGAGCTAGTCGAGGACACGTTATGCGGGGACATGTTTCGGCTGGGGCGCACGGGGCCCCAACCGCTGCGCACACCCGGCTAGCTGGCAAGACACGCCGCGCGGGCGCCTGGTCAGATGTCCGGCACTTCTTGGAGATGCGCAACGCAGTCAAGGTCATGATGTCTAAGTGCTCTTGGTCTTCGCAGGCCTGCAAAGCAACGAGGCAAAGGGCGGTCGAGGGGAGCAAAGTGGGTGTCAGCGAAATGGCATCAACGAATCACGGCGAAGAGAGGGAGACAAGCGCAGGAACGCGGAAGGGGGCCTAACAGCAGAGCTAGTCGAGGACACGTTATGCGGGGACATGTTTCGGCTGGGGCGCACGGGGCCCCAACCGCTGCGCACACCCGGCTAGCTGGCAAGACACGCCGCGCGGGCGCCTGGTCAGATGTCCGGCACTTCTTGGAGATGCGCAACGCAGTCAAGGTCATGATGTCTAAGTGCTCTTGGTCTTCGCAGGCCTGCAAAGCAACGAGGCAAAGGGCGGTCGAGGGGAGCAAAGTGGGTGTCAGCGAAATGGCATCAACGAATCACGGCGAAGGGAGGGAGACAAGCGCAGGAACGCGGAAGGGGGCCTAACAGCAGAGCTAGTCGAGGACACGTTATGCGCGGACATGTTTCGGCTGGGGCGCACGGGGCCCCAACCGCTGCGCACACCCGGCTAGCTGGCAAGACACGCCGCGCGGGCGCCTGGTCAGATGTCCGGCACTTCTTGGAGATGCGCAACGCAGTCAAGGTCATGATGTCTAAGTGCTCTTGGTCTTCGCAGGCCTGCAAAGCAACGAGGCAAAGGGCGGTCGAGGGGAGCAAAGTGGGTGTCAGCGAAATGGCATCAACGAATCACGGCGAAGGGAGGGAGGCAAGCGCAGGAACGCGGAAGGGGGCCTAAAAGCAGAGCTAGCCGAGGACACGTCATGCGCGAACATGTTTCGGCTGCGGCGCACGGGGCCCCAACCGCTGCGCACGCCCGGCTAGCTGGCAAGACACGCCGCGCGGGCGCCTGGTCAGATGTCCGGCACTTCTTGGAGATGCGCAACGCAGTCAAGGTCATGATGTCTAAGTGCTCTTGGTCTTCGCAGGCCTGCAAAGCAGCGAGGCAAAGGGCGGTCGAGGGGAGCAAAGTGGGTGTCAGCGAAATGGCATCAACGAATCACGGCGAAGAGAGGGAGACAAGCGCAGGAACGCGGAAGGGGGCCTAACAGCAGAGCTAGTCGAGGACACGTTATGCGGGGACATGTTTCGGCTGGGGCGCACGGGGCCCCAACCGCTGCGCACACCCGGCTAGCTGGCAAGACACGCCGCGCGGGCGCCTGGTCAGATGTCCGGCACTTCTTGGAGATGCGCAACGCAGTCAAGGTCATGATGTCTAAGTGCTCTTGGTCTTCGCAGGCCTGCAAAGCAACGAGGCAAAGGGCGGTCGAGGGGAGCAAAGTGGGTGTCAGCGAAATGGCATCAACGAATCACGGCGAAGGGAGGGAGGCAAGCGCAGGAACGCGGAAGGGGGCCTAACAGCAGAGCTAGTCGAGGACACGTTATGCGCGAACATGTTTCGGCTGGGGCGCACGGGGCCCCAACCGCTGCGCACACCCGGCTAGCTGGCAAGACACGCCGCGCGGGCGCCTGGTCAGATGTCCGGCACTTCTTGGAGATGCGCAACGCAGTCAAGGTCATGATGTCTAAGTGCTCTTGGTCTTCGCAGGCCTGCAAAGCAGCGAGGCAAAGGGCGGTCGAGGGGAGCAAAGTGGGTGTCAGCGAAATGGCATCAACGAATCACGGCGAAGAGAGGGAGACAAGCGCAGGAACGCGGAAGGGGGCCTAACAGCAGAGCTAGTCGAGGACACGTTATGCGGGGACATGTTTCGGCTGGGGCGCACGGGGCCCCAACCGCTGCGCACACCCGGCTAGCTGGCAAGACACGCCGCGCGGGCGCCTGGTCAGATGTCCGGCACTTCTTGGAGATGCGCAACGCAGTCAAGGTCATGATGTCTAAGTGCTCTTGGTCTTCGCAGGCCTGCAAAGCAACGAGGCAAAGGGCGGTCGAGGGGAGCAAAGTGGGTGTCAGCGAAATGGCATCAACGAATCACGGCGAAGGGAGGGAGACAAGCGCAGGAACGCGGAAGGGGGCCTAACAGCAGAGCTAGTCGAGGACACGTTATGCGGGGACATGTTTCGGCTGGGGCGCACGGGGCCCCAACCGCTGCGCACACCCGGCTAGCTGGCAAGACACGCCGCGCGGGCGCCTGGTCAGATGTCCGGCACTTCTTGCAGCTTAGCGACGCAGTCAAGGTCATGATGTCTAAGTGCTCTTGGTCTTCGCAGGCCTGCAAAGCAGCGAGGCAAAGGGCGGTCGAGGGGAGCAAAGTGGGTGTCAGCGAAATGGCATCAACGAATCACGGCGAAGAGAGGGAGACAAGCGCAGGAACGCGGAAGGGGGCCTAACAGCAGAGCTAGTCGAGGACACGTTATGCGGGGACATGTTTCGGCTGGGGCGCACGGGGCCCCAACCGCTGCGCACACCCGGCTAGCTGGCAAGACACGCCGCGCGGGCGCCTGGTCAGATGTCCGGCACTTCTTGGAGATGCGCAACGCAGTCAAGGTCATGATGTCTAAGTGCTCTTGGTCTTCGCAGGCCTGCAAAGCAACGAGGCAAAGGGCGGTCGAGGGGAGCAAAGTGGGTGTCAGCGAAATGGCATCAACGAATCACGGCGAAGGGAGGGAGGCAAGCGCAGGAACGCGGAAGGGGGCCTAAAAGCAGAGCTAGCCGAGGACACGTCATGCGCGGACATGTTTCGGCTGGGGCGCACGGGGCCCCAACCGCTGCGCACACCCGGCTAGCTGGCAAGACACGCCGCGCGGGCGCCTGGTCAGATGTCCGGCACTTCTTGGAGATGCGCAACGCAGTCAAGGTCATGATGTCTAAGTGCTCTTGGTCTTCGCAGGCCTGCAAAGCAACGAGGCAAAGGGCGGTCGAGGGGAGCAAAGTGGGTGTCAGCGAAATGGCATCAACGAATCACGGCGAAGAGAGGGAGACAAGCGCAGGAACGCGGAAGGGGGCCTAACAGCAGAGCTAGTCGAGGACACGTTATGCGGGGACATGTTTCGGCTGGGGCGCACGGGGCCCCAACCGCTGCGCACACCCGGCTAGCTGGCAAGACACGCCGCGCGGGCGCCTGGTCAGATGTCCGGCACTTCTTGGAGATGCGCAACGCAGTCAAGGTCATGATGTCTAAGTGCTCTTGGTCTTCGCAGGCCTGCAAAGCAGCGAGGCAAAGCGCGGTCGAGGGGAGCAAAGTGGGTGTCAGCGAAATGGCATCAACGAATCACGGCGAAGAGAGGGAGACAAGCGCAGGAACGCGGAAGGGGGCCTAACAGCAGAGCTAGTCGAGGACACGTTATGCGGGGACATGTTTCGGCTGGGGCGCACGGGGCCCCAACCGCTGCGCACACCCGGCTAGCTGGCAAGACACGCCGCGCGGGCGCCTGGTCAGATGTCCGGCACTTCTTGGAGATGCGCAACGCAGTCAAGGTCATGATGTCTAAGTGCTCTTGGTCTTCGCAGGCCTGCAAAGCAACGAGGCAAAGGGCGGTCGAGGGGAGCAAAGTGGGTGTCAGCGAAATGGCATCAACGAATCACGGCGAAGAGAGGGAGACAAGCGCAGGAACGCGGAAGGGGGCCTAACAGCAGAGCTAGTCGAGGACACGTCATGCGGGGACATGTTTCGGCTGGGGCGCACGGGGCCCCAACCGCTGCGCACACCCGGCTAGCTGGCAAGACACGCCGCGCGGGCGCCTGGTCAGATGTCCGGCACTTCTTGGAGATGCGCAACGCAGTCAAGGTCATGATGTCTAAGTGCTCTTGGTCTTCGCAGGCCTGCAAAGCAGCGAGGCAAAGGGCGGTCGAGGGGAGCAAAGTGGGTGTCAGCGAAATGGCATCAACGAATCACGGCGAAGAGAGGGAGACAAGCGCAGGAACGCGGAAGGGGGCCTAACAGCAGAGCTAGTCGAGGACACGTTATGCGGGGACATGTTTCGGCTGGGGCGCACGGGGCCCCAACCGCTGCGCACACCCGGCTAGCTGGCAAGACACGCCGCGCGGGCGCCTGGTCAGATGTCCGGCACTTCTTGGAGATGCGCAACGCAGTCAAGGTCATGATGTCTAAGTGCTCTTGGTCTTCGCAGGCCTGCAAAGCAACGAGGCAAAGGGCGGTCGAGGGGAGCAAAGTGGGTGTCAGCGAAATGGCATCAACGAATCACGGCGAAGGGAGGGAGGCAAGCGCAGGAACGCGGAAGGGGGCCTAACAGCAGAGCTAGTCGAGGACACGTTATGCGCGAACATGTTTCGGCTGGGGCGCACGGGGCCCCAACCGCTGCGCACACCCGGCTAGCTGGCAAGACACGCCGCGCGGGCGCCTGGTCAGATGTCCGGCACTTCTTGGAGATGCGCAACGCAGTCAAGGTCATGATGTCTAAGTGCTCTTGGTCTTCGCAGGCCTGCAAAGCAGCGAGGCAAAGGGCGGTCGAGGGGAGCAAAGTGGGTGTCAGCGAAATGGCATCAACGAATCACGGCGAAGAGAGGGAGACAAGCGCAGGAACGCGGAAGGGGGCCTAACAGCAGAGCTAGTCGAGGACACGTTATGCGGGGACATGTTTCGGCTGGGGCGCACGGGGCCCCAACCGCTGCGCACACCCGGCTAGCTGGCAAGACACGCCGCGCGGGCGCCTGGTCAGATGTCCGGCACTTCTTGGAGATGCGCAACGCAGTCAAGGTCATGATGTCTAAGTGCTCTTGGTCTTCGCAGGCCTGCAAAGCAACGAGGCAAAGGGCGGTCGAGGGGAGCAAAGTGGGTGTCAGCGAAATGGCATCAACGAATCACGGCGAAGGGAGGGAGACAAGCGCAGGAACGCGGAAGGGGGCCTAACAGCAGAGCTAGTCGAGGACACGTTATGCGGGGACATGTTTCGGCTGGGGCGCACGGGGCCCCAACCGCTGCGCACACCCGGCTAGCTGGCAAGACACGCCGCGCGGGCGCCTGGTCAGATGTCCGGCACTTCTTGCAGCTTAGCGACGCAGTCAAGGTCATGATGTCTAAGTGCTCTTGGTCTTCGCAGGCCTGCAAAGCAGCGAGGCAAAGGGCGGTCGAGGGGAGCAAAGTGGGTGTCAGCGAAATGGCATCAACGAATCACGGCGAAGAGAGGGAGACAAGCGCAGGAACGCGGAAGGGGGCCTAACAGCAGAGCTAGTCGAGGACACGTTATGCGGGGACATGTTTCGGCTGGGGCGCACGGGGCCCCAACCGCTGCGCACACCCGGCTAGCTGGCAAGACACGCCGCGCGGGCGCCTGGTCAGATGTCCGGCACTTCTTGGAGATGCGCAACGCAGTCAAGGTCATGATGTCTAAGTGCTCTTGGTCTTCGCAGGCCTGCAAAGCAACGAGGCAAAGGGCGGTCGAGGGGAGCAAAGTGGGTGTCAGCGAAATGGCATCAACGAATCACGGCGAAGGGAGGGAGGCAAGCGCAGGAACGCGGAAGGGGGCCTAAAAGCAGAGCTAGCCGAGGACACGTCATGCGCGGACATGTTTCGGCTGGGGCGCACGGGGCCCCAACCGCTGCGCACACCCGGCTAGCTGGCAAGACACGCCGCGCGGGCGCCTGGTCAGATGTCCGGCACTTCTTGGAGATGCGCAACGCAGTCAAGGTCATGATGTCTAAGTGCTCTTGGTCTTCGCAGGCCTGCAAAGCAACGAGGCAAAGGGCGGTCGAGGGGAGCAAAGTGGGTGTCAGCGAAATGGCATCAACGAATCACGGCGAAGAGAGGGAGACAAGCGCAGGAACGCGGAAGGGGGCCTAACAGCAGAGCTAGTCGAGGACACGTTATGCGGGGACATGTTTCGGCTGGGGCGCACGGGGCCCCAACCGCTGCGCACACCCGGCTAGCTGGCAAGACACGCCGCGCGGGCGCCTGGTCAGATGTCCGGCACTTCTTGGAGATGCGCAACGCAGTCAAGGTCATGATGTCTAAGTGCTCTTGGTCTTCGCAGGCCTGCAAAGCAGCGAGGCAAAGCGCGGTCGAGGGGAGCAAAGTGGGTGTCAGCGAAATGGCATCAACGAATCACGGCGAAGAGAGGGAGACAAGCGCAGGAACGCGGAAGGGGGCCTAACAGCAGAGCTAGTCGAGGACACGTTATGCGGGGACATGTTTCGGCTGGGGCGCACGGGGCCCCAACCGCTGCGCACACCCGGCTAGCTGGCAAGACACGCCGCGCGGGCGCCTGGTCAGATGTCCGGCACTTCTTGGAGATGCGCAACGCAGTCAAGGTCATGATGTCTAAGTGCTCTTGGTCTTCGCAGGCCTGCAAAGCAACGAGGCAAAGGGCGGTCGAGGGGAGCAAAGTGGGTGTCAGCGAAATGGCATCAACGAATCACGGCGAAGAGAGGGAGACAAGCGCAGGAACGCGGAAGGGGGCCTAACAGCAGAGCTAGTCGAGGACACGTCATGCGGGGACATGTTTCGGCTGGGGCGCACGGGGCCCCAACCGCTGCGCACACCCGGCTAGCTGGCAAGACACGCCGCGCGGGCGCCTGGTCAGATGTCCGGCACTTCTTGGAGATGCGCAACGCAGTCAAGGTCATGATGTCTAAGTGCTCTTGGTCTTCGCAGGCCTGCAAAGCAACGAGGCAAAGGGCGGTCGAGGGGAGCAAAGTGGGTGTCAGCGAAATGGCATCAACGAATCACGGCGAAGAGAGGGAGACAAGCGCAGGAACGCGGAAGGGGGCCTAACAGCAGAGCTAGTCGAGGACACGTTATGCGGGGACATGTTTCGGCTGGGGCGCACGGGGCCCCAACCGCTGCGCACACCCGGCTAGCTGGCAAGACACGCCGCGCGGGCGCCTGGTCAGATGTCCGGCACTTCTTGGAGATGCGCAACGCAGTCAAGGTCATGATGTCTAAGTGCTCTTGGTCTTCGCAGGCCTGCAAAGCAACGAGGCAAAGGGCGGTCGAGGGGAGCAAAGTGGGTGTCAGCGAAATGGCATCAACGAATCACGGCGAAGGGAGGGAGGCAAGCGCAGGAACGCGGAAGGGGGCCTAAAAGCAGAGCTAGCCGAGGACACGTCATGCGCGGACATGTTTCGGCTGGGGCGCACGGGGCCCCAACCGCTGCGCACACCCGGCTAGCTGGCAAGACACGCCGCGCAGGCGCCTGGTCAGATGTCCGGCACTTCTTGGAGATGCGCAACGCAGTCAAGGTCATGATGTCTAAGTGCTCTTGGTCTTCGCAGGCCTGCAAAGCAACGAGGCAAAGGGCGGTCGAGGGGAGCAAAGTGGGTGTCAGCGAAATGGCATCAACGAATCACGGCGAAGAGAGGGAGACAAGCGCAGGAACGCGGAAGGGGGCCTAACAGCAGAGCTAGTCGAGGACACGTTATGCGGGGACATGTTTCGGCTGGGGCGCACGGGGCCCCAACCGCTGCGCACACCCGGCTAGCTGGCAAGACACGCCGCGCGGGCGCCTGGTCAGATGTCCGGCACTTCTTGGAGATGCGCAACGCAGTCAAGGTCATGATGTCTAAGTGCTCTTGGTCTTCGCAGGCCTGCAAAGCAACGAGGCAAAGGGCGGTCGAGGGGATCACGAAACACGTTTCCGCAGCAAGCCATGCAGTTGACCGGTCAGTCGGGCTACCTGCTGCACGGAATGAATTGGACAAGCAGGTCATTGTCATGCGTTTTGACCTGCCGCGTTACGTCCAATCCAGAAAGCGTACCTACGCTTGCCAGCCGCATCCCGCACGAATGTCATTTCAGCATTGAAGCAATTCACGTTGTGCATTCTGTCAAGATTATCACGGCACATAATTGCGCTTAATGGCGTTCCCTCAATACATCAGGAGCGTCCGCACTCCATAAACCAGAACTCACCAGGAGGCGCTAGCGATTTCGCGGTCGTCAGGAAGCCGACCCCAACCAGGCGTCATGAAAGCCCTAAAAGGACAGACATGATAATGATAGTTATAAAATTATATGAGAGGCCAATTCGGCACGGTGAGGGCGCCAGCACGGGTTGTGAAAGGAGTCACCTTTGGCCAGCGGACGTCCGATACAAATGGCTCAACATCCGGATTATATCATCGTTGTAAAAGTCTGTGCAGTTGCGACTGAGAGGTCGCCCACAGACTGAGACTCCAGCTCCAAACCTTTCGCCTCAGGCCTCACCCAAAACCAGCTGAACGCCTCAGGTATGGAGATTATATCAGCTATTCATTATCGTTTAAGTTCATGAAGAAATCATTGAGCCGAAGATGCAGGTGTGGAGGGAAATCGCTCAGCTTCAGCGGAATTGCAATCAAAAAGGTTCTCATGACCTATTATACAATGAAAATTATTCATGCAAGTACATGGGGAAAGAGGCCAGCCGTGCAGGAAGCCAGCTTTCATTTCCGTACAAGGTGACAATATCACTACTGCTGGTTCTATAATGGTTTCGTGTTGGTATTGTGTAGGTCTGATATTGGGACCCGGGTCATTAGCTATCGTTTACATGCAAAATGTGCCGCGGAGCTTCCTGCACAACCTTGAGGAATCAGGATGGAGGGACATGCTTGATTGCTTATTCATCCTTCCTTGCATGGCTATGAACATCTGAATATTATGCCCTGTTAGGAATGTGCGTCGCAAAGGCAATGGGAGCCGAGCGTGACGGAACGTGACAAATTCAACCGCCACAACGACGGACGTCACAGCTCACTGGTACCAATGCATCATGTGCCATGTTCATTGGCATGATCTCTAGAGTTATTAGTCTGCAAACGCGCATCAGTCTGGTATTGCATCCGTTAATTTTTTGAGAAGAAGTCTTCCACCGGAAGCTCCAGCCGTACCGCTTCCTGCTGCGCGTGTCACTGACTGCCCGCGCTCGACGACGCGGCGCGCTCTTCCGCCAGTCCGTCACCCGCGTGGTGTCGCCCGGCTGCGGGCACCGCCGCGGTACGGCCAGCCTGCCGCCCCCGCGGTACGGCCAGCCTTCCGCTCCCGCTGTAAATGCAGTGGCGGCGGCAAACAGCAGCGACGGCGGCTCCAACCTCAATTGCAGCCGCGTCGGTGGGTGGGGGAATTGTAGCCGGGGCGACGGACGGGGGGTTGGAAGCACCGCCGCCGCTGCCAGTTCACCGTTTGTGAGCAGAAGAGCTGTGACCGCCATAGCGGCCACATCGACTGCTTTGGGACGTGTGCCATCAGAAGCTTCCAGGAAGCGCGCGCGCGGACTTGATAATACAGGGACGGAGGCGGTAGGCGCCTTTCCGCATACCGTATGCAGCGCCACAGCTGCCGCCGCTGCTTCTCTCCGTGACAATCTTCACCTTCCGCAACGGCTCGTCGCGCCCATGCGTCCAACTAATGCCTCATTGGGCCGTTCAGTTAACGCCGTACAACCCGCTCACCATCCAGAGCCCTGTATCCCGACACGACATTCGACGTGTCCCAAGGGACCATGCCATCCACGCACGGTTGACCAAACGGTCCGTCCGTCCGTCCGTCCGTCCGTCCGTCCGTCCGTCCGTCCTTCCGTCCAGGCAGGGCAGCACCTAGAATATAGCACCCTAAGGTACCTGCCCCGTGTGGGCTCCCAACCCTGCGGTGATACACCTGTCCGCCTGACGAGACCTTCCTTCCCCAGGCGGCGTCGTCAAGACAGCGATCAAACGCAGACAAACTGGACCAACCGCGGGTGGGCAGCTGGGCACGTCGACATAAGGCCCTATCGCTATCTTCCATTTGCGCCTAGTGCTAATGCTGTGTGCGTTGTGTGTGTAGGCCGTAACGTCAACCAACCACCATCGTACCGTACCGTACCGAGCTACCGACCCATGGGTCACTTCCCAACGACATGAATGAAGCCGTCACGACTCACCCGCCGTTCCACTGCCGTACAACAACACGACCGGCAGGGGCACCATTATTGCAATGAACCGGTACATTGACCTTTTTCTCTCCGACCGCGTCTTCCACCACCGCGCCGTCCCACCCTGCACCGAAAGTCCCCACCAGCCGCGGCAGCCAGCCCTGCAGTTTGCCCTCAGCGCTCCCGCGTAACGGAGCCCAATCGACGCCGTCGCCCCGAACCAGCCCAGCATCCGGCCAGCGTCACAGAGGACGCAGCCCATACGACACAGCACCGACAGCACCGCGAACCCCCCTCTAGCTTTCCCTCTCACCCCGGCCACCCAGATGATGGAACCACCCCCTCGAGCGCGAAGAGCTTCCTTCGAAAAGAGCTTCCTTCGAAGTACCGATATCGATCGATGGGTGCACCCGCTCCCCTTCCGAATGGGGCCCGCCGCCGGCGGCGGCGGCGCATGTCGTCGAGATTCGCACCCGGCCACGCGCCCTCTGCGGCCCGCCGCGCGGCCCTCATGTCCATAATATGCCTATGCATGTCGCCCCCCGGCCCCCATGTGCCCCGATCTGGGTGCCGGGCGGCTGAATCCTTTCTCACAAAGACAGACAGACAGACAGACAGACAGACAGACAGACAGACAGACAGACAGACAGACAGACAGACAGACAGACAGACAGACAGACAGACAGACAGACAGACAGACAGACAAGCACACACAGACAGGTCTTTCCGTTAGGGCTCAATTAGCAGCCCCTTGTCCAGCGCCAGGCCACGGTCAGATACGCAACGATACACACACAGACACGAACACACAGACACACAAACACACCGACACAAGTCAGGTACGCACAGAGGTGGTCTACACAGACAAATAGACCGCACACAAATAAATACATACATGCAATCCAACATCAGGGGGCGCCGCACGCAGCGCACGCTGCGCGATTCGAGGCCGTTGGTCATGTGGTCGTACACACACACCCCACCCCAGCACCCCAGTACGAGAACCCAATCCTACCGTCACCGTACACAGTCCGCGGGCGCATCAAGTCTCATCACCGTCGTCAACGGCGCAGCGGAGCACCGTCCCACTCCCGAGACCCGACCAGTCCGCCCTCAGGCGGCCGCCGGGGTGAGCATCGGCGTGGCTTCCCCGCCGCTCGAACTGGACGAGCCCGCCGGCGCGCCGCCCTCTTTCTTCTTCTCGAAGCCATACCCAAGGCTGGTTCCGGAGCTGGCGGACAGCAGCTGCAGGTCCGCCAAGTGCTTGCGTCGGAACTCGTCCACGATGGAGCTCACCTGCAGTCGTACATCCGTACATCCGTGCGTGGATATGTGGTTATAATACCGTACCATGAAAAGACGTTACAGGTGGGAAGGGCGCGGCATGGTTGGGCGCATGGGTTTCGGTGATGGTCGCGGGGGTTTCTCGGCCAATCCTTCCGGCCCCTATCATCCGGGGACGTTTCAGATGATTTGAATCAAATCGCTGGGAGGCTCCCAGCGGGAGCGCGGGCGCGGCAATCCTAAAGCCATCCAGCTGGTACGTGACCCGAACCGCAACCCCCCGTGGCCTCCTCCCTCCTCCTGGACCTAGACACCTCGCCCGCCCGTAGCCCCTTTGATCCCTCCGAACCCAGGGGGAATTTCGGGAGCCGCAGACGGCCCCTAGGAGGAGGGACTTCGAAATGCGTCCAACCTCCGCGCGGGGCGGCCCCCATGTCAGTGTGGCATCCCTGCGAAACTGAGTCGGCGTGGGGTCGCGCCGTCCCAGGCTTAGATGGATGCGGCTCCGACACGTGGCCCGGCTCTCAAACGCCAAACCAGCGCCCCAAGTCCCGCAACCGATATACGAGACCCCCTAGAGAACCCTCAGGGCAACGCATCAGCACCACAGGAATGATCGATATCAAGGCCCAGGAGCCCCAGCACACACAGCACGTCGCGGTGGTTCGTACTGCAGTACAGCAGGAGAACAGTACGGCATGTGACGGGTGTTGTGATGTCGCCCCCCGGGCGGCCCCGGACCGGACCAGAGTGCGGTCACCGGCCGGGTGGAAGTGACGCCGCCCGGTGGGTCGGGCCGGCCAGGCGGCCGACCCATGGGTCAGTGTGGCATCCCTGCGAAACTGAGCCGGCGTGGGGTCGCGCCGTCCCAGGCTTAGATGGATGCGGCGCGGACATTGTAACCTATGATGATGAGACAGACCCTCAGCAACCCGCCCCTAACCCCGCCCTACTGTCTCATTCAAGGCGGCCTCTCAGCTTTCCGCCGTCCGCTCCGGACCCCATCCGAGCCTTTACCCGTCGCCAACCCACCTCATCCTCACATCGCCCTCACCTTGCGCTCACCCCCAACCTCTTCCTCCCCCAACCCCCGCGGACCGGCCCCCCTGGATCCCCATGAATGGGCTCCCTCCCTCCCTCCCCACCGCCCGCCCCACCTCCTCCGTGTTGAACTCCATCTCCCGCAGCACCGCCGCCGCCAGCTGCAGGGAGGGCTCCAGAGTCTCCGGCACCACCGCGGTGGCGCCCGCACGCTCCAGGTTCACTGTGGGTGGGTGCGGCAGACAGGGGGGGTCCCAGATGTGAGGGGAGGGGGGTTTGGTGGCCCGCAGGTCTAAGGAGGTGGGGGGCCAGGGAGGTTGAGGGAGGGCGCGAAAGCAGGGCGATACAGGCATGATGCTGTACCGCCGTGGCGTCATCCAAAAAGGCAAGGGGGGGTCGTCAGCCCTACTGCCCGGCCGCAATCCCTCCAATACCCACGGGCGGTGCGAGGGACCTTCCCAATTATACCACTTTGCGACTGCGGGTGCCGTCCCCCTCACCTCACCTCCCTTCCTCCCTCCCCTCCTTCCGGACGGCGCCGCGCACCCACCCACCCGCGTTCGTGATGTCGTGCGCTCGCACGTAGGTCTTGACGTGCGGGAAGTGCTTGGACATGGTGTACACGGCCCGGTAGTTGGCCCCCGGGGTGTCCAGGGCGATGATGGCGCAGGCGGCCCGCTCCGCGCCCACCAGGTGCATCACCGAGTAGGAACCTGAGGGAGGGAGGGGAGGGGAGGGGAGGCGGGTTAAGAAGAAAAACAGCCCAGACACGCCCAGGCGAGGGAGCGGAGGGGGAATACTAGGAGACTGGTAGGGGAGGGAGCGGAGCGGGAGGGGAGGGAGCGGAGGGAACGGCAGCTTGTGAAGCAGTGGCCAAGAGTAGGACGGGCCAGGGCGGGGTCGAGTACAGGTAGTCGGGACATGCGGCGTGTTGGTTGCCAGGGCCCTGCTCTATGCAAGGCGGGGGTGAGGAAGAGGGATATGCCGCTGGACGTCTGCATGCACTGCTCGCCGGGCCCCATCCCACCCCTTTGCCCCGCCGACCCATCCCTCACATCGTCACATGTTAACAAAGACAGCGGAACCGCCGACCCGCCCGACCCGCCGACCCCCCGACCCGCCCTACCCGCCGAACCCCCTTTGTCAATCAAGACAGCGAAGTGGCGAAACATCACCGGCTGCGTGGTAGGTGTCCGGTTGGCTGACGCCGCCGAGCCCGCCGAACCCGACCCCCGACCTCCCTACCCCCCGCCCTGCCCGACCCGCCCCGCCCCGCCCACCTGCGTCTCCGAAGTACACGGGCACGTCCTTCTTCTTGCCCACTGCCACCCGGGCGCTGCTCACGTCCAGCGCCACGAAGGGGATCAGCTGCTCGCTCAGCATCTGGGCGATGATCTGACCCACCCGGCCGTAGCCTGCGTCAAGGAGGGGGGCGCGGGGAGGGGCGATGGGAGGGGCGCGGTGGGTGCGAGAAGACGTGTGTGGGGAGGCGTGAAGGAGGTCGTACAGCAGGTGAACAGTACGGCATGTGACGGGTGCAGTGATGTCGCCCCCTGGGCGGTCCCGACCGGACCGCGAGTGCGGTCTCCGGCCGGGTGGGAGTGACGCCGCCCGGCGGGTCGGGCCGGCCAGGTGGCCGACCCATGGGTCAGTGTGGCATCCCTGCGAAACTGAGTCGGCGTGAAGTCGCACCGTCCCAGGCTTAGATGGATGCGGAGCGGACATTGTAATATGCGGTTCCACCACTGCCCGGCCCGGCCTCCACACCCCCGTTATTCTTTGGGGCGACGGTGTACGGCACCAACGTTCAACCTCCCGCCCCCGGCCGGTCCTGTGCCGGGCCGCATCCTATCACCTACGACCAGTCAATCACCCCTCCGCTCCACTCCACTCCACCCTTTCACTGGTGCATCCCCTGCAGCCCATCCATCCATCGTTCCCGCCCGCCGCCCGGCTGGCGCCCCGCCACTGGCGCCAGGGAGGGTCACCCACCGGCGATGATGACGTGGTCCTTCAGCTCCTTCATCTCGTCTTCCTGCCGTACAGGCAACGGGGAGGGGGGGCGCCGACAGCGAAGCAGGTCGGGGACTTGAATCACGGGGCGAGAAGTGGAAGAGAACGGACGCGACCAGCCCGCCACGGCCCCGGGAACGGTGACTGGGCAACGGCCGCCCGCCCGGTGGCCCCCTCCCCCCGGCCCCGCGCTTTCGCCCGTCCGTATCAGCACACGTGCGGGCACTTTCGCCCATCTAACAGCCCTGCGCACCGCACTCCTCCCCGACCCGGCCTGCTTGCAGCTCCCCTCCCTGACCCGGCCTGCTTGCAGCTCCCCTCCCTGACCCGGCCTGCTTGCAGCTCCCCTCCCTGACCCGGCCTGCTTGCAGCTCCCCTCCCTGACCCGGCCTGCTTGCAGCTCCCCTCCCTGACCCGGCCTGCTTGCAGCTCCCCTCCCTGACCCGGCCTGCTTGCAGCTCCCCTCCCTGACCCGGCCTGCTTGCAGCTCCCCTCCCTGACCCGGCCTGCTTGCAGCTCCCCTCCCTGCTTGCAGGACGTCCCATTCACCCCAACCCCTCAAACCCCGCGGGTAAGGGCGCAAATGCCCGAGAAGAAAGCGAACGCCAGCACCCGACCACATTCGTACCTTGGGCTGCATGGCCGCTACGTCGGAGCTCTCCAGTACGGCACCCAGGCGGCTGCCCGCCTCCGCCAGGTAGGGCGTCAGGGCCATGGACAGCGCCACCACCTGATGTGGGCCAGTGAGATGTGGGCCAGTGAGGTGTGGGCCAGGGGTATGGGAGAAAGCGGGCCGAGAAACACGGAGGCGCGATGTGGATTCGGAGCTCCGGTACTCCCGTACAGCTCTACGGGAGAATTCCCATCCTTCACGGCGGGGGGGGTCCTTACATGAGGTCCCACACGTCATAAGAGATCCAGCCCCGGATCTAGCCCAAGATCCAGATCCAGCTTCCGAGGTCCGCCTGATGTCCCCACACGCCTCATCGACGCCCCTCCTCAGGTGCGGGCCTGTTCATTCAGGCCCCCAGGTGCTGAGAGAGAGAGAGCCCCGCGGGCCCTCAGGCCCTCAGGACTGCGGGCAGCGGCCCCACCACCCACCTCCCACGGTAACCCCCAGAGTCCCTAGCGCCTACACGTCCACCGATTTCCTATACCCCCTCGCCCCACCCCACCCCACCCCGCCCGCCCACCCCGCCCTCAAAACCTCCTCCCCACTCACCACGTACAGCAGGTTGCAGACGTTGGCGGGCAGCACCCCGCGCGCCACCGCCTCGCCGAACGCCACGAACGCGAACTCACCCCCCGGGGCCAGCAACAACCCGGAGCGCACGGCGGCCAGGCGGGGCAGCCCGAACAGCGGACCCACGGCGGCCATCACGGCCGTCTAAGAGGAGGGCGGCAGGGCGGGAGGTGGTACGGGGGGTTAAAAAACAAACAGCCCAGATACACCCAGCCCGGTAGTACGGGGGTATAGGAAGTAGTACGGGGGTATAGGAAATAGGTAGACAACCAAACCACATTCCGAAGCCCCCTTGCCCCTCTTTGAATGAATGGATGAATGAATGGATGAGCGTTACAGTGGACCCCGAAAAGTGATCACCGTTGACATTAACAAGAAGCACCCGGGACATCTTTTTTCCCTCTGCTGTCCCGTCCCATCCCGCCCCGTCCCGGTCTCCCCTTCTCAGTCGGACCCCAGCCCACCCACCTTGCCCACGATGAGCACGACGATGGCCGCCAGCACCTCCTTCCACTTCTGGATGAAGAGCTGCACGCTGATCTCCATGCCCACCGACATGAAGAACAGGCCCATCAGCAGGCCCTTGTACGGCGCAATGTCCGACTCCACCTGGGAGAAGAGAGAGGGCAGGGCAGGGCCCGGGGAGAAGAGGGCCGGGCCGGGGGGCGCCGCGGGATAAAAAAGAAGGGCCGGGCCGGGGGGGCGCCGCGGGATAAAAAAGAAGGGCCGGGCCAGGGGGCGTCGCGGGAGATGGGTACAGGCGCCGAGTTGGCTGGGGAGACACCGGCCAGGGCGGGGGGATGGGGCCCATGGGCTGCAGGGCTCGGGACCGCTGGCCCTATCCACATATATAAGGTACTGTACACACGCCTCATTGATCGGTTCCTGTCATCCTTCCTTGTCGCCGATTAACCATCACGCGGCTCAGTTTCGAACATCACACACACACACACACGCCTTGCTGCTGTTTTCATGTTCTCCGATTCGCAGGTTTACGTGGTAAGTATTTTGGTCCTTGGTTTGGGTAGGGCGGGTCGCTTCTCTAAACACACCCCGGCTGGTTTTCACGCTACACCCTCGTAACGCACGCAAAGACGCACAGACAGACGCACGCGACTGCCCTCCAAAACAAGCGCACCTGCAGCGCGTACTCGGTCTCCGCGATGAGCAGGCCCGCCAGGAAGGCCCCCAGCGCCAGCGACAGCCCCGCCAGCTGCGTCAGGAAGGAGGTGCCCAGCACCATCAGCAGCGTGGTGGCGGCGAAGATCTCGGCGTTGGCGAACTCCGAGATCTTCTTGTACAGCGGCCGCACGAGGATGCGACCGCCTGCGGGGGGGCGGAGGGGGCCGCCGCGGGTGGGATGACGCGGGCAAAGGGGGCGGGCGGTCGTCGGCCTCGGGACTCGGGAGGGGGCACGCATTTCGTTTCTAGTTGGCTAATTTGCTAAAACAAGAAAATAAAACCCGGGCGCGAAAAGGCGCGTCCCCAAATCCCAACATCCCTCACACCCTATCCCCATCCCCAGCCCCCGACCCAGCTCCCATCAACCAGTCAAAAGGTTCCATCCGCGTCGTTCGGTAATCCCGGACAGGGCGGACTCCCTCCCCAGAGATACACACAGCACCCGTGCACGCTCGGCCATTCGTACCCTAAAACCCTAAACCTCTTAACCTAAACCTCCTAAAACCCCGCCACCCTTCGCACCCGCGATGATGCCCACGATGGCCACCACCGCCTTGACCGCCGCCAGCCCCAGCGCCTGCGCGATCCGCGCGAAGCCGCCGCTGGAGCCGTCCGGCGAGGGCGCCAGCAGCGGGATGAGCATCAGCAACACCACCACCGCCAGGTCCTGCAGCAGCAGCACTGAGAAGATGGCGCGGCCGTGGCGGCTGCCCATCTCGCCGCGCTCCTCCAGCACCTGCACGTGGGGCGCGGGGTGGGGGGTGATACATGCGTTCTGTTGTATTACCGTGGGGGGGCTTCGCCGCGCTCAAGTCCGGCGAGCAAGTCCTGTACGTGTTCCCCTATGGACGGGTTTTTTCCACGTTACCCTATTCTCCAACAACGGGATTTTCCTCCTTACGGTATAAATGAATGAATGAATGAATGAACGTTACAGCGGACCCCGAAAAGGGATCAACGGTGTTGATCATCAGGGCAAGCCCCCCCAGCAGGCCCCACCGACAAGGCGGCAAGGTAAGCCCCCCCCACACACACACGGCATGTCACCCTGTTTCCACCAAACCTCAATACCCACACGGCGACCCAGCTCAGCCGGCCCTCCTCAGAGGAGTTTATCAACTTATGACACATGGGGGGATGCGTCCCACATGTCGATGTGTGTGGGACGCACGCCCCCACACACATCCCCGCCCACCCATCCCACCCCTCTCAACCCGTCGCTCACAGGGACGCCGCCCCTTCCATTCCAACGGAGCTTGAGTACGGCACGTACCTGGATGGCCACCGCGGTGGAGCTCATGGCCAGGGAGCCACCCAGGATGATGGCGCCCGGACCCGGCAGGCCCGCCACCGTCATGGCCACACCCGCCACTCCCAACAGCGTGAATACCACCTGGGCGGCGTGGTGCGGGGTACAGGAAATTGGTAGGGGTGGAGAGGGGTTCAGGTGACATGGGGTTGGACAGAAATGGATCGGGTTGAGGCGCCGGGCTTGGTTGTGTCGGATTGGGGTCAGGCCAAGACATGGGCTCAGTATTGGAGGTTAGGACGGGTGGGGTTGGGCTGGACAGCAAATGCTGAGATGCCGGCATCCCCTTCCCCCTCTCACTCCCTCTTACTCCCTTCCCCCTCTCAAACCCCCCTTCCCATTCTCACTCCCCTCGCTGCCCGGTCCTCGCGCCGCACCTGCGCTGTGCCCATCCCAAACACGAACTTGGCCATGGACTGCAACCGGTCCAGGGACAGCTCCAGTCCGATGTTGAAGAGCAGCAGCACCACCCCGATCTCCGCCAGGTGCTTGATGTTGTTCACGTCGGAGATGAGGCCCAGCGCGTAGGGGCCCACGATGGCGCCGCCCAGTAGGTAGCCCAGAACCGCATTGCCGCCTGGGCGTGGTGTTGGGGTCCGGGGACGCGCGATTGGGGTGGTGGAGGAGGAGCGGGAGGGGTTGGGGTCGGGGGCGAGGGGTTGGGGTCGCGGACGCACGATTGGGGTCGGGGTCGGGGGCGAGGGGTTGGGATGGAGGAGGAGGAGCGGGCGGGGTGTGGGGGACGTTGCTGCCGGGCGGGCGTTGCTGGTAGGACGCTCTGCTGGTCAGGGACATGGCAGGAGCTCTCTTCCGACGAGAGGAGGAGCAGCACGAAGATGAGGGCGGAGTGGGAAGCAACGTCTGTCGGATCAAAGACCAAGGGGTGTCGTATCGTCGCGTGCTCCTGAGCGTGGCAGCTTCCTCCAGGTTCCGGACCGGATTCGGATTTGGATTCGGGCCGGTAGGACCAGAGGCAACACCTCTGGACAACACCACTTGCACCCTCACGACCGGACAGTCGGTCAGCGAATCTATCGGCCCGGCCGGCATGGCATGGACGCTGGCAGGCAGGCAAGGAAGCAGGCAGGCAGACTCGCGGCTGAGGCTTGCCAAACGCTGGACACACCCCCGAGCACCGACAGCGAGCACCGACACCGAGCACCGACACCGACAGCGCTTTCCCGCACCTGGCACCCCCTTGACCACCAGCGGCACACACACGATGGATGTGAAGAGCAGGCAGATGGTCTCCAGCAGACCCCGCTCCGCCTCGTGGATGTGGATGTGACCCAGCTGGTCCTGTGGCGGCGGGCCACAAGAGGGAGGTCGGCCGGAGGGGCGAGTTGCAGCGGGTTCAGGCCAGGTGCATGGCGCATGGGGCGGGTGGCAGCCCGTTGCGAGCAGACCGCAGAGAGAGACGCGCCGCGACGTGGCGTCCATCCCTCACCAAGCCCCCGGGGCTCATGCAGCCGCGCACCGCACCCTCCCTCCCACGACCCCCTCCCCTCTCACGTGCCGCCAGCCGCGCTGCCATCCAGCCGCGCATACCCACGGGTCGCGTCGCAGTTGGGTCGCCGAGTTGGGTCCGATATACCGGTAGACAGATCGCGGAGGGCTGCGTCGGTTGTGTCGGTGCTATATCCCAACCCATATTCCGAGCACGGTCCCACCCGACCGGCGCCGCACGTGGGGCGGAGGCTCACCTTGATGAAGCCCACCACCGAAGAGGCCGCCGCCACCGCCGCCCGCCCCGGGTCCGTGGAGGTGAAGAAGTAGTAGCCCGCCACCGCGCCCAGCGCCGCCGCCCCGATCTTCACCCAGTCCACCGGCTGGCTCTTGGAGGTCGGGTACAGGTTACCCGGCTCCTCCAGCTGCGCCGCCGCGGCGCCGGCGCCCGGCACGGCGCCCGCGGGCAGCGCCGGGGCCTTCGACTGCGCCGCGGCGCCGCCGGAGGACACCTCCTTGGCGCCGACGACGGTGGCGGCGGTCGCGCCGGCGGCCGCCGCCGCCGCGGCGGCGGCCGAGGGCGCCGCCGCTTGCGCGGCGGCGGCGGAGCCGCCAGCGGCGGCGGCCGCCGGCGCGGCGGCCGCCTCCGTCGTTTGCTTGTCCCCCAGGTCCTTCAGGGCGGAGAGGGTCTTCTCGAGGGCCGTCTGGGTCTCCTTCACAACCGCCGCCGCCTGCATCTCGTCCTTGACGGCGGCCTCCGCGGCCTTCATCGCCGCTGCCGCCACCTCCTCCGCCTTGGCGGCGGCCGCCTCCGCCATCACCGCCTGCGCAAAGGGCCGCCCGGCGGCGGTGCGGTGGCGACACCACGGGTCAACAGGACCGCGCGCCGAGGTGCAGTCATCCACTCACCCGCTCACCCAACCCCCCTCGTCCGCTCGCTCCCTAGCTCCCAACCACGCCAGGGGCCAGGATAACCCGTCACCGTCACCGAGCGCCCCCCGACTGCGGCGTCACGGCTATAGTACTGCTTATCGCGCCGTCCCTCCCTTCGGTTCTTGTTGCCATACGCACCTTGGCGTACAGTTCCTCCATGGTGGCCCGTAGCGCCATCAGCGTCGCCGACACCTCCGACGCCTGCAGCTCCGCCTCCGCCAGCTCGGTGCCCACCGCGGCGGTGGCCGCAAGGTACTGCTCCAACTGCGCAGTAACAGAAACGAAGGGGGGAAGGACGGAAGAGGGGAGGGGGTTAAAAAGCAAGACGGTGGACAAAGGCAAACGGGGGGAAGGGCGTCCAAAGGGGACAGGGGACAGGGAACTGGTAGGTATGGGGGGAAAGGGGGCGCCAAGGCACCAAGGTAAGGGACACGGATGAGCATGCGAAGCAAACCCGAGGTCCAACCCAGGTCCAACCCAGGTCCAACCGGTGCGCGGAGACCACAGACTCACGAATGACGAATTCTGATCGCATTCCTCCTTTCGCCCTCCTTCCCCCTCATCTGGGTGCGGGCCCTCACGCGCCCGGCCCCCGCACCTCCGGCCCCGTCTCCCCCTCGGGCTTCTTGGCGTCCAGGTTGTCCCGGGTCTGTCTCAGGGAGGTCACCTTGTCCACCCAGGCCTGAGGGTTAAAGCAAGCAGCGGGAAGGGCGGGGGAGGAGGGGGAGAGGCGCCAGGAGCAGCGGATGAGCAAGCGGACGGGGGGGCGAGCAGAGGATTGACACCGTCACAGTTGTTATGTGACATGTTAACGCAAAGGCGGAGGAGGCGGCGGAAGGGAAGGAGGCGGCGGATGGGGAGGCGGAGAGCGAGGAGACGATAGGGAGCGAGGCGGAAAAGGGGAAAGCAGTCTCGAGATCCCATCGATGACTTGCGGGCCGCCCCTCCCCCCTCCCTCCTGCCGCCCCCGGGGGCCTCCTCCCCCTGATGTCTGACACCTACAGCCCCGGTCCCTCGCATCCCCCACCTGCTGGTGCCGGGTGGCCTCCTCGATCTGCGCCAGCATGGCGAACACCTCCGCCTTGGCCTTGTTCTTGGCCTCGGAGGCCCCCACCGCCAGCTGCGGTGCCCGAGGGGGTCGAGTTCAGCGTTGGGGCGGCGGGCAAACGGGGGGGACGGGCGAGGACGGGCGGCGGATGGGGGGCCGGGGATGGGGCACAGGTTTGTGATCTGGGTTGAGAAGCCTTGGACCTTATATTCGTCGATGGGTTTGATGCGACGGGGGTGGACCCACCGACACGGCCTCACGATCCAAGAGGGGGGGGGAGCGGGAGACGATGAGGTTAGTGAGGGGCCAGGTACGGCCTGTCCTGTCGTCCTTTGCCTCCGGTTGCTCCTCGCCGCCGCGTCACCGCCGGTCAGGCCCTCAGCTGCCACCGCCTGCGCCTCCACGTGCTGCGCACTACCCGCCCCCACGGCGCGACACACAAAACGCCCGCACACCCTCAGCTCTTACATCCCCCCCCCCACACACACACCCACACACGTGCGCAATTAGGGTCCTCGCAAGTCGTGTCTCTCGGTTTATTTTAACACACCCACACACCCACACACACGTGTACCTCCCCCCCCTGCGGTCAAGCCATCCGGCCAGGGCCGCCTGTACGTGAGATCTGAGATCCGGGGACCTCAACATGTAGCCACCCACAGCACAGCGACCTGGCCGCCTCACGACAAGTCCCGGGAATCCCGCCGTCCCGGCCCGGAGCCGGTTGTTGTGCGCGGCGCGTTGCTGACCCGGTGGCCGGTCGCCGCCCTCAGCACAATGGCCGCCGCCCCACGCATCCGCCACCATCCCGGCTCCTTCATTCCGACCTCTGGCCGGATTGTCGGACAGATGTCATCTAGATCTAGATCATCCGTCAACACCCACGTTTCCGATGCATATCGTCCCGCTGTGCCACCCCTTTCGCTCTTATGCCCAAGATCTCAAACAACCTGCACCCAAGAAACGGCCGCCTTCCGCCTACAAACGGCGAATTCCCCGCACACACCCTGACCGCAACAACCCCACCTCATGCGCACACATACACACGCCCCCGTCTCCGGCCACCCCCACCCCCGCACCTGCGCCACTTCCTGCGCCTCCGCCTCAAGCGCCTCGCGCACGCGCTGCGCCTCATACAGGCTGGCCCGGGAGCTGTTGAGCGCCTGGATCAGCGGGTTGGTGCTGCCCAGCTTCTCGGTGATGTCCACTGTGGAGAGGGAGGTGCTGGGCAGAACGGCGCCGCTCTGGGAGGGAGGAGGCTGCGCGGGGGGCTGCGCGGAAGGGGCGCCGTTGAGGTCGGCCGCCACGCTGGTCGGGGTTGTGAGCCGGCGGAGGCCGCGGCTGCTGGGCGCGCCCGGCGCCAGCGGGACGGAACGCGGGGCGCGGGGGTGGAGAGAGCTCAGGACGGGCGCCGGCGGGCAGGGCCGGCGCTGCGCGCCGGCAGGCGCCATGGCCATGGTGCGTTGAAGTAGGGCGGCCATCGGGCGGCCGTTCAGGCGCTGTGCGAAGTACTCTGCAATTCAAGCAAAATACAAGGATATTGTAAAGAGGAATTGAAGATGGACCCAGACGGCGAGGGCGACACCAAGACCTTAGCAAAGTGGGACGTTGCGATGGTCAGGGTCAACGGAGGCGAATATACCACCAGCATTCGGCAAAGATCTGACCCCGAGTAATTATGGGTTCAGCTAGGTTTTCGACGGCATACCGTCCATCGGTGTGTCAATCAGCTAAGCCGTCTCGGCGTTCCGGACGCCGCACCTGTGGTTGCCTGACGAGAGAACGATCCGAGCGCTCTATTTGCGCAATTTGACACTACGTGACAGTTGATCGGAAATTGGACACGTCCACGCCCTGGGACAGTCGCACGTGTTTCTATCAGGTTAGGGCCGGCCGCCGCTCGCACGTCCACGCGAACAGATCAAGCTTGAGGGAAGCAAATGCCGACCTAACTTCCCAATTGACAGAAACATGCAATTGGGTTACGTACCAAGCGCTGGGCGGTCGTCCCTTCGGGGTTCAGCCCAACGCCTTGTCGTACGGACGCACCTCGTGACTTTGCGCATTTGATACACATACGAAATCTTTCGAAAGTTGTCGTTAACGACAATCGCATGATCTCGACACCAGTCAGTGACTGATGTGCTTGCTGCAACATGGGACGATGGCCAGAGAGGGGCGGATGCTGCAATTCATGGTTGTAGAGACATCTTTCGAAAGAACTGTCCTCAATCAGCCTCTGGACGAAGCACACTAACCAGGAAAAGAACAGGCCATACCCTTGTCGCGACAATGAAACCCTTCCAAAGACAAGTGCAACAATCGGAACGGAAGTATCAGTCGATGAACCCCTAGAAGCACATTACTTAAGGCCGGCTTTAGAGCACGCCTAGCTGCATAAAGTTCGGGTGCATATTCTCTTCCTGGTTGGTGCCGACTGAGGACACTTCTTCCGAGAAGTGTCCTCAGTCGGCCTCTTCTTCCGAAAGGTGTTTCTATTACCATAGATTGCAGACTTCCGCCAATTTCTGGCCATCGTCCTTGGGTTCCCGAGACGGCGTCATTTCCTGGCATCATTTCCTGCGTGCATCTTCTACATGTGCCGAAGTCAAAGTAATATTCACAAACGGCTACCCGCTTGCGGCCGCTGAAAGTCCCGGCATGTCCCAACCACCTTAGCAACCGAGTTTGGCACCTTCACACAGTGCATGTCCTAGAAGTTGCAGGTGACCGCAAACTGCCGCACACCGGGGTCGCACGGTCTTGTGCCTTCGTCTGCGGGTCTGCGGGCACCTAGGCTTATACGACAACGCAGCAGTAGTGCAAGCCTCAGCGCAACCGCCGTCCCCATCTGCCAAAAGAGGCACGGTTAGGTGTTCTGCTGACAGCGGCCGTACAATGTCTACATTACCGTCGTCGCAGCCGACGCGATTTGGCGCATCGACCTACCTGTCCAGCCCACCTCTGCCGCGCGTCACAATTCCACATTTCGAAATCTGGAGTCCCAGGGTTCGGATAACTTAACGCCACCGCTTCGAGCAGTGGGTTTGTGTCTAGCCGCTGGTATGACACAGCGTTCGGAGCTGCAGGCCTCGGGTAGGCCATTGAGACATTTGCGTGCGTGCTTTTTGTAGTGCTGCCAGGTGCGGCCGACAGCAAGTATTTTACAACTAATGAGGCACAGTCCGACCGGAGCATTGCTTACAACTGATGAGGTGCAGTAAACATTTGACATGCAGAGATGTAACTGATGCCAATGCGTCGACGCCAACCGCTCGCCAACGGGGAGCTGCCCTTGAAGCATCCAGACGGGTACCGCCTGCGACGACACAGCTTATGCACCTATGAAAGCAACGTACCAACAAACCCAAAGTAGACCAGTTCCACGCCGCGGGCCGATTTGAAACTCTTGAAGACCACCGTACCAGCACCCGGGTAGGCGGCGGTTACACCATCTCAGCAGCGCACCTCACCTCCTCACGCATCTCCCCCACTCCGCGGCACCTCATCGCGACCCTCCCTGCCGCCCGACTGCTCGCAGTTTCCAAGTCCGCTCCTCGTGTCCCTCGCACCGCCCGCGGTGGCAGCCGCAGTCACCAAGCTACATCCGGCCGCGCGTCCGCCCCGCACTACCGGTATCACCACCACCATTAATCACCCTAAGGGACTATTACCCTGCCTTGGCGCACGCGTGGACCCACCAAGCACCCACCCCGCTGTGACCAGGCAGGAAATGAAAACATAAGAAACGCCTCCCGCCGCGCGCAAGCATCGCCTCTCCTGCCATCACTCAGCTCGGCTCTTTCTCGTCTCTGTGACGCCGGGTGGCTCAGGTGGCGACTGACGTACAGTGCTGTACCCTTGTCTTCGCAACGATCAGTTACGCCAACCATACCAAGCCGCTTCCCTCTCCGCTACGCACTATAGGACGTCTCTCCCAAGTCGCACGTGAAAAGACGGACGGCTTCGCCGCATAGTACGTCGCATGCCCCGCCAGGAGAAGCCCCCTCTGCAGGACCCCTTCAAACCGCCGCAACCAAAAATCCAAAAAGCGCAAGGACAGCAAAACTGAAAGACCACACACACGCGCAGGCGCTCTTGCTTACTTGCTTGTCCCAGTTCTCAACGAGATCTATATGCGTGTTTTGTGCGCTGCGTGCACCTCTCGCGCAAAGCCCCCGCGCGCCTCTCGCCATTAACAACTGCAAACGGCCCAACCAGCCCAACCAGCAAGCGGGCTCCTCCACGTGCACCACAGCAGAGGCCCCATGGTCAGCCTCGCGGTGCCGCCACGACAGCGGCTGCAGCCCAAAACGCGGCAGATACCGAAGTTACGAGCCGCAGGCCGATTGTACCCGACGCCACAACCGCAACCGCAACCCAACCGTACCGGACTTGACGTCCACCCAGCACACCGGCCAGGAGCCAAAGGGCCGCCCACCGTTAGATAGCCTGCCACGCGGTGTTGAAACCGCGTCGCATCAAAACTTTCAACATCCGCCTATCTGAACAAGACAGAGGCAGCGCTCGCAGGGCGTCGCCGCCGACACAGCTGCCCTTCCGCTCTCCCTTGACCTCGAACTCATGCACCCCATCACATTCCTCGTCATGAAGCGAATACTCGATCAGATCAAACACGCAAAAAGCGAGCGAACATGGCGCCGGGTAATGACTTCAACGCAAGCCGGCCGGTGCCCATCGCTACCCACATCCAAAATTTGTCGCTGCGCAGCAGCGCATAGGGCGCCCAGTGCCCGCGCTCAAAAGTTCAGTTACGCAGGCCGCCGTTGTTGTCCGGACTGTCCAGGGATGTCCTGCAAGGTTATGATCCCTTTCGCGAGGTCTCAGTTGAAAATCCGAATGCGATGATCAAAATCAATGCGATCCGCCCGGATCCAATTTGACGTGATCCATAGCGCGCGCACCACAAACCTTCAAGCCAAAATTCAAGCCCTTCAAGGATCCGAAAGATCTGCGGCAGCATCCGCAGGGCAAGTCTAGTTTTGCAGCAAGACCTTATTGGGCGGATGCCCTCCGGCCTCGTTTCGCCATCCTTCAATCAACCACCCGAAATAGCATTACTGCCCGCCCGCGCCAGCTGCAAACCTTCCCAGCCGCAGCCCTTCTCAGCCGCAGCAGCGCACACACAAACCAATGCTCTCCGCACCGTGCAGCCAACAGCTAGGTGTCTCTTGTGTTGCCTGTACGGCCCGTCGTACCAACAAAGGCGGGAATCGGCACCCCTGTTGGGTGAGGCCGGCATCGGCGCGCGGGCAACCTCCACCGTGCGCACCTGTGCATGCCTGTGTGTACTGGTGCCATGTGTGCTGTATTGGAGGGTGCCGTGCACCATGCCGGACCTGTCTTGCGTCGCGGCGGGAATGCCGGTTGCCACCCTTGGCATAATAAAACCAATCGCCAACCATCTCGACGACAATGCAGTGCCTGGGCAGATGACAACTTCCCATGCCATGCAGTACGGCATACATCCGATGCCTTCCCGATGGAAACCCCCTCTCATGCGGCACTTGTCACATCAACCAACATAAGCAAACACGCACTCGAACACGCACGCTGGATTAAAAGTTACATGACGCAGACAGCTCCTCTGACAGTTCCTCTTTCAGACGTCGCTCAGCTGCTTGGGGTCGCGCCGCCCCCTGCCTGCATAACCCCACCCACGGGCCCTACCTGGCTACCCCGGGCCACAGCCTGGCTCAGGTCGCTCCGAACCCGCCAGCGCGCAACCGCGCATCCCACCCGGCCGGTACCGGCCGGGTGGCAGTGGCAGTCCACTGGGCAGCCGTGGAACCTCCGAGAGGTGGCGCGGCCCCAGTCGGGCAGTGCACGATCGGTCGAGGCAAGGTGTGC
This sequence comes from Eudorina sp. 2006-703-Eu-15, assembly GCA_003117195.1. NCBI lineage: Eukaryota > Viridiplantae > Chlorophyta > Chlorophyceae > Chlamydomonadales > Volvocaceae > Eudorina > Eudorina sp. 2006-703-Eu-15. The sequence goes on along the minus strand of BDSI01000052.1, from coordinate 371,181 downwards.
CATGTCAGCGTCCGGACCGAGATTCCTTCGCACAGGGCTTATGACTTCGGCAACCCACAGGGCTTATGACTTCGGAAGCAGCGCCTCAAGCCGGGCTCGAATCTGCTCCAGCTCATCCGCGCTGAGACCCGAGTACCGCGCCAGGGTTGACGGGTCCGTGCCTCCACCCACCTCCTGCAGGTTACCGATGCCGCCGCCTCCAGGCTGCTGCGGCGGCCCCCCATGATGGCTGGGCGGCTGGCCGCCGCCGGGCCTGGCGGCAGGGCCGGCCGCCGCCGGCGGCGCCGCCGTCGCGGTGGCCGTGGCGGCGGCGGCGGCGCCGCCGCCGCCAAGGCCGCGGCTGCAGTCCGGCTCGGCCTCAAGGACGGCGAACTTCCCGTCACGGAGGCGGAGGGAGCGCTCCCAGTCGGTGACGGCGACGTTGAAGTCCGGCGGGATGAGGAGGGAGCCTTTGGGCTCCAGGCGGCAAGAGTAGGTCTGGTCCAGGCAGAAGGACACCAGCTCCAGGGGCGGGATCGAGCACACGTGGGGCTTATGGTCCATGGACGCCTCCAACAGGCAGGCGTACCTGCAGCAGCGGGGGAGACGTGCGGGCGACGGATGAGAGCGGCGTCGCCCGGGAGGCATCGGCGTTTGGATCCATGTGAATGGGGCGGTGCACGCTTGGGTTCAGTTGCAGCAGTGGAGAGACCGCGGGGGGTGGGGGCGTCGAGGGTGCCAACGACGGAAGCCAGACGGAAGGGCCGCGGAGTGCGGCGCGTGGGGGGGGGCCAGGCACACGGCGAATGCGCGGCCCGCAAACAATGCATGGGCTGGGGGGCAACGGAAACGCGGCCCAGGAGCAAGATCAGTTTGGATAACGCTGCCTCGCGCGTTCGCCGCACATGATCCGCGCATCATGCCACGCCAGGTGCGGCCCCGTCGTGCTCGACGCGCAGCCCCATCTCCCGTTCAGGAGCTCGCAAACCCAATAGCCCCTGACACCCAAGCCCCTGACACCCAAGCGCCTGACACCCAAGCCCCTGACACCCAAGCCCCTGACACCCAAGCGCCTGACACCCAAGCGCCTGACACCCAAGCGCCTGACACCCAAGCGCCTGACACCCAAGCCCCTGACACCCAAGCGCCTGACACCCAAGCGCCTGACACCCAAGCCCCTGACACCCAAGCGCCTGACACCCAAGCCCCTGACACCCAAGCCCCTGACACCCAAGCGCCCGCCCACTGCGTACCGCTGCGCCTCCTCCTCGCACTCAAACGCGATGATGGTCTCATGGGGAGTACCGTCGGTGCTGAAGGCACGGAGTGAGTAGATGCCCTCCGTCTCGCGCTCTCCCACGCCGAACAAGATCACAAAGACCTGCCGCAGGCGGCTCCAGATGCGCGGACCGGCGCGGAACAAATCGACGCCGGGCTGCGAGGTCCAGGTCCAGAGGGGCGGCCGCGGTGGGTACAGCAGCGGCTCGTCTTCCTCGTTGGTTGGCAAGTTAGAGGGGCTGGGCACAAAAGGCTCTGTCCCAAAGTCCCAGCTCTGCTCTGGTTTTTGAGGTGACGTGGGTGAGCCGGTCGAAGCTGAGAGTGGGGAGGAGAGGTGCGCATCCGACGGGCGGATGCTGTCGCCGGCGCCCGGACGCGTCGAGGGGAGCTGTGGTTGCGAGTGGGGCTGCGCTTTCGGGTCGCCTTGGCTGAAAGATTGTCTCTGCATGACAGATTGGCATGGGCGCGCGGTTTGCAAGGTAAGCGCGGACGAACGGTTAAACGCCGTTGGTAATTGCAACCTACTCACCTCAAAAGCAGAATTCGCATCGTTTGCGCTGCCATCTCCATTAAAAGCACTTGAAGTGCTACAAGCTACAAGAAGCGACGTACGCGATCGCGAATGCGGAATGCCCGACTGCCCTGTGGGAGGAACCATAAAGTGAGCGACCCGGTCCTGACGTGGCTGAGTGCTGGCACCACCGCACCTGCCGGCGCTCGTCGAGAGAAGCTATTATTACGCGAAACGCCTCTTGATACTGCAGCGGTCGTGGTGCGTTCAGTGAGCGTGAGCGGCGCACGCCTGCAACCGCTAGACCGTCGCAAGCGCCACACATACCAGGTGAAGCAGCAAGCTCTGAAGAACCTTGACGAGCAAGCCCACTTTGTGATGCAGCTATCTGGCGCTGGAACATTTTCAGCATTCGCGACCCTGCGGTTCTGCCCAAAGCGTGAACCGTCTGTCGCTGACAGCGCGAATCAAATGTTGTTTTACTTCCTGTTGCTGTTTGTTAACAAAATGCAAGCGCCTTTCCAATAGTAAGTTGAGAATACAGTTACGCAGCCAAAAGTAAAGCGCTCAGCATTAAACAGCATCCCAAACAGTGAAATTCATTAAACTATCATGCTAAGAAGTGAACAACGCTTGGTTATGCATGGTTCATGTTCCTCGGGAGTTTCGGAGCATCGGCTCAGAGTTCGTTGAACCGCAGAACGTTTGCAATCCTCGCCAGTGTGCACGCCTGATGTAATAAGAGTGATCGGAGAAAATGATTTTGTTGTGTAATTTTATTTTCCTGCTCTGTCGTCGCTGTACGCTTGATGTGCTCAGCCTTGGGGTTGTTGTAGTGAGGTCCTGGTGAAGCGTCGACTGCTGCAAATTTCAACTAAGCTGCTTTTCATTGAAATGCACAAGCACTTGCTGGAGAGGCGTCCACCGTCAGTCGTACACGCTGTGCATCCCACTTGGACCGGTAGCCGGACCCCTCGCTGCTCCGTGGTTGCCCGCTCGACCGACGGCGTCAGTCAGGTGGGAAGATCAGGATGACTATACTTCTGATCATCAGCCCGCGACGTGGCGCAAGCTAGGGGCATTGCATGCGCCAAAAAACACGCATCCCGTCTCACCAAAGGTGGCTCCATCGCGTCGCGCTGAGACGCGGCCATCTCTTTACCCGCAGGTGACGGACATGGCCCGTGTGCAGCAAAACTTCAACTCTGCTGGCGTGGGACTGTTCTTCAGCCTGTTCGCGGTGAGAGCGCTAAGCACTCGTGCGCGGCCGTTGCGTGGCCGGTCCGACGCAGCTGGCCCCACCCCGCAGATGCACAACGCACAACGGTGGACATCCTCTCGCGCTCATGCTCCACACTACTTGCCATGAACGCTACCTCCCATGAAGGATGAAGCCCCGCAACCTGTGTTACAGTGCTCGCCTTTAAAGGGCCGGCACCCCATTAACCTATGTGACGCCTCAATACCGCTTCGCCCTTAGCGAACACCCTTAGTGGCCTCCAATGCGCCGTGTCTGGTCCATTTAAGTGAAATCGTGCTTACAAGATACGACATGCAGATACGGTATTTGGCTTTTGAGCTACGGATGACGGTGTTACGGCGGTACGGCCCGTACCCTTGCAGGGCAACCAGAGCGTTGCGCTGCCGCACCTCGCCGCACCGGATATCCGGCACGTGGACTGGGAGGGGCTGGCGGCGGCGGGCTTCCGGGGCCTCGTCTTCGACAAGGTGTGGCCATCTCGCGTCGCCTTCTACAGCGAGCGTAGAGTGGCGGGACCTCAATCTGTCCCCCTTCCCCCCCCCCGGTCCCCCCCCGCATACACCTGCACCTGCCCCTGCCTTGGCCAACCGCCGCGAGCACACACCGATGAGGCGGCGGTTGTGTCCGGGTGAGCGATATTCTGTAAATACCTATAAATATCTGCAAATATCCACGTCCGTGAATATCTGCGTCACGTCCGTGACATCATCCCCGACAGCGTTCGCAAGTCGGCTCAGTCTGGTGGGGTCGTTGGGGCGAAAAAGAAAAACAGCCCAGACACACGTTTTTACAAGCGGCAGAGGCGTCTCCGGCGCCGCTGCAGCTCCGAAACTCAAGGGCTGCCCGCGATCAACCACACGTTCGTTGGGGCATGGGCCCGTTGCGCGCATGACCCTGCAGGACAACACCTTGTCCAGGCCGTTCGCGCCGGAGGTGGAGCCGCGACTGAAAGGCGCGCTGGACCGCTGCCTCGCCGCGTTCGGCGGCCGGGCGGTGCTGTACAGCAACAGCGCGGGGCTGAAGCAGTACGACCCAGATGGTGGGCGGGGTTGGTGACGCAGTTCGGCGGTGTGATGGGACGAGTGTGCATCTGTTAAGCGCAACCGTTACAGCGTGCATTTGTTCGCGACGGCAGCTACCGCACCATGCCATTTCCGTCCACCTGCTGGCCCGGGTCCGACCCGCTGGGGTCTCGGCGGGTTTTCCCAATCTCCCGGCATCGTACTCGATGGGTTGTCGTACTTGCTGGGTGGCAGTAAGTATTTGTTGAGTTGACGTCTCTGCTGGGTCGTTGTGGAGTCGCTGGCGCTGCTCCGACACACCTATCTCAACCCAGACGACGTCGTACCTGCTACGACACCAACTAGACCGAGGGTGACTGTTCAGCCGTGAGCGGCCCTGCAGTACCCTTCTGACGGCCCCTCCCCCCTACCCGGCGCTGTCCGTTGGCGGCGCAGGCACCGCCACTGTACTCCATTTCAGTTCTGACGGGATATCCCTGCGCCCGCCCTCCCCCTCCGCCCGGCACTGACTCGTACTCCTGGCCCGTGCGCCTCCTCCAATTATTGCCCCCAGCTACCCCTCCCCTAACTGCCCCCAACTACCCTCAACTGCCCCCAGGCGCCGAGGCCCGTCAACTGGAGGCGGCCCTGGGCATTCCGGTGCTCCGACACCAGGACAAGAAACCGGGGGGCGGCTCGGCGGAGCTGGAGGCGCACTTCGGCTGCCCGGCGTCCGACCTGGTCATGGTCGGGGACAGGTACGGTACCCCGTGTACCTCAAATACTGAAAGCTGTCACCGATGACCCCCGGGGTCCCACTGTAACTGTGTAATATCCTTTATAAGAATAAGGAAGGCACGGGGGGACGTCCGGACGGTCGAGGGGTCGTCTCTGGGTGTACGGGCTGGTCACCCCTCCAGGAGAGAGGGCCGTGACTGCTACCGTAAGCTGTGTCCAACCAGGCTTGTAAACGGCCCTGGGCTGCGACCCACCTTGCGACCCACGGGTCACACGCAGGTACCTGACCGACGTGGCGTTCGGCAACCGGCACGGAATGCTGACGGTCCATGTGCAGCCGCTGACGTCGCAAGGCGAGCCGTTTGGGGTGCTGCTGGTGGGTGCTGGCTTGTTGGGCCCATCGGCGTAGTGCAGGCGATGCAGGCCAGGCCAGGTGGTGCATGAGTCGGCTGCTTTTGCGCGCGCGTGGCGGCAGTCCCGCGGCGTAGCATTTGCAGCGGGACCTAAAAGAAACGTACTCGTGTCCAAATTCGACTACGGACTCTTTGTCACCGTGGCTCGTATTGGCCCTGTGCTGTTAACGTATCGGAACCGCCGCCGAGCTGTCCGGTCTGTCCTGCTGTTGCAATGGGGCTGCAGGCACGGCGAGTGGAGGAATTTTGGGTGGCGCGATGGACGGCGGCTGGGGTGCACCCGCCCGCGCACGGTCGGCTGCCGTACGCTATGCTGCAAAGCTTCATCCGCGAGCCATCCTCGCCGCAGCCGCCGCCGCCAGTCTCGTCGACTGCAGTGCCCATGGCTTCGTCGGCAGGGCTGGCGCCCAAAGGCGATTGACGTGTAACCTGACACACGCGAGCGCGTTACTGCCTTTCCGAGTCCCCGCGCACGGCCCCGCGTCCCGCCAGGAAGCATTCTTCAAGTGTAACGCACCCGAACCCCGAGACGGCACGGCCCGTCGTCCCGCGATGACGCTGCGACGAGGGAAACGCATGCGAAACTATGGACGGCGCTGCTGGCATCAAGCACGGGTTCGAGGTCGAGGTCGCTCGCACAGTCAGGTTGCTACCAGTCTGCGGGTTGGGGCAGCCGCCGGAGGAAACTCAAACTCTGCCGACCTCGGAACCCGCTGGCACAACGAAATAATGTGAACAATACCCCGATGCGTGTGTCTGGGCGCCGAGCCGGCGAGGGAGGGACACGGCGCGCGAGAGTGGTTGTGGCGCAGACACGGCGTGCGGCGACGGACCGGAGAGCTAATGTTTCGCAGCGCTCCGCCCTCCGCGTGCCGTGCCCGATCCGCGATCCGCATGCACACACACACTCGCGTCCGCGCCACGCCGCGGCGCCACACCGCACCGGACTCTGAGCAGTGTGCAAGGCGCAGCAGCCGGCCATGCGAGGAAGGAAACGGCAAAGGCATAGGACGCGCCTCGCCTCGCGAGACGAGCCCCGGCAGGGCCCACGAGAGGTCTGGGGGCCCACGAGAGGTCAGGGACCCCACGCGACACGATCAAGTCATTCCTGCCCTTCTGCCTGCCCCCCTCCTGACCCAGTCAGTCGTCCGACGCCCATCCACACATCCGCCCCTGCAGCTCACAACCCACCAGCCCACCCAAGCAATCAATCGAACCATGCCCAAAGAACCCACGGCCACAGGTACGAATGCCGCCAACCGTCAACAACCGCACCACGTGCGCGGATTTTCACGGAGCCGCGTCAAGATACGACGGAACAGCGCCCTCTGCCGCAGCCAGTCCAGAGGAGCCTGAGGGCCGAGGGAGGTGCCCAAGTCCCACTCGGCCACAGCGCGGCACCGCATAAGAATCCATGCTGTTCACAGGGTTCCCCAACATTTGAGCAATGTCCTCTGGGTTCGTGCACATACACACAGACTACGGGTACGCACCCACAAACGGGTACGCACAAGCTACGAAGGGCAGAATCCGCCGAGAGCACTCCTCGCCCGCGCCCACTTGCGCGCCGGAACCACACGCACTGCCCGTACATTTAGTGGGCAAGGGGACGCTTACCTCCCAGCAGTAGCCACGCACAGCCACACATAGACGCATGCGTGCGTACGTACTTACACATCACAGAGGCGAAAGCTAGATCGGTGCGGTGCACCTCGGTGTCGTGACGTGCGGGCCGAGGTCCGCGGTCTGAGCCACCGCCCCTTCGGAGCATGACCCAGCACGGCTTCGCTTCGCGTGGGCGCGGAGTAGATCCACGCGCCGTCCGTCCGTGCGGTCCCCTTGACTAGCCCCCGGCGGCCTGGCATCCCTGACCATAAGCAGTGTGCGAAGGGCGCACCTGTACCGCACTGGTGTCATCTTGCGGGCGTTACCTCGCCCGAGCATCTTACTTCAGCCATCCAGGCCACGGCCGCCCCCTGTCCCCTTTGAAGGTGCCCAGCAAGCCACCTCCGTGCTGTATCGTCCGTCCAGCGCTGCCGTAGCCGACCGCACCCGGACAACCGCCCTCCGACGGCCAATGCGCAGCCCTAGATCCGAGACCCGAAACCCATCTCGGCCATAATCAAACGACTGTGAATACGAATCAAAGCTCAAGGCGCAGCCCCAGTCATGTCCCCGCCCACAGGCGAACACCCTGGATGCACGTCTTAAAACGTATCAACGATCTCAGCCGCCCAAAAAACAACCATCATCATCATCATCATCATCATCATCATCATCATGATCGACCTCATCCCGCCCACCACTGCCAAGTTACCAGACGCCCAGTGCCGCCACCACCGCATCTGCCCTTGCATCTCCCGGGATTGGACTTGTGGAGTCACGCCGTTTCGGAAGACAAGCCTCCGACATCGAAGCGAACCACAAGCGAGCTCGGCCGATCGTCGCGTCTGGTACAGTTGAACCCAGACATTACCCTAGACACAACCCCAATCGAGTTAGCCTGACGACGCTCGAGGCCCCCTGGCACCATCCAGACGGGCCTCGCGTACATCAGCCTATCAACAGAACAGACAATTTCCGGTCGCAACTAACTGTTGGAGGGCATTTCGTGCTTCTCACGGCCGAAGCGTGACCACGACGCGGGTCCAAGCCGCCGTGACATTTCCGTGTGTGGTAAATGTATTGTGTGTGGACCTTCGTGCGACTCGCACAAGTGTTGTTCGTATTCGGCCTACCATCAGCAGATGCAATCAGCAGATGCAATCGATGCGGTGGGCCCTCATGCACAGCGCGACCACGTCACTTCCCTCAACACCCGGCAACCCATGACCATCGGGCACTCGTTTCCAACACACCGGCCATGCCGGCGATTCGTTTCATAAATGCGCGAGCGCCTGCACCCAAAAAGAGAATCCAACGCCCAACCGGGCAAGGACAAACCCCAATCAGGCCATTGCTAGTGCCCATGTCCGCACCCCTACCAGCCCCCGGAGGAAACTGCACTGCGCTGGGAAGCTGCGGTCCGCACACGCGCGACAATGCAAGTGCCCGGCTCCACAAGGAGCCGCAGAGCTACACGGCCACACGGTCGAACCGCGCCACGAATCACCTCCGAGTGATCCACACCGTCCGGCACCAGGCGTGGCCCCGCGACCCCTACCCCGCCGACCCCAACAAACCGCCCCAACAACCCCCGTGTTCAGTCCCTTGACCGGCCCTTCATCAAAACCTCCGGTCCTCAGTTCGAATACTTCATTTGGCAAAGACGGCGACCACCGCCGGCGGTCGCCGCTTTTTGAAATGTGCCAGTGAACGCCAATGAATCAAAAGCGCAGTCCAGGCCGGGCGCCTCACGACGAGGCTGCGGACCCCGTCGAGGCGCCCGCAGCGGCCTCGGACCTTTCAATATCTTGGCAGCAGGGCAAATTTCCTCAACCCCCGTCACGCCTTCCCAGTTCTGCAGGTCAGCCAAATGCTGCCCCCTCGTGAAGGGGCCCAACCCCCGAAACAACAAACTCCAGTGGCGCATCGCCCTCGTCCCCATACCGATTCCTAAAGGCGCGACGAATGTGGCAGGCCAACGGCGCGCGCCGCGGCGCAGCGGCACCCGCATGCCTCGCATTGCATCTACCCCGTGAAACCCACTAAACTAAAGATCAAACGGAACGGAACGACGGGCCAGGCCACACCAAGACACGGCACAAACACAACCCACCGTCATAGGTGTTGGGCTTGGGTTGAGTTGATCGCCCCGCCGAAAATGTTGGTAAGTTTTGCTACCTCTGACTGGGGGCGCTAAAACCGTCGCGAAAACTGTTTAGATTCCCTCTCCGTGTGGTGGTGTTGGAGGTTGGGAACCGAGCAGGCGGACCAACCGCGGCAAAGGCTGTGCCGCGGTGCGCCGAGATGTGTGAAGCGCCCTGTGATGAGCGGCTCCACTCCACGGCATCAACCCCCGCCCGGACAGCAAACCCGTACAGCCCCTTTCCTGACGATGCCCCCGCCCCAGTTCCGCGACCCAACTGACCCTTCCCGTCCACCGCTAATCACAGTAGCCTGCCGGCTGCCGTCGCAGGCTCAAATTCCTACCCAGGAGCGTGGGCAGCTCCACCGGCCACATATCAATCATGCCCTTCCGACTCGAGTCCGCGCGGTGCGAGCAGCTGCAAGTTTTAACACCGCCTGGACACACCTCGAAACTTGCGTGCGGGTGCGGTCACCCCAACCCCATACTTCATACTGACGTTAACAGACCCCAGACAGCTCACCCTAGCCCGACGACGGGCGACAAAGGAAAACAAAGGCAAGAAAGAGTGAGCTCCAACCCCGCAACATTCCTGGGTCAACCGCAACAGCCCGCATGGCAGCAACGTCGCAAACACACAGCACATGGGTTTGCCGAATTGACTACCGCGCTTGCACCCTCGCATCCACGGTGCCTTCCTTCTCTTCCCGCAGTCTGACCAGGATCATGACGATCATCTTGACAGGCACGGGCGCGTGGGTCGCGCATCCGCCACCCACCCAACCCAGCCCAGCTCTCTGCTCCGTCCCCAAAATCACATAACCGACATCACCCCAAGCAGCATAACGCAGTGCGTGACCAAGTGCTGCTGAGCTGACCTTCCCTCAGGACTAATGCCGTGCGGCAAATAATTTTGAACTGTGCGTGCTTCGTTTCACGGGCAGCCAGCGGGGCACGCGCGCCGCGGAATGCGGCGGGGCGCGGCCGGCGCGCAGCACACAGCAACGGACGCTCTGCTCCGGTTTCGCAGCCCCATCCCAGCATCGCGGCGGACAGGGGCTACTCCTCTAGGGATCCCGCCCCCGCCCCTGCCCCAGGCCCAGGAGGGTCCGTCGCACCCCAGCATTGGCGCTGAACCCGCGCATTGCCGAACTTTCTGTTACTGTCGGTAGCCGGTGAACTCCCGTGCTTTGAATTATGAAGGCTCAGAGAACACTCATTCGGTGCCCGAAGACCGCACATACGTTTCGTCTGCGCCTGCCCTGGACCTTCCTCAAGGCCACTCCACCACCACGCACATCGGGACACAGGCAGCCCTCGTCTCGAGCGCCCCCCGTGCCGACGAGGACGCATGACTTCCACCTCGGCTACGCTCGCCCGCCAGCTGTAATGCGGCGACGGTCTGCCAACGCGTCCAAACCGCACAGCATACAGGAGAGAAAGCAGCCTCTCCATCGCCAGCAATCCTCACGTTTTTTGAATGCTTGTCAACGACCCCCGGAAGGCCCTCCCTCGCCCAAACGCCGTAAGAGCCCTGCACCCAGTCTGGAGACCGAGCCGGGCTGGAGACCGAGCCCGACTGGAGATCGAGCCCGCAGGACCATCGCACATCATGAACCGACAGCACGATCGCCTTCTTCAACCGCTCAGCGCATGCGAAACCTGTCTGTCGGTCGGGCCGCCGGCTGATTGCGGTGGAGCCATGGCAAGCCGACCCGTGATCACTATCCGCGAGTCGAACCCCCAACCCGTCCTCTGCCAGTCCACAGACCAAGCACCGTTGAGACGGACGGCCGGGGACTGCCCTATCTGGCACAGACTTCCAACGCATGACGGACCGCACCCGGCGCCCACTCGGGGGCGCAGCAGCAGCAACAGCAGCAGCACAAGCTGTAGAGGGCCGCAGCACCGAGGGCCGCAGCGGCTGCTCAGCAGATGCTGAGCTCCAGGTAGCGGTTGCCCAGGTAGTGGCGGTTGAGGTCCCGCACCGCGCGGAGGGCCTCCTGGGGGCCGCTGAAGCTGAGCCAGGCCTCACCGGACGGCCGACCCAGTTGGTCGAGCCCAATCTGCAGCGTGTCCGGCAGATAGTGGTACGTCTGGAAGAACGTGAGGATCTCGGTTGGGCTGCTTCCGTACGGCAGGCCCCGGATCTTGATCGTGGGCGAGGTGGCCGCCTGCACAACGCGCGTGCCGGCGACGAAGTGCCCCTGCGGTGGCGGCGGCGCCATGTGCAGCGACTGCGAGGCGCCCAACGGCTGCGACAGCACCTGCGCCGCGGCGCCGCGGGCGCCCACCTGCTGCACCGCCTGCTGCATGCCGGCTGCCGCCGCCGCGGCGGCGGCGGCGGCAGCCGCCTGCTGAGGTCCGCCGATGCTGAGGCCCGAGAACTGAGCTGCGAGCTGCGCCGGCGTCTGGTACTGCACGCCGCCCGCCTGCTGCGACTGTAGCTGTTGGCTCGTGGGCTGCTGCTGGACCTGCTGCTGCTGGTACGACTGCTGGTATGTGGGTTGCCTGTGCAGTGGCCGCGAACCGGGACGAGGTGTGGAGGGGGTCATCATCGGCTGTGCAGGTGGGCAGGTGGGCATTCGCTTTCGTGCATCCGAATGCGGAGATCACGGCAGGGTTTTGGCTCCCACTACGGGCAGACCGTGTGACCGACTTGGGAAGGTGAAGGAAGCAATCATGGCGAAGCTGCAGCAGCGCGGCGATTATGTTCGCACGCCACGGTTAGTGTTCTGGTGGATGCGTTCAACAAACTGGCAGCACGCGATGGTGCAATGATATAAACGCCATGTTGAACTCATGGCGGAAAGTATGCGGCCTGATGCCGAAATCCGACTGTAAGGCAAGAGAAGGCTGACAGGCGCGAAGTTTTTTTGCTGAAGTCACATGTTGGCGCGCCTGTACCCACCATAAACGGGACTCTACCGACACTTGGCCCGGAACCGCGGGCTGATTGTAGGGTGAGGTCATGGCCGCGCTAGGTCCCGGTCCGCCTGGTGGGCCCATCGTCGCCATGACCGGACGGCCGCCCGGCATCACTGTCGGCATAAGCTGCATCGGTCCAGTCGCCATATAGACAGCGCTATTCCGCTGCTGCGAGCGCATCATCCGGGAGCGCAGCTTCGCGGCTGCTCCTGGAATCGCCAGGGTCCCGAGCCGCACTTGCTCCTCCATCTCCGCGCGTGGAACGTGCAGCAGACGTACATAACGCTGTCCAATATATTCGCCATTCTTTGACAGGGCCTGCAACGAGCCAGGCGCATCAGCCGCGAGCACTACGACGTGCGGACAGCTAACGGGGAGAAGTTAAACCTAACTCACCTTAAGCGCCTCCTCTTTGCTGACAAATTCCGCAAAAGCCTGTATCAATTGTGCAGGAGAGTAAGGCAAATGGCAAAAAAGTAAACCGCGAACCGCACTGCGACAACGAGCATTCCGAATTAATGACAGACAGCATCCTCATCATGTGACGAAAAAAATTGCACAGCGGCAAAGACCCTGTTCTACGCCAATGCAAAATTGGGTGTCGCCCGACCGCGCGACGCACCAAGCCGCTGGGACGCCCGTCCGGTTCGTAGACAAAGCTAACGCTCTTCAACTCGTAAGGCGCAAAGAACTGGCGGATGTCGTCCTCCGTCGCAGAATATGGGAGCCCCCTGTAAAATGAGCGGCACCCCGACGTTAGACCTCTGCAAGCAGACCCGGCAGCAGGTGCATCAACCTGCACCTACTTCAATTTCAAGATTGCCGAGCTCTGGTCAGCTTGACGCTGCCGAGCCACCTCGGCCGGTGCACCGGGAAAACTGTTAGGGCCAGTCCCCACTGCCTGAGCAGCGGCAAGGTCTGTCTGAGCGGCGCTGAGCGGATCCATGTTTTGGAATGGTAAACAGCGGCTGGCGGGCAGTGACAGTGCGATTCAACTGACAGGTCCCAAAGTTCTGAACAGCCCCAACTACGCCAAGGGCCTCGGATGCTGAACTGTATACAAACAGAGGACACAGAAGATCGATGCAAAGCACCCGAACAAGCGAAAGCTTTTAAGGCCAGCGCGCCGCGTGCGTTGGTGAAGCTGTGTTCCGAAAAGACCACCACGACACCGTCGACGTACGTTTGCCCAGCTAATAAGTTCCCCGATCCCACAGCAAACAAAACTTAAACAAAATTCCGACTGCCGCCGCAAAATACAGGGGTTCCACGAAATTCACAGTGTACAACAGCTCCAATTGTGAAAAGTCCTGCAGAAGCCCCCGACGCCTGGCCGTTGTTAGTCCTTGGTAAAACTCCCTTTGGTTCAATTCAATCATGTATTTCGGGACACAGATGCACATGTGCCGCGAACCGGGCTACAGGAAGGCATTCCCCAAAAGAAAGAATGCCGATGATGTGGGATTTTCTTGAGATAAAAATCGGTTTCGTTGATGCCACGCAAGATAAAAAAGGAAACAATTTCCAGAGAACGTGGCCAGAGAAGAACGGTTGTCCGTACGTTCAGCCCAAATGGGTCGCAAGCCGGGGAAATCCGATCAACCGATCAACGTTGTACGCTTTTGCATCTGATGTTCCGATGCAGAATGTTTGCTTACCGTAATGGATCAGACGGACCAGCCCTGCCTCACGCGCCAACCACCGTTCGGCTGGTTTGACATCATTGGTTCAATGACATCGTATTCAATCGATGACGCAAGGAGCCGAGCAGCGCATTTCCCATTACTAGTCAATTTTGTTCGACCTCTCCAGGAATTTCGGTGTCGTGCGCAGTTCATTACGAAGTCTGTGTTCCGCTGTTCCCGGGGTTTTTGCACGATTGCAGTATAGGCAATAATGTCTACCGGAGATGCGGGCAATGTCGGCTGCACATAAATCTACGAGCATTTCGCGGCCGAAATAATCACCTGCGGCCTGACAGTCGTCTTGTCTATGTTTCGCAAGCCACGTCGTTTTCTCAATTCTTGAACGCGCAAACGCCAAGCATAAACTCCGCAGGACATGAATGCATGGACTCGTACGTCTGTCGCTGTACACGCGCAGGCTCTAGTGCTTGTTCTCCTCATCAAAGCTTGTCATACACTTACAGCTGTTCAGATAAGAGCAAATGAATACGACCACCGAAACGGGGCGCTTTGGTCTGCGCTTTCTGCGCCACGTTCACAGTACATACTGCGGGATACTACACCGTCTGCATGAGTGTGTAATTACAAAACTAGTTCAGGGTTCAGCGGAGTAGCAACCTGACACTTTGTGGCTACGTGAGAATGTAGACCTGTGACACCCACGCAACTTATCATAAATGTAGACTGCACAGACAGAATCATTCAGTACCGTTTTTACAGCACTTGTGTTTGAGATGTGGAGATCAAGGCCACTGGTTCCAAACTTTCAGAACGGCATTGTGAGACGGTGCTAGAGCAGCAGATGGAGCGGCCGAAGGAGCTAAGCTTTAGTGTCCGGAACAGTGGAGAAGTGGGACAGCCCGTAGGCTTGGTTGGCAGCACCCCAGGTTTCGTCGGCGACTTACAGGTGCGGACGCCTTGTACAGCTGAATCCCATCGTGAAAGAATTGCAAAGAGTGTTGTTGCTTGTCTCTGCAGTTATTGGCGGGCGAGGAGCTAGATGCGAGGCTGCAGGTGCGGCTGGGCTTACCGCAACTGCGCAATGAATCTGTGTTGCCCTCGCGTAGTGGACCGGTCATGTGTGCCCTTGGCGGTAGACAGCAGCTGAGCCAAAGCTTGGGGGGATGGATAACGCGACACAGGACCTGTGCGCTCTGCCTGCGTCCTTCTGTCACCACGGGCCGATGCTGCCTGCCTGTCTGCCACTCCCACCTCCGTCTCCTACCCAACCGCAGATCCACGAGCGAATCGGTGGCGGCTCCAGCGCGCGGGTGTACCGCGGGACGTTGGACGGCACCACACCCGTGGCGGTCAAAGTGCTGCACCCGCATGCGGCGCAGCGCGAGTCAACGCTGCAGGTGGGGGTGGAGCATCGTAAATCATCAAACTTACATTGGTGGTAGGGGTGGGGGCAGGCGCGGCGAGGGCCCTGCGGTTGGTCAACGATCATCCCTATGCTTCCACGCGGGGACGTGTGCGGGGAAGGCTCCCTAGAAGGGGGCTCATGGCGAACGAACGCGGTGTTGATACCGAGTGACAGCAAGCCGCACCACGGATGCCTCAGCAGGCCGGCGGCGATCTTGCAGCCTAGCTTGTCAAGCACGGCGCGGCGCGGGGCCTTGCTGGGTTGGATCGCGATGTGGGTCACGGTTCAAGGCACGAACACGCGAGGAAGGCATGGCCGAGCAACCGGCGCACCGGACGGACGCGTATCCAAGCCTGACCGGGGGGCCGGGGACTGGTTAGGCTTGGCGCGCGTCTGTCCGGAGGGGTGCTGCTGCTGCGGGGAGTGCTGCTGCGCGCGTTCCGGTGGCGAGCATATCATATGTGGGGCGAGGCCGGGCGGGTGCGAGGGCCCTATGCACCCCCCTGTCGGGAAGCCGGCGGTGGACACGTCACCCTGGCCGGGGTAGGGCTGCCCGCGGCCCACCGGTGCTGTAAACGTCGTCGCGGTCGGGCGGGGGCCGAGCGCGACTGAAGCAGGGCTGGGGCAGGGGCGAGCGATTACCTAGCAGTTGCAGAACGATGAAATGGAAGTCTGTAAAGTGAAACTGTGGGGAGGGTGGCAAGTGGCAACACATGCTCGGTCAGCGGCCCAACTGCCCCATGGGTGTCGTGGTTGGAAAGAGGCGCATTGGAGGCAGGGAGGCGGGGGGAGGTGCACCGGAGGTGCACCGACGTTGCGTGGAGCTCTACTGAGCCTCACGTCACGAAGTCCAACAGAGCCTCACGAAGCCCGATAAGGGACATGGACGTGAGTGCGGGGCGGCATGCCAAGGCGCCTGCCGCACCCACGTTGGCGAGTTGCCGCATTCGCGGCGCGCGCCAGACCCCGACTTCCCTCCCCGTTCACCCGCATTCGGGCCGTGTCTCCTGCTGCCCGACTCCTCGGCCGCGTGGCCGCTTCGTGCTCCTCTGTGGCATACTCGAAAGGCCCCCCTCCTGTCCATGACGTGTTTAAAGAGAAGCCCACCCATGACGTGTTCTTACACCCCCAACGCTGTGGTTGACTGCACGCAGGAGTTCCTGCGGGAGGCGCAGGTCCTCGCGCGCCTACAGAACAAGTGGGTACTGTGGGTTGGTGCTTGCAGGGGCCCTGGGGCGAGTCACAAATACTGGCGGAGACGGCATGGGGCCGCGTTCGGGGGGATTCCGATAGGGGTGGGTCCGCGGAGGCCGGGTTGGCGGATGGGCCGAGTGTTGGGGCGGCTTTCAGGGGTCTGGCAGGGCGGCAGAGCTCATCGGCAGGAGCGGCGCAGCAATGTGCGGGATCATTGTGCGCGCGCCCTGGCCAGTTGTTGGCATGTGGCAAAGGGCCCCGGACTCCCTCCGGGCCGCCTTCGTTGACACCCTCCGGCCCCCAAGCTGACTCCCTCCGGGCCCCGAGTTGACTCCCTTCCCGGTGCCCCCGTCTGGCAGCAGCGCAGCATAAAATATGTCTACCAATTTCCTATACACCCCCCCCACACACACAAAGGGTTTCTCATTAAACACACGATGATGACGACCAGCCGTATGAACCTGCGGTCCCCTGTCTCGCCGCAGGTACATCGTCCGGCTGCATGCGCTGGCGCACCTGCCGCCCGGCTTCGGGGGCCTGCCCACCCGGAGGTTCACCTGGGGTATTGTGACGGAGTACATGGAGGTGAGGGCCCGGTCTCTACCCTTGCCCTGCGCCCCTGCGGAGCTCTCTAGAAGCATCCCTGGATCCCCGGCCGGGGTTTTCAAGGATGGTTGCGGCCCCGGGGCCTAATGGTCTGCGCTGTGTGTGTAAAAGATAACTGAGCAGCGAGAAGCGAAGTCCAGCGCTATGTGTGTGTGTGTGTGTGTGTGTGTGTAGGGGGGGGTCCGTTCCTGCCCGTGCGCCACCGAACCCTGGACGCAAGCGCGCACCTACCACTGGCTACCGGCTGTCCGCGTCACCTGTCGAGCTGTACCTCGCGTCTCGCAGCTCCACTTTTCTTACACATCCATATTACCACGTCCCGCCCGAGCGTCGAAGACCACATGGTCTGCAAGTCGAAGACTGTTGCCCATTGGGTATTGAGATGGTATGTCACCATCTGCCCGGATGAGGCACAACACCTCGTTTGTTGTGTAGTTGGTAGGATTGGACGTCGGACGAGCACGTGCAGCACAGCACCGGTTCGTGCTCGCGTGTGTTAACTCTCTGCATATGTGACCCCTCCCGGGCAGGCCGGCACACTGACGAAGCTAGTCCAGGACGCAGCCAAAATCTACAAGCAGCAGCAGCGCATCAGGCAGCAGGTGGCAGCGGCAGCTTCGCCGTCGCTGGCCGGAGGCGGCGCCTCGGGGGCAGACCGCTCCAACTCCCTGCGCGGCCTGCGTCCAACGCTGTCCTTCCTGCGCGGCCGTTCCCTCTCGCCCGTCAATGACGCCACCGGCGGCGCGCCGTCGTCGCCGCGCAACCGCGGCGGCGGTCCAATCTCGTCGCCTGTTGGCGGCGGCGGCGGCGGCATCGGCAACGGCGGCGGCGTGTCGGGGCGGCTGGACTCGCTGACCCAGGAGATGCCGCAACTGCCCTACACGGACCGGGAGGCGCTGCAGTGGTGCATGGAGGTGGCGCTTGCGCTCCAGTTCCTGCACGCGCAGACGCCGCCGCTCGTGCACCGTGACGTGAAGACGGACAACGTGCTGATGGCGCCGGTGCCGCTGGCGGCGGGGACGGGGACGGGGACGGGGCCGCCGCTGGCGGCGGCGGCGGTGGCGGCGCTCCGCGGCGGGAGCGTCACGGAGGCCGGCGCGGGCGGCGCCGGCGGGGGCCTCAGCTTCACGGCCGCGGTGCACAGCTCCCACGGCAGCCTGGCGCGGCGGGTGCTGTCGGTGCGGGCGGCGGCGGCGGCCGCACAGGCTGGGGAGCCGGCGCCGTCGCGGGGGGGCTCCATCACGGCGGGGCTGGTGCGGCCCTGTGGCGGCCGGCCCCTGGTTGCCAAGCTGTGCGACTTCGGTCTGCACGTGGTGGGTGGGTGGGTGCGTGGGTCCCTCGCTTTGCACGTGGTGGGTCGGTGGTCTGCTCTTGGACGGCACGTTGTGGTCCTGGCCGTGCCACCGGTATTGACTATCGCGGCAGCGCTTTCTCCCCACCATAGCCAGACAAGGCCTACAAGGAAACGGGCGCGCAAGCGCGCCCCCGCTTCACGCCTCGCCTCGCCTGTCTGGGGTTTTATCCGCGTCCTGTGTCTTCTTCAGCCGTCATGTGCGCGTTTCCAGATTCGCGGCCCTGCCTGGAGTCACGCTCGCCCGCCGACCCGTGGGCCACTCATACAGATCCTCGACCTCACGCGGCCGATCGTCACCGTCCGCCGGCGCAGCTACGAGCACACCTACGCCACCGACAGCGCCGGGGGCCACACCGCGACCCTGCCGTACTCGAATTCCCTGACGCGCCGCTCCACGCGCCACTCGCCCGTCAGCGGGCCCACCGCCGGCGCCGCCGGCGCCGCCGTGATGTTGTCGCCCGCCACGAGCCTGGCCGCCGCCGCGGCGGCGGCGGGCGGAGGCCTGGGCCCACCGTCGCCGCAGGCGGTCCTGCTGGGGGGCATGGGGCCGGGCGCGACGGGCAGTGGGATGCACAACGTGCACACCAGCGTCTTCCCGGGTCACATGGCCCCAGGTCTGCTGGGGCGCTACGAGGCGCGGTCTCGGCGCAGCAGTCTGATGTCCAACCGGGCCGCAGATGAAAATGTGAGTGAGGCGACTGGGTTTGGCGGGTAAGGGGTAGGGGTCAAGGGGACAAGGGGTGGGGGCAGGGCGTGGGGCGTAGGAGGTAGGACGCTGCAGGGCAGAACAACAGAGGCCGGGGCGGGGGCATGGTCGACTGTGGGTAAAATCTGGGAGGATCCCGAAAATGCAAATGTGATGGCCTTTGCCCACGTTTAAGACGGCTTCGCCGCTTGGTGGGATGCGAGGCCGGCGCCAAGCGCGTCGACGACCCAGACAAAAACACATTCATGCTGGGCGCGGCTGCTGGGCGGTTCAAGTCATCCCGCGTGAACTACGGGACGGCCTGTCTGGATGGGTGAAGAGTCTGGGCAAGCCGCCATCACGCGAGAGGACCGCCCTGCTCCCTTGCCGTGACGTGACGTGACCTGCGGCCCGCAGGGACTGTTCCGTCGCGCCGTGTCCCGGGACGGCGACTCCTTCTCCCGGACCCAGACCGGGCTGAACCGGAAGGTCTCCAACGTGAGTTACGCCGACTCGGCGGAGCAGCCCCCCTACAGCCCCGCCGCCGCCCTCACCGCGCTCGGCCACCCCGGCGGCACGGTGAGCGCCGCCGGCAGCGCCGCCGGCAGCGGCGGCGGCTCGGGCATCCGTGCGGCTGTCGCCGCCGCCGCCGCCGCCGCCGCGAACTACTCGTGCAGCCCCCCCAAGCCGGGTCCGTTCGCCGCCAGCGGCGGCGCTGCGGCGGCGGCGGCCGCCGCCGCCGCCGCCGCCTTCGGCTCCTCCGTCGGACCCGTCGGTGGCGTCACCCGGCTGTCCTCCGGCGCTGTGGGCCCTGTGGTTGGCCTGCGCGGCAGCGGCGGCGGCACCGCCTACCGCAGCCCGAAGACCAGCATCCCTGGCGCGGGCACGGGTCCCGGACCGCCCAAGTGGTCGGGCGGCAGCGCCGCGGCGGCGCATGCGCAGCAGCACGGCGGCCTGTCCGGCTTCGCCGCCACGCGGGCCTCCCTGGACTTGTTGCTCCAGGGACGGCTGTCGGCGACGGCGGCGGTGGCGGCGGCGTCGCAGTCCGTCGCATCGTCGCACAGCGTCATGATCGCGACCGGGCCGGGCTCGGTGGTGGGTGGCGGATCGGTCGGGGGGCTCATCGGCTGTGGATCTGTGGGCGGCCCGTCGGCCGTCGGGGGCCACGGCAGCGGCGCCGGCGGTGGCGGCGGCGGCGGCGGCCTGATGGGCCCGCTGATCTCGCAGTCCATGGCGGCGACTGCGGGGATCGAATCCTACAGCACGGGGCAGATGATGCTGCAGCTGCATGTGAGTGCGATCCCGGCAGTAGCCTGCCTTCCAGCTTTCTTGCCTGCCTGCCTGCCTTCTTGCCTGCCTGCCTGCTTTCTTGCCTGCCTGCCTGATTTCTTGCCTGCTTGCCTGCCTTCTCGCCTGCCTGCCTGATTTCTTGCCGGCTTGCCTGCGCCGGCTTCTGCTGCTGTTTCAGCCGCTCATGCAGTACCCGGCACAGCGATGGCCCCATCTAACCCGCCTGGCCCCATCTAACCCCGCCTGGCCCCACCTACCTAACCCCTTCCAACACCGCCCGGCCCACGCGTGCTCTCCAGGGCCCCAGCAACACCGGCATGCTGGATCGCGTGTCCCGGCTGCGGGCCTCACACGCGGGGCCCTCGACCGCCGGCGATCTGGGTCTGGGCGGGGGCGGCCTGGAGGCGGCACTCCGCATCGGCAACCGGTCCAGCAGCGGCCGGCCCAGTGCCGCCACATCGGCGGCGCTGCTGGCCGCCGGGATCGGGGGGCCCTGCAGTGTGCCGGGGGCGGAGATGGGTATGTACGGCGGCCCGGCGCCCACCGTGGGGACGGGCCGGGTGCCGCGCCCCAGCGCCGGCTCGCCGGCGGCGAGCTCCAGGGGCGGCACGCGGCTGCGGAGCAACGCGGCGCAGGTGGAGAAGGTGAGGATCCCCGCCCGGGGGGGGTCCCGGGGAGCGGGTGTGTAAGGGAACGGCCGTGTGTCAGTGTCGCTGGGGTTCGGAGGCCGGGGGTGGTGTCTGGGATGGAGCGGGTTGGGGAGCGGGGAGTATAGAAAATTGGTAGACATATTAGGGGAGCGGGGAGAGAAGGGTAGAGGACGAGGCGAAGATGAGGCGAACCAGCCCGGCTGCAATTACGGAGCCACCAATGATGACGACGTACCGCATCTGGAGGGGCGGAGAGGGAGTGTAACGGGCGGCAGCGCCGGCGGCCGCGCCACCACGGAGGCAGCGCCGCTTTGCGACCGGAAACAAAGGCCAGCCAGCGGCTCCAGCCCCATCCCGAACACCTAGAGAAATAACCCGGCAGCGAAACGAATCGATAACGACATGTCTGCTGCCGCCGCGGCTCGCGGCCACACTCCCCTTACCCCCTCCTCCCCGACCTACCCAGGCTCTGTTCCCCCTGAACCCCGCACCTCCCACCGCACCTCCCACTGCGCGACCCGGCTCTCGGGTCGCGTTTGCTCTGGCAGCAGCGCAGTTTGAGTAAGGTCTACCAATGTCCTATACCCTCCCCGCGGTCCCCTCCCTCTCCCTGGATGCTCCGTTGCAGTACCTGGCTATGATGGAGGAGGACCTGCAGCTGGACATCACGTCGCGGTCCTCGTCCAAGTGAGCCACCCCCGGGACGGATGTGTTCAAAATGTTGAAATATGACCAGAATGTTAGAAATGATCAACCCATCGGAAAATGTGTAACGTGGGGTGGGGTGGGGCGGGGTGGGGTCTGAAGCGGAGGTCTGGGGCCTGCCCGGGGCGGGGCGTGCGGGGTGGGGCGGGGTCGAGGTGCGGAGGTGGTAGGCCCGCCTCAGCGGCCATGGCACGAGGCACAAGGTACCGTAAGGGGTTGGGGCGGCGGACCCGTGGGTCGGACCCGTGGGTCGAACCCGCTGGGGTCTGTGGGGGATCGGGTGCGGTGTCGCTACAGCGTCCTCGCCGCAGCACCGCACCCGCCTGACCTCGCGCCCCGTTGCCGTACTTGTCGTACCGTCACGCCGCGTCGGTTCCGTCCCCATGAGTCCCCATGGGATGGCGCGTGCTCGCTTGTATTAATTAAAAAAACCATCGACCCCGCGCCTCCAGTCACACCCATACCCCTCGCCCGACGGCGGGCCCCCCGTCCGCGCACAGAGCCCAGGCCGACATGGATCCGCTGTACGTCACCGGATCCAGAGCCGGCTCCGGAACCGCAGCCGGCAGCCACGTCCGCGCCGCCGGCGCATCTAGGGACGCAAACGCCGTGGCGTTCCAGGGGACGGCCTCTCACAGGAGCCTGCTGTCCGCGGGGGCCAGCGAGAGCAGCGCGGCGGGGCTGCCGCAGGGCCCAGCCCCGGCCCAGCAGCAGCTGCCGCCGCCGCAGCCGCCGCAGCTGGCGCAGCGGCAGCAGCTGACGCAGCCGCAGCTGCAGCTGATGCTGCCGCATGGCGCGGGCGCGTCACCCGGCGTCCGCGCCGTCAGCTCCGCCGCAGCGGCCTCGCACCACACCCCGGCTGCGGCGACGCGTGCGACCTCTGCTGCGCATCACTCTGCAGCGGCGGCGGCGGCGGCGGCGGCGCCTGGACGGGCCTTGGTCAGCGGCAGTGGTAGCGGCAGCGGCAGCGGCGCCGCATCGGCGGCGGCGGCCGCCGGAATCGTGGGCCGCGTGTCAAGCATAGGGCCCAACAGCCCCAACAGCCCGGGCATGCGGGTCGGCAGTACGGCATCCACCCGGAGTGAGCAGGGGATCATCGTGTTGACGGGAGTCAGTGGTAGCGGCTTTGGCGAGCAGGCAGGAGGCAGCGCCGTCATGAGCACCGGCGCCGCCGCCGCTGGCGGCGGCGGTGACGCCGGCGGCACCGGCGGTGGCGGCAGCGGCAGCGGTGGCGGGGCCGGCGTCGTCGCTGTTGGGCATCGTGGCATGTCGCTGTTTCGGGGTCCGAACCCCATGAAGAGCAGCAGCCAGCCGGTTATGTCCGTGTCGTCGTCCGCGAACGCGGGTACCTTTCCGCACCCGACGGCCGCGGAGCCGGGCCGCGGCCCCAATCCCATGAAGAGCAGCAGCCAGCCAGCCATGTCGGTGTCCACGATCGCGGCGGGCATCGCGCTCAACGCCGCCGCGGTCGCCGCCGGCCGGGCGGCGGACCGGTCCATCCCGCCGGCCGTCGGCCACCTGGCGGCGGCGGCGGCGCCGCCGGTCCAGAGTGGGGCCGGCAGCGGCGGCAGTAGCGCCGGCAGCGCCAACACGGCCGGTCTGCCGACGCTGGTCACCCGGGGTCCAAACCCCGTGAAGAGCAGCAGCCAGCCGGCCATGTCGCTGTCCGGCGTGCCCGCCGCCGCCGCGGCGGCGGCCGCGGCATCGGCGGCGGCGGCCGCCGGCGCCGGCGCCGGCGCCGCCCCGTCGGGGCGACCCGGCTCTGCCGGCCGGAACCGCGACGTCAACGTCTCCACGACGGCGGCGACCTCATCGATGCTTGTTCGTACAGTCTCGCACGGCAGCCGCGGTTTGAGTCATTTGGGCGCCGTCGCGGCGGCGGGGCCGCACCCGGCGTCGCCGACGGGCAGCGTCCACGCGATGGACTTGAGCCCGCCCGCAGCCAGGATCAAGTCGTCGCGGATGGCTCACGGTACGGCAGGTACGGCAATGAGTACGGTCGCCGAGACGGAGCTGACGCAGCGGGGGACCAGCTCGCCCGCCTTGCCCGCCACCGGCGCTGGGTCGGGCGGGACGGGGCTGCGACGCATCAGGCCGCCCCTGGAGGTGGAGGTGCCGGTCGATACCACCCTGGCCGGCGGCGTCAGCGGCGTCGCCGCCAACATGGAGGGCAACGACTCGGTGTCGTCCGCCAGCGGCAGCGCCCTGCCGCCGCGGGTCTTCACGCCGCCAAGCGGATCCCGCGGCGTCAGCGGCGGCGGCGGCGACGGCGTCCCCAGCGTCGGCAGCGCCGCCGCGATCGCCATGAACGCGGCGAGTCGACATTGGGTCGCGACGGTGACGGCGGCGGCGTCGCCGCGGACGCACAGCCCCCACGCCGCCGCTGCCGCCACGGCGGCGGCGGCGGCGGCGGGCTCAGGGGCCGGCCCTCCGCCACCCATTGTGGGGCAGCTATCCGGGGTGCATTCGGGAGGGACGGACAGCAACACCCTGCCGATGCCGCCGCTCGTACACAGTCACGGCGGCACGCCCGCTGTCGTACTGAATCGGGAGCTGCACAAAGTCGTGAAGCGACTCAGACCCGACGGCGGCAGCTCCTTCACTGGATCCGGGAATTCGCCTCTGGGGCTGCCGCCCACGGCGCCCATGCACCACGGCATCATCGGCTCGGCAAGCAGCGCCGGCGCCGCCGCCGCCGCTGGCGGCGGCGGCGGCGGCCCAGGTGGCGATGCCGGCTCCTTCTCGTACAGCCGGCGCTCGTCCATGGATTCCCACCCGCCGTCGTACCACAGCATCGGCTCAGCCCGGAGCGCAACGGCGGCACTGAACCAGGGCGGCGGCGGCGGGCCCGGCGCCGGCGGCGGGACTGGCGGCTCCGCCGGTGTACTGCACGGCGGTGGCGGCGGCGGCGCCGCCGTGGCTGGCAGCCTGCCGACGCTCTACCGTGAGAAGCTGTTCTGGGGCCGGGGCCTTCTGGCGGGCAGCAGCAGCGCGGGCCAGAGCAGCGGCGGGGCCGTGGGCGGCAGCGGCAGCGGCGCCGTGGGCGGCCTGGGCGGCATGGCGCACAGCGGTCCCGTCCCTGTCGGCGCCCTGACCAGCGACCCCAACTCGCCCGTCAGCGGCTACGGCCCCGCCGCCGGGTCGGGCAACCTGCTCGGCCGGGCGCCGCCGCCGGCGTTGCGCCACCACGCGGGGATGGCGCAGCCGGGCTCCTCGTTGACGGGCCCTATGGCGGGCGTGGCGGTGGGCGGCGGCGCGGTGCCGCGCACCACCAGCGGCGGCGTGTCGGCGAGCGGCAACAGCGGCCGCCAGAGCAGCGCCGGTGGGTGCCTCCCTAGGGGACGTTGCGCTACGTGAGGTAACGCGGATGAGTGCCTCCCTAGGGTGTAGCGCAACTCCCTGAGGTAATGCGGATGCAAAGCAAAAGCCACTCCCCCGCTTCGCTTCCGGACGGCGACGACCTCCCCCGTTATCCGGTCTGCACCCACCTCCCTGGTTTTGAGCCCCCCGTGTCTCGGTCACCCCCAACCTTGCATCACCGTGTCCTGGCTGTCCTCCCTCTCTCGTCCATCAAAATTCCGATATCCTCCCCTCGCGACGTCAAGGCGAGCGGAGTGCCCGTCAGTCGAGCCTGGTACGACAGAGCAGCAGCACCCACTCCTGGGGCGATTACGGCACCAACCCCGCCACCGCCGCCGCCGTCGCGCACGCCCTCGCCGGCGGCGCCACCAGCGGCGCCGCGTCGCCGTCGCGCACCATCACGGGGAACAGCATGCGCGTGCTGGCGCCGGGGGGCCCCAGCGGCGGCGCCGCACCCGGCGCAGCCGCCGCTGCTGGCGGCGGAGGCAGCGGCGCCGGCGGCCCGACGCCGTCAGCGCTGGCGTCGCCGATGCTGGCGCACGTCACAGGCGCGCCCAGCCAGGCCAGCAGTACGGCGGCGTCCATGGGACCGGTACGACATGACGGAGGCTCACGGGAGCGGGACCCAGGGGCATGTATGGAAAGCTGCACCCGATCCGCACCATACGGCTATCGTTCGATGTCGATCTGAGCCAGCCCCCAAAAGCATGTATTTTGCCAGCAGCATCACCGCGTATCCGCGTTGTTAGGCCCATAAACTTACTTGCATGGGGTAACTGCACATGTACCTGTGCAGATCCCTTCAAATGACAAAGCATCGGCTCCAGTCCCTGGCTGATTGCCTGCCCGAGCACGCATTCAGCGTAGAGCCGTGACAGCCATGTTCCGCCGCGGGGTCGCGCCGGTCCCGGCCGCCTTCATCTTTCAGCCTCTGCGAATCATCCTCCGAGCCCGGCCAGCACCCCTGCGGATATGCTAACGCCCCCCTCCATGTGCTCATCACCCCGCCACCTGTGCTTGCAATGATGCAATCCCGTCTTCCATGCGCGCGGCCCTCCCGGCCCTCCCGGCCCCGCAGCAACGGGTGGTTTCGGAGAGCGCTCCCAGCAGCACGCTGGGCGGCTGGATCGGGCGCGACGAGATCCCGCTGCAGGGCGAGGCGGCGTACGCGCTGACGGGCCGCGCGGGGACCCTGCTGTACATGGCGCCGGAGGGTGGGTCGTTCAGCAGGCGGGGGTACCGAGATGGGCAGGTACTGGGCTGAGAAGGCGCTGGTGCGGTGTGTGTAAGAAAACTGAGAAGCGAGAAGATAAGTCCGGCGTAACAGTCGTGTGTGTGTGTGCGTGTGTGTAAACTCCTGTACCCCCTGCTCCCCGCGCCCCGCCCGCAGTCATCCGCCACGAGCCGTACAACGAGAAGGTCGATGTGTTCAGCTTCGGCGTTGTGCTGTACGAGGTCTTCGGACGGGTGCTGCTGCTGGAGCTGTACAGCAAGGACGAGCTGGAGGCCCTCAGCAGCCGCATCGCGCAGGGCTTCCGCCACAGCCGGCCGGACATCATGCCGCAGGTCGTCTGGGATCTGGTGCAGCAGTGCTGGGCGCAGGTGCGGCGGGGCGGTGGGGGTGGGGGGGTGGGGGTGGGGTTACCACCGCCGGGCGGTGGTGTAACATGTACGGCATAACCACGTGTGTTGTCCGTACACGCGTGGGCGCCCGGATCGTGTCCGTACACGTGTTGTGGAAACGAAGTACGAAAGCCCTGAACGAAGAAGCCCAGACAAACCCGGCCCGGGAGACATGCCGGCAACGAACTTGACACTACGATACGCACCGGTACGTGCCGCGTGACAAAAAAATGGAAGGCAACCGGAAGCGAGGCCGTGGTAGAGGTGGTGGTGTAGTACCATGTACGACACCCTTGCCGATTATCCGCGCACACGTGTGTGTGGGTTGGGGATCACGAGAGAGCCTTTCGGCGGCAGCGCACTGTTGGCTCAGGTCGCCCGGAGGAGCTCAGGTGTGGAGTCCGCCCGGAAGCTGTGAAACAACCCCCTGTTACCCCCTGAGCCTGTTGATTCAACATCCTCAGCTTGTTGATCCCCCCCAGCGCGATTCTCTACTACCTTCACCACCTTGGCCCCCTGAGCATGTTGATTCAACATCCTCAGCTTGTTGATCCCCCCCAGCGCGATTCTCTACTACCTTCACCACCTTGGCCGCCCTTTAATCCGCTCCGTTGCGCACACGTGTGGTGGTGAACGAAGAAACCCAGACACACCCGGCCCGGGAGACATGCCGGCAACTTCTTCAATCCGCTGCGCTGCGCACACGCCGCAGAACCCGGCCGACCGGCCCAGCATGCCTCTGGTTGTACGGCAGTTGGAGCTGGCGGCCGAAGCCATGGACGAGGCGGAGGCGGCGGCCGCCGTCACGCACTCGGGCACGCACCGCGCGGGGTCGCTCTTTGGCGACGGCGGCGGCGTCGGATCCGGCGGTGGCGGCGGCGGCGCGGCTGGCGGCACGGGCAGCGGCGCGCTGCCGATGGGCTCGTCCGTGGTGGTGGGCAGCGGCACGGGGCCGGGCAGCGGGGCGACGGGCGGCAAGGAACGCAGCAGCGGCCGCAGTGTGGCCAGCCACAGGAGCCTGCTGTCCCTGGGGTGAGGCCGGGTTTCGGTTGGGGTTTCGGTTGGGGTGCCCGGGTCCTGGCGGGGGCGGGCAGGGACGCGGGAAGGGGCTCACGGCCGGGCGATGGCGGTCCAGCACAGGCCCCACAGCTCCTCCTTCATCGCGCCTGTCCCGTCTCTGCATGCGGCCCGTGCCCGTTCGCGAGCACTGTGGGTTGGGCTGTCGCTTGTTTTGTTCCGTGCCAGTCCTCCGCTTCGTGTTCATCAACACGCCCGCGCCTCTTGCCGCCGCCCCTTGCCGCTGCCGCTTGGCACAGCAGGGGCTCACTGGGCCGGCGATCCAAGGGCATCTCCTTCCGGCGGCGCATCGGCGGCTCGCTGCCACGGGGCCCACCGCAGCCCACTGCGCCGACGCCGGGCCGGCCGCTGCCTGCGCCCGCCAATATGCCGTCGCCGCCGGTGCCCGGCAATGGGCTGCCCGCCCTGGAGTTCCCGCGCCCGGGCAGCGCGAGTCCGGGTGGCCTGAACTCGCCCACGTCCCGTGGGTCGGTCGGCGCGGGCGGCGGCGCCAGCGTCCAGGGCCTGGACTCGCCCGTGAGGGACGGAGCGCGCTGCACGCCCTGCGGCTGCACCATCTGTTGAACTGCGCCTGCGGCTGCACCAACTGTTGAACAGCCCCTGCGGCTGCACCAACTGTTGAACAGCCCCTGCGGCTGCACCAACTGTTGAACAGCCCCTGCGGCTGCACCATCAGTTGAACAGCGCCGGGTCGCTGGACTGCGGACTGGGCGGTCGGGCGACCTGCGCAGCAAGCCGGTGGCGGCTGTACGGCGAGGGACTAGTCACCCATGGGTCTGAGTGATTCGCTTGCGGCACGAGTTATGTGAGAGCAGCACTGCGGGAGAGGCGGTCTTGGTGATCATGATGAGGGTGAGGTTGACGACGAGGAGGGAATGGCGGGCGGGCATGGCAAGCTCGGAGAGAGCAGGAGAGGATTGCAACTGCAGTGGAGCGGTGGTGGAGAGGTGCGAGTGGGCTTGGAGAGGCGAGGGGCGGCGACGGTCGCGACGTACGACGCAGCCATCGCGGCTCGCGGCGGAATACCGCAAAATGAGTGACCCGCTGGGGGGAGACGTATGGGAGGATATACCAACCCAAAGTAACTTGATTATGCGCGCGCATTGTGCGGGGTACATGACTCGAACAGGTGCCGGCTGTCAAGAGCTGGCCAACGCCTGCGGCCTTGGGTTTATTGGAGTGGAGGACTGCCTTCGGCTGGCCCGCTGACCTCGTGTGCGGCACTGCGTGCGTGTTTAGGTAGAGACCCGCCCGTGCGTGCGTGTATGTGAATGTGAATGTGAATTGCGGGTGCGCGTGCGTGTGTGCATGTATGTCTTGCGTTTGGTTCGGTTCAGTTCTTACCATAACTGGCTGCACGGCAGGGCGAACCATCGTTGCCTGCAGCAGCGAGCTGACGCTTCGTTCCGCGGTCACGACGGGCCTGTTTATGTGGTGTTGAAGAGACATGTACGGCTGTACGGCTTTGGGATCCACGTGTTGACATGCCCTGTACGCGTTTGTGTGTGTGGGTGGGCCTGATGCGTTCAACGACGCGACGTCTCCTCTGCTAGCTCGAGGGCGACGCAGGTAACGATAATAATGACGGATAAATAAAGGTCCCGCCCGGACCCATCCGCGGGCCCAAGGACGTGTCGCTTTGTGCGGGCGTGCGGGGGGGGTCTATTATTCCATGGTGTTGTGCTGGTGTGGTGGCTGCCGCGGCGCGGTGCGGAGGCTGGCTGCGCCGCCGCCTAGCCCGCGCTGTACTGTTTGCTACACGGGTGTGTGATGCAATAAGGCGCCCTGGGGCTCCTCGCGGCGCGCCCGTCCAGGAGGCGGCGGCGTGGGGCCGGGCCCGGCCCCGCGCGGGCTCCCACACCCGGGGGGCGCTACGGCTGCTAGCTGCGGGTGGCGTCTAGCCATCCATGTGGGCAAAGCAAGGCGGTGGGAGAGGTTCCAAGTAAGGAATGGGGGGTGATGCGAGCTGGTGAAAGGCGAGGTGGGCGCGCGGGCGGGGCGCCGCGTGGTTGCGCCGGGTAGGTCGTCGTCGTCGTGCGTGGTCGTCGTGCGTGGTGCGTCTCTCCGAGAAGTCTCCGAGAAGTGCCTGTGCGCCCGAGCGAATAACAGGGTTGTCACTGCGGTGGGTTGTGGGTTAAGCTAAGGCGCGAGCGTGTTGGTTTGGAGGCGGTTGTGGCCGCATCATCATCATCACGATGTATGGCAGCTGCGCCCCATGCAGCGCTCCGCGCGGGGTGAGGCGGTGTCGCGGTATGGATGGCGGTGTGGATGAGACCACTAGCGATGGATGGGAGGGCGGGGCCGGGGGCCGCCCGGGACCGCACGTCTGTCTGTCTGTCTGTCTGTCTGTGTGCTCGCCGCCCGTGCGTGCGTGCGTGCTTCTGAGACAGGCGACTTCTCTGACGACTTGCTATGCTTGGTCTCCCGAAGGATGAAGAGCGCCGCTGCGAGTGGGCAGTGGAGCGGTGTGGATGGGGTGCGCTGATCGATCCGGTCGGGTATCGCATGTTCGTTCGTACACGCGAGCGAGGTTTTTAATTTTTAAATATCTGTGTGTCGGGGTGCGTCTTGGCGAGGGTTAGCTAGCTGGGGGCAAGGGTTGCTTGTCAGCGTGCTGGTTGGAGTCATTATTTGGCGGCTGGGCCACGCACGGCCCTGATGGCCAAGACAGAGCAGCGAGGTCTCTATCTGCTTCAAGGGAAGAGCAAGATGGAAGCGCGGCCGTGTGGGGGAGGAGATTGGCGAGAGAGGCCCACGTCCCCCGCCCCCCCGCCGGTGCACGTCCCCACGTAGCTAAGCCAGGGGCGCGCACACATGCCTGATTAGGGTACGGTATCTGGCACGGATTGACAGACGTGATGACCTCGGTATGTAATACCATTGCCGCCCATCCATGCTATCGAGATGACAGGAAACACGCCCCACAGTGCCAATCCACCTACGTCAATTTGCAAATACTATGTATTTTGTTGTGGCACGCTTGGTCGTGTATGTGTCTTAACCAAGCGACACGGGCATTCCTGGCTTGGGCGCAGGCATGCCATCGTCCCTGTTTGCCGTTCCGTTCAGAGCCCCCTACCTCTCACCGTCTCACGGATTAAAGGAAAATATTGATGAATATTCTTACGGAATCGACTATCTGATTTGTCCATCAAGTATGAACGCAAACACTAATCCAGCGTTCGATGGCCGCTGAATTGTGTATCATTACATTAGTGATAGGCACGTATGTATGCCGTTAAAGGCTTGCTGCTGACAGTTGCAGCGTCAGGCTCGCGGCGCGTGCGTCCTGGCGGGCGGTCGGTTGCCGGCGGGCACATGACTACTTATTAGGCACGGCCGGCGGGTATGAGGTTTGCAGTGTATGTGTGCTTGGCAACGGCTCAAGCATGCGTGCGTGTGGGTGGGCTAGAATCGAGAAGATTTTATTATTTTCTCGTTCACCTGGGGCAGTTTTGCAGTAAGGACCAGCATGTATCATGGTGCGGCGGTCGCGTCGCACGTGCCTGCCTGTTGACGACATACATGCTTGTTAGGGACAGCAACGCTGCTGAACACGGTCCCGTAATTGATGCAATTTGTATCTCAATCAGCCGCCAACTAGGACGCGGCGTAGTACTTTGGCCCTACATCGATTAGTACGGCGTGCTATTGCAATAAATACCTTCAGGATTTATAATGAAAATACAAGTATGTCTTGAGATCGTCGAAAATTAACGCCGATTGCACGACTTGTGCAGAGCTGCAGACGGTGTAGGCCATCGTCGGTGTCACTCGATCACCTGCTCATTTGTTGTAGACACAAATTTTTACATTATCTTTTTGCCAAGTTCTACTTCGGCCCTCAACGAAGGCGTTCTCAAGGACATCGGACCAAAGTTGCCAGATACCGAACAAGCCGTGGGTTTACAATGAAGCAGTTTACACCGCAACTTTGCCGCCTGCGGATGCTGGTATTAATCTCGGCGGTTGCAAGTAAGGCGATGTTGTGTACGCTCGAAAATATTGCACATGGATACCTTGGATACCTGCCATCCTAAGCTTGTTAATAATGTCGGATGATACATTGAATTATTCCTTGTACATCTTCTTGCTCTGACGCGCTGATAGTGTGCACCTTCATACACGAGCGCGTTCAACTGTATGTGGCCGTACGTACCTGCTTGCTTGCTTGCTTGTCGTGGGCTGGCACGCCGTTTGTTCTTCATCATTAAGTATCACTTTTTTCTCACCACGGCTGTAAATGCTTGCTGCTTGCCGTTCGCAGTATCAGCAGCAACATCGGCAGCAGCCCATTTGGAAGCAGTGTCTTCATCGGCGGCGCAGAATAATCGCGACGACTTGGCTGCTACCGGGGACTCCGTTGCCGCGTCGTCCTCACAGCAGACGTCGTACCACCGGGTCCTGCTGGGTCCCACGGCCACGGGCTCACCTCCCCCGAAACTAGATCCGTCGAGCCGCCCTGCTGCAAAGCCTCCCGTGTTGGCGGGGCAACCGCCGCCGAAATCTTCCCCCAAGGGGCTATCTACGCCACCGAACATACGTTCCCCGGTTTCCGCGCCCATAATCATCAGCAGGTCGCCCCCGCCACGCCGCTCCCCTCCACCCGCCCGCTCGTCATCACCGCCCCCGGGCATCACCGGCGGCCAAGGAACCCGCCCATCGCCTCCCGTTGCAACTTTAAAGGAGTACTGGCTGGACATTGGCATGGTCTTTAATTTCAAGGATAAGAGCTCGCCAGCTCCCCCCGCTTCGCAGTTTGGTAACAACGTCAACTGTACGGCGTTGGCGGAGCTGATTGCGTCTGACATGTCGGCCATCGTATCACAGGCTAATGCGCGGATCCTGGCCCCGTTGCAGCTTACCCGGTGTAACGCCTCCGGGTTCCTGTTGTCGTCCAAGATTGCAGCGGACACCTTGGCGTGTGCGGCGCTTAACGGTGAATCTTCCCAGCTCTGGCGCGTGGATGCATCTCAACCCAACGGCTATCTCAACGATTTCCTGAACCGTTGGATTTCTTTCGCCATGTCAAACACATATTGGTGCGCGCAGTATAAGAACTTCGACGGCTCTGTTTATGTGACAGCTGACAACATGCCCGATGACCCAGACGTCTGCCTCACGAAGGTCTTTGAGACGTCTTACTGTGGCCCGGACAAGATTGCACCCACCAGCCCGCCGCCGCCCCAAATCATCAGCAGGTCGCCCCCGCCACGCCGCTCCCCACCACCCGCCCGCTCGTCATCACCGCCCCCGGGCATCACCGGCGGCCAAGGAACCCGCCCATCGCCTCCCGTTGCAACTTTAAAGGAGTACTGGCTGGACATTGGCATGGTCTTTAATTTCAAGGATAAGAGCTCGCCAGCTCCCCCCGCTTCGCAGTTTGGTAACAACGTCAACTGTACGGCGTTGGCGGAGCTGATTGCGTCTGACATGTCGGCCATCGTATCACAGGCTAATGCGCGGATCCTGGCCCCGTTGAAGCTTACCCGGTGTAACGCCTCCGGGTTCCTGTTGTCGTCCAAGATTGCAGCGGACACCTTGGCGTGTGCGGCGCTTAACGGTGAATCTTCCCAGCTCTGGCGCGTGGATGCATCTCAACCCAACGGCTATCTCAACGATTTCCTGAACCGTTGGATTTCTTTCGCCATGTCAAACACATATTGGTGCGCGCAGTATAAGAACTTCGACGGCTCTGTTTATGTGACAGCTGACAACATGCCCGATGACCCAGACGTCTGCCTCACGAAGGTCTTTGAGACGTCTTACTGTGGCCCGGACAAGATTGCACCCACCAGCCCGCCGCCGCCCCAAATCATCAGCAGGTCGCCCCCGCCACGCCGCTCCCCACCACCCGCCCGCTCGTCATCACCGCCCCGGGCATCACCGGCGGCCAAGGAACCCGCCCATCGCCTCCCGTTGCAACTTTAAAGGAGTACTGGCTGGACATTGGCATGGTCTTTAATTTCAAGGATAAGAGCTCGCCAGCTCCCCCCGCTTCGCAGTTTGGTAACAACGTCAACTGTACGGCGTTGGCGGAGCTGATTGCGTCTGACATGTCGGCCATCGTATCACAGGCTAATGCGCGGATCCTGGCCCCGTTGCAGCTTACCCGGTGTAACGCCTCCGGGTTCCTGTTGTCGTCCAAGATTGCAGCGGACACCTTGGCGTGTGCGGCGCTTAACGGTGAATCTTCCCAGCTCTGGCGCGTGGATGCATCTCAACCCAACGGCTATCTCAACGATTTCCTAAACCGTTGGATTTCTTTCGCCATGTCAAACACATATTGGTGCGCGCAGTATAAGAACTTCGACGGCTCTGTTTATGTGACAGCTGACAACATGCCCGATGACCCAGACGTCTGCCTCACGAAGGTCTTTGAGACGTCTTACTGTGGCCCAGACAAGATCGCACCCACCAGCCCGCCGCCGCCCCAAATCATCAGCAGGTCGCCCCCGCCACGCCGCTCCCCACCACCCGCCCGCTCGTCATCACCGCCCCCGGGCATCACCGGCGGCCAAGGAACCCGCCCATCGCCTCCCGTTGCAACTTTAAAGGAGTACTGGCTGGACATTGGCATGGTCTTTAATTTCAAGGATAAGAGCTCGCCAGCTCCCCCCGCTTCGCAGTTTGGTAACAACGTCAACTGTACGGCGTTGGCGGAGCTGATTGCGTCTGACATGTCGGCCATCGTATCACAGGCTAATGCGCGGATCCTGGCCCCGTTGCAGCTTACCCGGTGTAACGCCTCCGGGTTCCTGTTGTCGTCCAAGATTGCAGCGGACACCTTGGCGTGTGCGGCGCTTAACGGTGAATCTTCCCAGCTCTGGCGCGTGGATGCATCTCAACCCAACGGCTATCTCAACGATTTCCTGAACCGTTGGATTTCTTTCGCCATGTCAAACACATATTGGTGCGCGCAGTATAAGAACTTCGACGGCTCTGTTTATGTGACAGCTGACAACATGCCCGATGACCCAGACGTCTGCCTCACGAAGGTCTTTGAGACGTCTTACTGTGGCCCGGACAAGATCGCACCCACCAGCCCGCCGCCGCCCATAATCATCAGCAGGTCGCCCCCGCCACGCCGCTCCCCTCCACCCGCCCGCTCGTCATCACCGCCCCCGGGCATCACCGGCGGCCAAGGAACCCGCCCATCGCCTCCCGTTGCGACTGAAAAGGAGTATGGGCTGGTCATTGGCATGGTCTTTGATTTCAATCTCGCCAGCAGCTCGCCAGCTCCCCCCGCTTCGCAGTTTGGTAACAACGTCAACTGTACGGCGTTGGCGGAGCTCATCATGCCTGACATGTCGGCCATCGCATCACAGGCTAACGCGCGGATCCTGGCCCCGTTGAAGCTTACCCTGTGTAACGCCTCCGGGTTCCTGTTGTCGTCCAAAATTGCAGCGGACACTTCAGCGTGTGCGGCGCTTAGTAGTGGTGAATCTTCTCAGCTCTGGCGCGTGGATGCGTCTCAACCCAACGGATATCTCAACGGGTTTCTAGAGCGTTGGATTTCTTTCGCCATGTCAAACACAAACTGGTGCAGTGAGTATACGAATTTCCACGGGACTGCTTATGTGACGGCTAGCAACACGCCCGATGGCCCGGACGTCTGCTTCACTAGGATGTTTGGAACCTATTTTTGTGTTAACACAGCAGAACGTAACGTTACGGTGACAGAAAACCGAGGTTGATACCTGCCAGCTAGACCGCCGCCATCTTCGCCGTCATCAACGGCTGGACGTTGATTTTCTGTTAGATGGATGATAAGGGGATGGAAGAGTAGGAAAAGGGCATTCACGTGGAAATATATCCACATTGTCTGTCTTCTAGCGCTAGCTGGTTTTCACGGGCCTTTCATGCGTGCATGGGAGGTAGGGGTTCGTTATCATACGTGTATGCGTGTTATGTGTGTGTGGGCGGCGGTGCGTGCGTGCGTGATGAGATAGACTGAAAGAACGAACAGGCTGCAAATCCATCTACCAGCTAGCTTATTACTGTAAAGGAGGTAGGGGGTCCTGATGATGAGCATCGATCCCGATGGCAAGGACCTGCGGTATGTATATATGCGCTGAAAAAATCTTAGGGCGCAACGAAAGCAAGCATACATGGCGGCGGCGTTCGTTCGTACGTGCGAGTCTGTTGCGTGTTCGCAATAAAACGTACGGTTGCTTGTTCGTTGAAGCGGCGTTGCGTTTTTGGAGGCAGGGCGATCGAAGGACGGAGAACACTGCTTGTTTATTTTAACTGGTTGCGGGACCGACAGAAGGGGATGACCACCCGCAGCTGGCAAGGTAGGCAGGCCACGCACGCAGAAGCAAGTAAGTCTGTATCCGCAAGATGCGGTGCGTGATCGATGATGCGTGGCTGGCGGGTTGCGTGGTGGCTAGCTAGGGTTCTGACTGGTGATGCATGTATGCCCGCCTGCGTGGCTGTATACATACATGCTGCTGGATGCATGGTCGTGTAAGCGAGGCAGCACTTCATCATACATCATTTGTCTATTGTCTGTTGTCTCTGTTGTTGATGACGGAAGCAAGGCTAGCCCTAGCTGCTGCCTAAATATCTACGTGCTTGCGTGTGTAGCGTCCGCGGCAGTACGTAGCACACAGTCAATGCATGTGCGTGGACACGCACGCATGCAGGTTGGTCGGCGGTTGGCTGCAGCAGCGGGCTGTCGTACACTCACGCACGTTACTCATGCATGCGTATGTGTATGTGATGTGCATGTGCGCAAACGTACACCCGAGCATACATTGTATCGATATACTTGGTTATTGCACACCGACGCACGGCAGTCCCATGCATGGGCGGGCGGGCGGAGAAGCAGGGGAATGAACGCGCGTGCGCGCGCACGGATGCGAAGTACTTCCGTCGTCGTTCGTGCGAAACGTATGTCTGCTTGTACGTCCAGCAGTGCCGGTCGGCCGGTCGGTCGGTGTGTTGATTGTATGTCGGCCCAAATGAATGGTCCCAAACCATGCGTGCGTGCATCCGGCCGGTAGGTAGGTAGGTAAGCCTTGGCGTCTCTCTTAACAGCGCAGTCGGGTGGACGCTTCGGCGTGCGGTGGGTCGCAGCAGTAGTCGCAGCCGTTGCGAGTTCGCTCGAGGATAGGATGGGGCCGCCCCTATGTGCTTGATTGTTGCCGTCGATGCATGCGTATTGGGCCCACCTACATACATGTATGTATACATACACACGCACATGAAGACCGAGCAGCAGCTTGATGCATGATTGATGGTGCACTCCGCGTGAGTCGCTCGGTACAGCAGCGAGGCAGGCATACCGGACTGCTGGCTGGCAGGGCGCGCGAGAGAATCTATCTCATCAGGCATACGTAGCTGGATGGCGTGCAGGATGGACGGCAGGCAGCAGGGCGGCGCGCGTATGGATGGACGCAAACTAACCCATGCATCGCGTGGCAGATCGACAGTAGCTAGTGCTAGCTAGTGTGTGTGCGTGCGTGCGTGCGTGCGGCTTGCGGAATTTCTGTCTACATACGTACGTACCGACGTACATACCTATCTGTCGTCATTATTGCTGGCTTGCATGTCCGTTTGCACGTGCGTCAGGTATGTGCAGATGTGCGTGTAGTACTACTTGTTAGGAGTCTTGCTTGAATGGAACGTGCAGCAGGCTCGCGTATGTGCGCAACGGCTGTATGCATGACTACTTAGGACGACGGATGTATGGACGAGCGAGCGACAGACCGGATAGATGGATGTACGTGCACGCACACCACTGATATGAACTAATAACGCCCTTACTTCATCGATCATCAAAGCGCGGGATATTCAGACGATCGCGAACGAATACGCTCCCGCCGGTCGGTGGCGGCGGCCAGCGTGCGTGCGTGCATTTGCTTGATTGCTGATTGGCGTAATTGGCGCATGATGATGATGATGATGATGATGATGATGACGATAGACGACAATTACAATTACAGATGACGATAACGATGCGCGCAAGATGATAGATCGATGAGAACGGGATACATGTTCGCACGCAGGTTGGATAGGCACGCGTGCAGCAGCACGCTCGAGTCGGCATGCATGGATCTTACAGACATACATACAGACATACATACATACAGACATACGGGCAGTGGCAGACTTTTGGAGCCGGCTCTACGACTTCGCTGAGCTGGGAGTCCCAGTGAAAGGGTGGTTGACTATACGGTCCTCGGTCAAAAAGCACTGCCCCGCACGACTGCGATCAAGAAGAAGAAAAGGACTAAGTCTGTAGACCCTTACGGTGTCCTTGCCTTTTGCAATGACCTCGGGTTCAGTAAGAGAATCGCCGAGCAGCTGAGCGGCGGTCTACAACGCGAGGGCAGCGATGTTGCCACGCTGATCGGCCAACTTCGTTCTTTGGGAGAACAGGAAGGACGGAATGTGCTCCTTGGCATGGGCGTGACACCCTTGAATGCGAGCATCATCCTTACAAAGCTTGCGCTAACCCATCCGGACGGGTCTCGCAACCAAAGGTAAAGTGCTGGTTTCTAATCCACCAAATACTAATGTTACTCTGACTAACTGTTGATTTGTGTGCTGTGCAGTCGCGGCACAACTGGAGCTACGAAGGTCATCGATGTCTCCAAATTTCCGCCTGAGGTCCATTGCCTCTTTGCGCGCATCGGCAATGACACCGCCGGGCTACTTAACAACATAATTGCGGAAGCGTAAGTAGTATTGCCGCGCAGCCTGCTGTCTGCCCTGCTTGCTCTAGGTCTAGGGTCTTGTCCTTGTCCGATGGGTCGCTCGGCCCCCCACGTGTGTGTTAGCAATCCGCTGTACTTTACTCCAGGCCGGCCCTGTCCTGATGTGGAATGAAGCGCTGTTCTGCTGTCCATACTGTGTGCAGGCTGCTGGCCTTAGGCTACACTTGGGCCCACTTGGAGAAGGTATTCACCCTGAAGGCAAATCCAACCGACTACAAGATGGATGCGTGGTTGGTGGGGAAGCAGTGGTTGGCCCAGCTTGCCATGGTGAAATCGAGCATGAAGATCAACCTCACCACGCTCACCAACGACCCGATATTCCCCGCGATCTTTGAGGCGCTGAAGGACAATATCCGCACGGCGATGCAAAACCGCCAGAAAGGTACGTTGAGTGTTGAGATAGGTCGTCAGGTCAGCACTATGGAAAAAGCTTGCTTGGGGGTCTCTGGTTTCGTCGCGGAACCTTGGTTGGGGCGTGGTGTGTAACCGACGCCCCCCCCCCTTGTTCTGCACGATGCAGCCAGTTACCGGGTGAAGAAGGGGCTCCCGCCGGTGCCAGCAGTTCCCAAGGCAGCCGATGCTGCGAAGCTGATGCAGAAGGCCATGGAAGACTTCAACGCGCAACTCAGGTTCTCCGGGGGGGAAGGCCGAACTGCTGACCCCGAACTCCAGCTGCTGGAGGCTGGGGACGAGATGCACAACGAAGGTGTGTGTGGTGTATGGGACCCTTCCGATGCCCTCTCCAGTCAAATGTACAAGTCTGCTAGACTCGCTGCCGTGTATGTGCACGATAAACCCAACCACTTGTCTTCTTGATCCACAACCTGTCACCCCCCACCCCCCACATTTACGCCCTTGGACCTTCAGAGCCAGCTGGTGAACCGGTGGAAACACATGCCACTGCGGAGGAGGCTGTTGCCGGTGTCACTGTGACACCGCATCCCGGCACAGTTGCAGCAGCCAATGCGGGTCCCGCCGCTCCGTTGATGATGTCCGGAGCAAACATATCTGATTCGGGTGCGCTTGTTGAAGCTTTGCGGGCCGGCACCCAGGCGGCCAGGCAAGCGAAAGGGCAAGTGGTCGCATTGTCCGCGCAGCTGGTCGGGGGTCCGACGAGGAAGACGATGTTGATGAGAGCGAGGGCAGCAGTGACGACACTTCGACTGACAGCGAGGATGGGGAGGACGGGGAGGACGAGGACGGGGAGGACGAGGACGGGGAGGTTGGGGAGGACGAGGACGGGGAGGACGAGGGCGAGGATGAAGAGAGTGAGGAGAGTGAGGAGGAGGTCCAGGGCAGCAGCAAGCGCAAGCCACCGGCACACAAGCCAGCCCCACGGCCAAGCGCGCACCGGCCAGTTGCACAGGCTGGGAAGGGAGGGAAGGGAGGGGTGGGGAAGAAGCATCAGCAGTTAAGTCTGCCACCTGATGATGAGGCACATGGGCTCGTCGTCAACGCCAACAAGAAATCCCGCAAGAAATAATTAAACCATTGGGGCTACATGACTAGTCGACATTGTGACTGCAGTGACTTATGTGGGTGCAGTTTGCTCGGAGTCTGGCAGGGTTGACATGCTAGGTTTTTTGTGCAGAGTTGGGTAACTACTTACCAATTAGTGGTGGATTTCGCGTGTGCGTGTGTGTGCGTGTGCGCGTGCAGTGGTGCCTGCAGCAGTGCGTGGACATCAGAATTACCGGATGTGGACATTGTGGACATATCGGAATTACCGGGTGTGCGTGGACAGAGCGGAAGTAAAGGGTGTGGACAGCGTGGACAGGCCCGCATTACAGGGCGTGGACAGCGTGGACAGGCCCGTATTACCGGGCGTGGACAGCGTGGACAGGCCCGCATTACCGGGCGCGGACTAGCCCGACATGAAAGCCGATGAACAGGCACTGTAACCGTTCTGGATGCGACTTGCCTCCCCAGTTACTGGGCAAGGGGGGGTGGGTTACCGGGCATGGGAGTCGGTTACCGGGGGGGTCGGGTTTGGGTCGTTTTGGGGTCAGTAACCGGGCGGTTGACCGAGGGGGCCGGTTGACGGAGGGGGTCGGCAATTCCTGCCGGTCAGCTCGGTAACCGACCCCCTTAGGTCGGTTACCGATACCTACGGGATCGGTTACCGAGCCCCCAGTTACCGACCCGGGGGGGGTCGGTAACCGAGCCGACCGTTGCGGATTTCCGACCCCCTCCGTCAACCGACCCCCTCGGTCAACCGCCCGGTTACCGACCCAAAAACGACCCAAACCGGACCCCCCCAGTAACCGACTTCCCCACCGGCCGGTAACCGACCTTTCTATGCCATAGGGGTGGGGACTACACACCCGATCCTGAAAGTGCAGGACGGTCGTCTTGTGTGCCGAGGCCCGGTTCCGTCAGGCCAGGATTCTTAAGCCCTGTAGGTACTCTGTCGTAATAGACCGCGGGTGGTCAGGGCACTGACGCCCAGTGGAGCTATCGCTAGGTGTGGGCAGTTTTTTCGGCCCGGTGGGACCGTACGGGCACCCTGAATGGTGACTCGCGAGCCCCCGTGGCCTTCCAAGACTACGGGCCACCGCTGGAGAAGTGACCCCGCCTTGGTGGGGGTGGTGGTTCGCTAATAGGGGCGCCATGGTGGCTAACTCCCCCTGAGCGGGCTTTATCCCTTGCCATGGTTGGTTCTCAGGAACGGGGTGGTTCCCTGGTAGTGTGGGCCCGGGGAGTGTTTCGGTGCACTTGGGGAGCCTGTCCGGAGCGCCATGGTGGCGTTAGTTCATTTAGGCAGTGTATGGTGAGGAAGCCTCGGCTGTCACCGGGGCTGTCACAGATGACCCGCGGGGTCCGCTGTAACATCCTAATAATAAAGACATACTGCTTCCTGTACAGCGATGATGAACGAATCTTGTGACGGATGGAGTGCGTGCGCGTGCTGCTGCTGCTGGTGGCTGCAGTAAGTGCGTGCATGCGCGGTGGCGTGTGTGTCTAGCAATCAAGTAAGGCGGAGCACGCAACTAACTAAACTAACTATCTGTGTACGGCGGCCATGCATGTGACCGTATGTAGCGAACATTATTAGGAGTCTGTCCGTGTAGTCCGTGGATTATTATTAGGATGTTACAGCGGACCCCGCGGGTCATCGGTGACAGCCCCGGCGACAGCAGAGGCTTCCTCACCGTGGATGACGTTTAGCCGGCATGGCCGGAAGATCGATGTGATCAACGTCATGTATGGCCCAATGCGCCCGGTCGCGCATTATTGTATGTAACACGGCGCGGCCAAATAAAGGCAGGCTTCTGGACATCTCGAGATGCTGTGCAGGGTAGGTCAACTGTAGGGTCTTATTATACTGTGCCCCGGTGTTACACGCATCATTGCTTTGGGCTCGCTCGTTCAAAAGGCGCCATCCAGGAAGGCGCGAGCGCCAGCCCCGTGCGTGGGACCTCATGCATCTCGGACGAAATCCGAGTAAGTGTAAGCCTGGCTTACAGCCCCGAGTCATCCCGGGTTACGCCTTTGTGCTTACAGTATTCAACATGAAGGACGGCAGGTACCCTACTACGTACATACGCCCGGGTAACGATCAGCAGTGTCCCGCAGGGGAGTGCGGGCATGGTCCGGACTTATTAGACGCTATCTGGCTGGGATCCTGGGGGGAGCTGAACTAACCTTGGCAGGTTCTACACAGGGGCCGGAGTGTACCCGCTAGCGGACTCACGCAGACCAGCCGCCCGAGGCTCAGCCGGGGCTCGTCATCGTCCCTGTGGAGGGCTGGCACACCCAGCCAGGTATGTATTGCGCATCTTTCAAGGGACTCCCACAGGGCCCAACGAGAGCCGCCACGCATTCCTCGACGAAGTCTAAGCTTAGGGACGGTGGTCCCGCCGCCGGATAGATGAGGATGACCCGCCGGAAGCGATCAGCGAGTTCCTGCTGCGTGCACCTGTTCGTTGGCGTTGTGATATTCCTGAAGTGGGCAATATCGCCAATCAAATAAACTATGTACATACAGCAACGCAGCGTACGACGCTCCCTATCAAACCTGAACTGATCCCAAATTATTATTGCAGTGATTGCCTTGTACCAACTAGGGTGCCCAAGCCTGGCTTTCATACATAGCTGGAGCTTCCCGTCCTTCAGGCTTAAAGATACCGTACCGTCTCGGTAGTGTGTACCCCTCGCGCTCGTACCGTGATCAGAAGCGCCGCCCACCAGGGAATTCAGTCAGCAGCTGCAGGTCATTGCTGCTGATCATGAACTACAGTTTTCCTCTGCTCACGGTAAGTTTGTTTCGTTATGTTTTATAATGTGTCAAAGTTTGAATTTAACCGCTGAGGCGGGTATCGGATATCGGATAAGAGACGTAATTTTGTATGCGGATTGCGCAATAAAAATAATAATCAAATATTTTTGTGCAGTATGGATGCTGCAGCCAGCTGCAGTCTGCAACTGAAAGCACGGCAAGACGCGGCAAGCGACTACGGTACAGGATTCGAGGTTTTAAGAAAGTGGCGCCTTTGTAGCGCCGTCCTTGTGCCCAACTGTTATTGGTGAACTTCTGATTTTGATTATTAAAAGACATCCCTGATGACGCGCCGTCATCAGTCGGAATGAATTTACACGGGCTCTGAGGTAGGAAAATAGTTTGCTACGGTACCTCAAAGTTTGTAACCAATTTGTTGACCCAAATAGCATCCCTGAAACAGTCAGGAAACGCCTTATGGAATGAGCTGCAAAGTGTCGTGCAGTGGCACGGCAGACGACATGTTCAGTTTACAGTCACGTCCGCCGCGGTACCGTCGCTCCTAATTCCCTAAAAACACCATATTGACACTGATGTGTACAATCATGCCCAAAGGACAGCTCGATGCAGTAGCACGGGCCTGGCGAAATCCACCTCCCGTCACCGGCAGCAGCCCGCAACAGCACGCCTTTGGGCGAAGTTACCATCGCGCAGCAATAATGGGGAGCCTCTATCGGGGCCTCCTTACCGTTCTCTGCTTGGCGTTGTGTTACTGTCCGCTATCAGAAGCAGCAGGTTCGTCGCTGCCTGCATTCGACTCTTCACGCAATTATTAATGGGATGAATGCCCTTTGCATTTCGTTCATTTATCTGGTGCCTATAATGTCATTGATGAGCAGAAACGTGTCATTATTATCAATCGCGATTCCTCTCATGCATGCCGATCGCTGTACAGTCTTTAGCGCGCGGTCCATGCGCACTGCTGCAGTAGTGCCATCCACCATGCTACAGTCAACTCCTGCTCCTGCAAGCAAGCTGCACTTCCTGGCCTACAGCTATCAGCAGCCAGGCCTAACGCACCGCGCGCGGCCAGTGCGTGATGATGGCTTGACCTTCGGTCCCTGCCCGGTTGAGCGGCGCGTGCGACAATCTCAGCTTATTACCCCGCCTCTGCTGGTCCCCTTCCCCTTGCTGCACACTGTTGTATGTACATAGCAGCCTTGCGGTCTTTATCGTCTCGAGTGTCGTCGTCATCAGCCGAGGAAGCCCCCGCC
Organism: Eudorina sp. 2006-703-Eu-15; assembly: GCA_003117195.1. Lineage (NCBI taxonomy): Eukaryota > Viridiplantae > Chlorophyta > Chlorophyceae > Chlamydomonadales > Volvocaceae > Eudorina > Eudorina sp. 2006-703-Eu-15. Next base: position 327,512 of record BDSI01000052.1, on the reverse strand, counting down.
GGAATCTCCGCATCCTCCTGGGCTGCCCACCGCCGCGCGCTCCAGGCCGTCGCCCCCACCCCACCCAAGACGACTCCGCCCCCAGCCAGGTCTCCCCGGTCGCCACCGCCACGCAGCTCGCCCCCACCGCCTCGCAGCTCGCCCCCACCTCCACGCAGCTCGCCCCCACCGCCTCGCAGCTCGCCCCCGCCGCCCCCACGCCGATCGCCGCCAAATCGTCCGTCTCCACCGCCCAAGCGCCCGCCGCCGTCACCCAGGCCGCCACCCGACCCGCCCGCGCCGCCCGCGCCCCCGCCCGTCATCCTCGTCAACGTCGGTCTTGAGTTCCGCTTCGATGAGCCCGATGCCCCCGAGCCTGACCGCCGCTTTGGCCGGGACGTCAACTGCACTGCTCTAGCGGACCTAATCGGTGCCAACATGGCTGCTGCGGCCGCTTTAGCACGCGCGCAGCTGGTGGGCCCCTTCAAAATCACTGATTGCAACGGTACGGCATTCGTACTATCGGGTTCGATGGTCTGGGACCAGAAGGCCTGTGTCGCCTTCGACCGCCTCGTCGACTATCGTATGATGTACGGCTGGACGTCCTACGCAATGGCCGAGAACCAGAACTGTGCAGCGTACCCCGGCCTCAACGTCCGCGCTGTGGCGGTGGCTGAGGGCCTGGTGGCGGGACGCTACGTGCCGTGCGTCATCAAATACTTCAACATGGACTACTGCAACTTGAAGCTGATCCGCGAGCCGCCGATGTTGCCGTCCCGTCCACCTGCGTAAGTCCAAGTGTAGGGGACGGGGCCACCCTCTGCGAGGAAGCGTCATCCGCCGACTTGTACCCCAAGTTGGAGAGGTGGGCGGTGGGGCCGCCCCGCCCAGTCGCTGCCATGGCTGCCACGACTGCTCTTACCTTTCAGCTGATGCTATGGCAACACTGCGTTAGCTTGTGCCGGTCGGTGTGTGTGCTCAGAAATAAAGGCAATTCCGGCAGCGCAGCAGCCCTCCCTCATCCGTCATGGCCATGTGAGGGGCGCGAAGCGCACCTCTTTCTGTTGTCGTGTCATGCCACGGCTTGCATGGGGTGTGCACAAGGGCGATTGAGTGACGAGTGACGAGTGATAAGTGACGAGGGGCACTGGGTCACGCAGCCGAGAGAATGTCGAGTACGTATGCGCGCGGGGGCGCGGAGGGGGCGACAGCAGGAGGCTACTTGTTATTGATGACGTTCGTTACAGTAGACCCAGCGGGTCATCGGCGGATAGGCACTCAAGGAAGTTCCCCTGCCTACCTGCGGGCCTCATCAATGGCTACCTGCGGGGCTAACGGGCCCCGGGTCGAGCAGGCTGATGCTCGCGGGAGAGGTGACTGCCGCGGTCGGTTTACCGTAGTTTGGTGATGACTGACGCAATGCGCGTTTCAGGAGGCAGGCCCCTTCCTCCACGCAGGCGGCGTGTCCGTGTTGTGGTGTGGTGTTGTTGGGCTGCCAGCGGCAGACAGCTGAAGACGCGCGGGCATGCATGGCGCCGCGCCTGCGCCGCCTCCAACACGGCCGGTTGGATCGGCGGTTGGGTCTTTGCTCCGGTGATGGGGTTTCACCTCCCACCGGTAGGGGGCAAGAGCTCTGGCAAGCGAGGCCTCGGCCCGGCTGGTCGCCCGGGTGCTGGGGGTCGCTAGGGTTTTGGACGGATTCCTTACGTACCGTCGCCGCCGAAGAACGCGCCCAGGCGGGAGGTCTTTGCCAAGTGACATGAAGTACAGCGCGTTTGGGGTCCCTGGCTAGCCGCCAGCTGGTTTGGTTTGGATGGCACATGCGCGATCCCACTTGGATGGATCCTCATGCATCTTGGTGCGTTGATGGCGGTGTGGGGTTTACCCCGCCATGTACCCAATTAACGAAGTATGGGTGTGTGTGAGGGTTCCATGCATCTCGACGGCGACGCAGGTCGGTCGGCGCTGAAGGGCCTAAGCGACTCGGAGGTCAGGGACGCCCACACACAGCAGTCGGCGCTCGTCACCGGCGTGCCATGCGTGTTTGTCCATCCAGGAGGAGAGACCGTGGCTGGGTTATCCACGGACGGATCTACCGTAATCCTTCTTCACGGAGAGGGGTCACAACTATGGGTTACCTTTGCTACTACGGTTACCTTTGCTTTTTATTATTAAGGATGTTACAGCGGACCCCGCGGGTCATCGTTGACTTTCAACGGCGACAACCGAGGCCTCCTCACCATGCTTGCGGTGTTGCTCGGCTGTTGGGCGTCGCTGGGGTCCCTTGCCTGGGGCCGTTCCGCGGATCTATGGCGCTAGCTTAGCTGCCCCACGGGTGCATGGGCCGTCTACAGCCCCCGCGTACACAGCCTCCGTTTTCGACCCATAAACCATCCGTACGTAATATCCAAAGAAGTATGCGCTCATCATGTAGCTGTAGCTTCGTACGCTTGTATTGGCGGTTCCAACAACCACAAAAGTGTGACCTCAGGTACCCGAGATGCCGAGAACCAAGAACGCAGGAAGCATTCGGAAATGTTTGGTAGTGATAAATTGCGGGAGCAATATTATGTGTAGTATTCTGGAAGTGGTTCAGCGGGCAGCGCAGTGTGCTCGCCCAGTGTGCTGGAGGTAGTTCGGGCAAACCCGGGGAATCATGTAAAGGTAGAGCCCAAGACGTTTGACATGTAAAAACAAGGATGAAATATCCTGGTATTTGTGGCCGCAGCGGCGGACTGAATAGCGCATTTCCACCAAAGCACAGGCGTCAGAATAAGCATAATTTTCCTTTGAATGAATCTGCGCATTGCCTCATATGAGCTTGTTTAGGTAGCAGCACTGAATTGCAATGGTCAACTTTTCGCTCAACGTTGCTGTACGTGACCGTATGAATCAACGGACGCTCGCTTTCGCTACGTATTATCCACAGATTATGAGAATACATCTTCACAACGGTGCCCAGAACAGTAATTGTAGTGTCGGGTTATCCATGTTTTGTTCACAATGACGTTCTTCACCGTAGATTATCACGAGAAGTGTAGTGCTGGAATAGTGAGCAATATACTTTATCGCAAAATATATAGCCTCCCATTATGCTGATGCGGCTGACAGGCAGGCCTGCATATTTGAAGATTCCCGAACGCTAATTAGACATAATAAATATTTTGAGACCGTCGAGGTGCACCAGCCGAGACTCTTGGCGCGGCACGGCAGGGCTCTGGTCGATATGGGCTGGATTTGCTCGCGGGACGCTGTCACGCGGCCACCCGTGTAGGCCAGGAGCAGCACAGGAGGAATACAACCGTTCAGGAGGACGTTTCGCCGCAGTCCACTGGTCAAGGTATGGACAGCAACCCGCCTCCCCTCAAGCTCAAGACTGGCCGGCTGCTGGGCAAGGGCTCCTTCGCGACGGTGCATAAGGCGGTCGGCCAGAACTCGTCCGTGGTGGCGGTCAAGGTGAGCAGCCGCTCCGGACTCCCACTGCCCCCTCACCCGCCCCAGCACGCCCGTGTATTACCGGGGGCGCGCTGCCTCCTCGGCCTGGGTGATGGGGGCTTGCGCACCGTGTCTCCCGCCGCCGCTGCCGCTGCTGCTGCTGTAGGTGCTCAGACCCGAACATGCGGGCAACGTGGAAGCAGTGCGGATGCTGCTCCGGGAGGCCGCCCTGGCGTCTTCGCTATCGCATCCGTGAGTTACATCTGCTCCGTCCGTCGATTTGCCTTCTCTTTCGGGGAGGGCGATGTGGGTCACCGACCCGCAAGGACAAACCGGCTCCCCCCGTGAGGTCTCGCGGCCGTGCGGCTGGCTTGTGCGAGGCTACGTGCATACAACATGTGTAGACCATGAGGGAATGGTCAAGGGGAGCCGGGGGATATTGTCGGGGCAGCGGGGATTGTCAGGGCGGCGGGGAAATTGTGCAGGGCAGCGGGGCCGTCGTCGTACAGTGAGGTGAGGACCGGGAGCCCCCGGGGGGTCGAGTTTACGGGAGCGCGGAGGCGGTTGGGCGGCCGGTGCATTCGCACGCGTGGAAACGAAAGGGGTTTCAGGCTTCCCATCGGAAGCCAGTCGGGGTGCCCGTGGGGGTGTTCCGCTGCCGTACACCGTACACCCTCCCCGCCACTCCGGAACCCCACCCGCAGGCACATCGTGCGCTGTCGTGCGGCGTGTCAGGTGACCCTGGCCCCGCACCCGCCCTGCAACGCGCTCATCATGGAGTACATGGAGGTACGATTGTACGAACGTCCCTGGTCGTACAAAGCCTTTCGATTGGCCACGTCGGCAGGTCAGATGGGCCCTCGCCCAGGGACTCGTCATCCCGTCGGCCATCGTTTTTATTCCCTGGGGCGGCTGTCGTCCTTTACCTGGCTCGCCAGCTGACACCGCTGGGTCGGTTCGTGTTTCACGTGCACGTGTAGTAGCTGTTTTGGTTGCAGTTCGTTGCACTTGCACGTCCACCTGTAATTGTCGTACCAAGGAAAGAGGGCCCTACACCGACAATGGTTGGCCTTGCCCCCGCTTTACCAGAGTCGACCGGGCGTTGCAGCAACGCCTTTGCGCGGATGACTTGTTGTCTGTTGGAAGACAGGTTCCACTGTGCGAGACATCCAAACATGATGGCCCCCAACTGCTCGTAGCGCAGGGTCTGGGTCGTGCAGACACCCGCCCTAGCTCTAGCTCTGACTCTGGGTCGGGGGTGCGTTTTGTACTTCGCAATCCAGGCATAACAACAGCGGGGTCGCGAAAAGTGACCGTATGGGCAGTCGGTGTCCTGTTGGTCGACGCCCCGGCACCTCCCTCCACCCACGCCCCGGTCGTTATGGTATACGCCCGCATGTTGCTGCCCTCTCTGCTTGCCCGCGCTGCTGCTGCTCCTGGTGAACTCGCTGCTGCTGTCGCTGCTTCTCTGGTGTCTGGCTGCAGTCGGGCTCCCTGGCCGAGGTGCTGTTGCGGCAGATGAAGCAGCCCAAGGAGCAGCTCTACACGGACGGGGAGGGGCTGCTGTGGATGCTGCAGGTGGGTTAAATTAAGAAAAGAAATAATCCCGAAGAACGAACCCGGGTGGGTGCGGTCGGGACATCCATCCTCCGCTCTCGGCGACAGACCTCGCCCTCGCCATACATACACACACACGCACATCCATGGCGGGTCCCTGAAGTGGTTCCGGAGGTCTCAGCGGTAGAGGGCCTCTGAATTGCACGCGGGGCGGGGTCCGTCGCCACTGGTCCGCCAGGCGGGTAGGTGTCCCGAGCCGCGAGTCCGGGGCTGTGGCTGCCCTTGGGGTCTGTTCCCCTGGGGTCTGTCCCCCTGGGCTTTAGACGGGCGCGGCTTCTAGGGGCCACGCGGCGATGCGTGCTTGCCGGAGCTGCCCTTCCGCACGCCGGGCACGTCCGCTGCCTCGCTCGCCCGCTGCTCGTCCACCCACCCGGCCCACTTGTTTCTGGGTTTGATTTTCACGTTCCATCCAATCAACCACCAACCGCAGGTCGCGGACGCGTTGTCGTACCTTCACCGGCGCGAACCGTGTATCATTCATCGAGGTGGGCGGCGTGTCGCGTGCCGTGTGTGGCTGCGGGTGTGGTCGGCTTGGTTGGGTCGTACGGCTGCACGGCACAGCGCAGCACGGCGCAGCGTGGCGCGAGCCGGCGACAACCCCCGACCCTTTGGTCCTGCTTCCGGATGTTAGGTACTGACAATGGGCACCACCTCCATCGCCCATCTGGAAGTGCCACCAACTCAACCAAGTCGCAACCCCGCTGCCCGCCAGGGCTGTCCCCCAACATCCCTGCAAGCGGGTCTGCAATACCCGCCAAGACCCGCTCCCAGTGATTGGACGGCCAGGTTGCATTTCTTCATGAGCTACCTGTGTGTGTACGGCAAGGAGCCGCCCAGGCCCAGGTAGTCTGTGTGTCCTGTTCGTGTATTTTAGCTCTTAGTCATTCCTGTGTTTTTAGCATTTGGTCATTTGCGTGTGTATATATATATATATATATATGTGTGTGTGCCTCTCTTTCCCCTGTTTGTCGTCGCAGATGTGAAGCCCGCCAATGTGCTGTTGGCGCCCCTGGCGGCGGCGGCGTCCGCCAGGAGCGGCGGCCGCGGCCCCGTCGGGTCGGCCCTGGGCCCGGGTGTCTCCGTCGGCAAATCACGACTGATCGCCAAGCTGTGCGACTTCGGACTGCACGTGGTGCGTGGGTGGGCGGATGTGCGTGGGTGTGTGGGTGGGCGGACATATGGGTGGGTGGGCCGCTGGGAGGGTTGTCCCGGGCGGCACGTGGTGGTAGGTGGGCCATGTTCTTGGGCTGTTTTTGAGAAGTCGTGCGGTCTTGGAGACACCAGAAGAGAAGCAACCAGCCCCCGAACGGCTGCGAGCACGGGCGGGTGCGGGGGTGTGTCCCACATCTCCACCTCACCCCCCGTCGCGACCCCACTACCTGCGCGGCCGTCTGCTGGTGGCTCTGTTGGATCTGTTGGCGGTGTCCGTTGCTGGGGCCGTTGGTGGTTACGGTTATCTCCATGACTTGGACCCCCTCCCTCCAACCCGCTTTTCCGCCAATGCATGAACTCGGTGTCCTGGTGGCGGCCGGGCGGCGGCGCCTGACCGGGCGGCGGACCATCAGGTCGTGAAGCCGGCGGAGCACCGACCGCTCGTCCGCGTCGCGACCGCGGTGGCGCGCGCCTCCGCCTCGGGCGTCTTCCACAACGCCCGGGTCAGCGAGGACGGCAGCCTCCTGTTGCCGGACCGCCTGCTGCGTGCCTGCGACCGGCTGCGCGTCGCCACGGCTGCGGCAGCGCCGGCGGCGGCGGCGGCGGTGTCAGTCGCCAGCGGCGGCGACGCGCAGGCTGTGGCTGCGGCGGCGGCGGCAGCGGAGTTGGAGAGCGCTGCTGGGAGCTGCGAGACACATCCCTTCGCTGGCGCGGATGGCTTGATGTCTACTTCGTACATGGGCAGTGTTCTGCTGGAGATCCCGGAGGTGCCGCCGCCGCTGTCGTCGGCGCTTTCGCCGGTCCTGGAGGCCGTACAGGGCCAGTGCTCGCAGCGGCTGACGGCGTCGCCGCTGGCTGCGGCGTCCGGCGGCGGCGGCACTGACGCCGGCGGCGGCGCCGCCGCGGCGCCTGGCTCGCCGGCGCTGACGGCCACGATGCCGTACCGGTTCCTCCGGGTTTGCTCAGCGGGCGCCGTGACCGCCGCGGCGGCGGCGGCGGCGTCAGCGGCGCAGGCGGCGTCGCCAGCGCAGCGGCGACTGCTGCCGCCGCGACCCCAACCGCGACCCAACCCTCCTGGCCAGGCGCCGGACACGTGGGCGGCGACGCAAGACGGCGCAGCGCCCCACGGCTTGGCGCCGCTGTCCCCCTCCCCCTGGCAGCAGCGGGGGTCAGGGCGGCGGCTTCGCGGGACCGGGGGCGTCGATGGCGACGACGACGAGGACGACGACGGGGTGATGATGGTACGGCATGACGCTGCCGACGGCGGCGGCGGCGCCGCAGCCGCCGCCGCCGGGACGGGGGTTCGGGAGGCGGTCGGCGAGGATGCGCCGCCGACGGCTTCGACGGAGGAGGAACGGCCGAGTTGGCTGTCGAGGACGGCGCCGTCAACCGGGAGTACGGCAAGCAGGCTTAATGGGTGGCTCAGGCGGCAGCTGCACGTGCTGGAGAGGCAGGGCGTGCAGCCAAAGCTAGCCGTCGAATCGCCGCCGGTGTCGCCAGCGGTCGGGGCTCGGTTCGGCGCTGCCCTCGGAGGGGGGCCGGTGGCCGCCGGTGGCGGCGGCGCCGCCGCCGCCGCAAGCTGCGCGTCGCCGTCAGGCCGGCCGTCCGTCGGCAAGGTACCGTTCTTCCGTACCAGTACGGCACCGCGGGAGAGCAGCACCGCCGCCGACGTCGCCGATGGCGGGTTTGGCGGAGGCGGTTGCGGCGGCGGTGGTGTAGACGGGGCTCATGCCGGGCGGGGCCCGTACGGCGCACAACGGCGGTCGTACTCCTTCGGCGTCAGCGGCGGCGGCTTGCGCGCCGTCGGTGGTGCGAGAATGACTGGGAATGGGGCCTTCGAAGGGAGCTCGGGGGCGGAGCGCGGCGTGGGGCCGACGGCTCTCAGCGCCGATGCACCGCAGGGGACGCCCCTCCTGGAGCGCGTGTTCCAGTTCAGCGGTAGGTGGCTGGGTGGTGGGATGGGCGGGTGGGTGGGTTGGAGGACGGGTGGCTGGGTGGGCACGGTGTGCCTTGCGACCGCGCGCTTCGGGGGAGCGGCCGGCGGGGACAGCCTGTCTATCAGCGTGAAAGCGGCTGTGTTCGACTTGATACCAGGCCGCCCCGTTTGCCCAGGGCTTTGATCAAACACGCTGGCTGGCTGGCTTTTTCGTGGCCATGCCGACGACGCGTACCGTTGCGGCCGTCATGTTGCGAAGAGCAACGACGCCAGCTCCCCGGGGTTGGAGGTGACAGGGCAGTAAGACTCCTCATACCGGTAGTGCCGGGGGCCCGGAGGTTGGCGCCTCTCAGGGGCCTGGGGGCTCGGGGGCACCACCGCCCCGCTGACCCCGGGTGGAGACGCGCCCGGGTGCCCGTGGGTCGTCCCAGGAAGCCTGGGCCGCCACGCTGTGTGTGTTTAGAGGAGAGACCTGTGTGTGTGTGTGTGTGTGTTTAGAAAAGAGACCCGCCCAACCGATAAGAAACCTCGTCTGTCTGTCTGTCTGTCTGTCTGTCTGACTGTCTGTGTGTATGTGCGTTGCATGTGTCTGCTGTCGCGCAGGTCAGTGCGGGTCCAGCATCTACATGAGCCCGGAGGTGGCGCAGGAGCAGCCGTACAATGAAAAGGTACGGCACAGTACAGTACGGCATGTTTTTTGTGATTACCCTTACCTGCGCAGCACGTGCACGGGGCTTGTTGGCTGCGAGAAGCTGCTAGAAGCTGTCAAAGCAGCATGTCGCACGCACGCGAGCCATCCTTCCCCGGGCCACGCCCTTGCAGGCCGACGTCTTCAGCTTCGCCGTGATGTGTTTCGAGGTGGTCAGTCGAAAACTGATCTGCAAGACACAGGAGGGGCGTGATGGGTACGCCTTCACCAGGTGGGCGGCTGCGGTGGCCGGGCAGGGTGGCCGGGCCGGGCAGGGTGGCCGGGCAGGGTGGCCGGGCCGGGCAGGGTGGCCGGGCCGGGCAGGGTGGCCGGGCCGGGCAGGGTGGCCGGGCCGGGCAGGGTGGCCGGGCCGGGCAGGGTGGCCGGGCGGCGGGGTGGCCGGGCAGGGCAGGGTGGCCGGGCAGGGCAGGGTGGCCGGGCAGGGCAGGGTGGCCGGGCAGGGCAGGGTGGCCGGGCAGGGCAGGGTGGCCGGGCAGGGCAGGGTGGCCGGGCCGGGCAGGGTGGCCGGGCAGGGCAGGGTGGTCGGGCAGGGCAGGGTGGCCGGGCCGGGCAGGGTGGCCGGGCCGGGCAGGGTGGCCGGGCCGGGCAGGGTGGCCGGGCCGGGCAGGGTGGCCGGGCAGGGCAGGGTGGCCGGGCCGGGCAGGGTGGCCGGGCCGGGCAGGGTTCGGGCAGGGTGGCCGGGCAGGGCAGGGTGGCCGGGCAGGGCAGGGTGGCCGGGCAGGGCAGGGTGGCCGGGCAGGGTGGCCGGGCAGGGTGGCCGGGTGGCTACCTCACGGCAGGGCAACGGCGAGGCGCTGATGATCCATGGTCCAAGCAACGCTGTCTTTGGAGTTCCTACCGCAGGCCCCCACCCCTCATGTGCTCGGGCAGCAGCCCAGCTCCATTAGTTCCACCCGTGCCTTACACGGCTACACCCCGCCCCTCTGTCTTATTTGTTGGGCGGGTCTCTTTTCCCCTCGGCGCCGCTGTCCCACACCCTACGCTACACCCCTCCACGACCCGCATGTGTCGTCATGTGCAACGTCAGGATGATGGTGGCGGGTCGGCGGCCGGTGGTGCCCCCGACGGTGGACCCGCGGGTCGCTTCCCTCATCCGAGCCTGCTGGCACCAGGACCCCCTGGAGCGTCCCGCCATGCACCAGGTACGGCACCGGCCCGGGGGAAGGGAGGAAAAGGACCGATCCGGAGTCCGAAGCCGCCGCAGCAGCTGCTGCTGATTCTGCTGATGAGGATGCTGCTGCTGTTGCGAGGACGTGGATCCACTCTTTCCTCCCATGTGGAAACAGGCGTACGACATCCCCGCGGCATGCACATTTCCGGGACATGCTGTTTACCGTACCACCACCCGGGTTACGGCGAGGGCCCTACGATGCGGCACGTGTGCCGTGAGTCCCTTGACGGCCTCGCATGCTCCCGCCCGTTCCGCGGCGCCGACAGGTCGTCGCGGCGCTGCAAGACGTACTGTACGGCGACTGCGGCTCCGTCGGCAGCAGCGCCGTCGCCACCTCCTCTTCCACTCGCATGGTGCCGCTGCGCGCGTTGAACCCCAGCTTGCTCCGGACCGCGAGCGGCGTCTTCGGGTACGGCGGCAAGGGAGACCCTGGCGGGACTGTACGGCAGGTCAGCGACGTCGGCAATCATGTCGGCGACGGCGTCGTCGTCGCCGCCGCCCAACGGCTGGGCATCGCTTCCGCCGCCGCCGGTGAAGTCTCCAGCATGCGGACGTACGACAACCCGCTATCCCTGGAGTTGTCCAGCTCGATCGCGCAGGTACGGCTTTTGAGCCTCATGTCGACGAATGGTACGGCACTCATGACCGGCGCAACGAACGCAACCACTGCCGTGAACGCTACCCACCCGGCCGGTGGCATGGCCGCCGCAATGGACGAGTCGTACCTCGAGGAGTCGTGGGACGGCATCCGCGCCGCCGACACCCATGCCGTACTCGACGCGGCCGCGGCGGCCGCGCCCGTGCCGGCGCCCGCGCCCGTGCCGGCGCCCGCCATAGCACGTGTGGTGCGCGCGAAACGGCCACTGCTGGCGGCGCCGGCGCTGCAGCGGCCGCTGCCGCTGCAGCAGTCGCCGCTGCGGCAGTCCCTGGAGCCGCGTCCCAGCTCCATCGATCCCGCGGCGGCCTATGTGTACTGCGCCGCCGCCGGCGTCAGCGTCGCCGCCGCGGCCGCCGCGGGTGAGTCCAATGACGGGGCGGAGAGTGCGCCGCCGGCGGGCTTGGACGATCCAAGTGTGACCCATGGGTCGGTGATGATGTCCGGCACGCAAGCAGTGAAGATCGCAGACCGGGCAGCGATGAGCCTCTGCGGGCAAGGCCGCCAGGCGGCGGCGGCTGCGATCGCTGCGGCCGCCGCGGCGGTCGCGCAACGGGCCGCGGACGCCGCGGCCCGGCCGGCGCCGTCGGCGTCCCCCGACAACGCGCCACTCGCCTTGTGGGGCCTTACGTCCGCACCGGCAGAGGTCAGCGGCTCCGCTGACGTCGCGCTCTCGTTAGCGAATGAGTTGTACGGCACACGTGATGGCGCGACCGGCAAGGCCGCCGCCGCCGCCATTGCAGCTGCCAGGGCCGGCGGCGCCGGCAGCCAGGAGCGGCTCGCCGACTCCGCGCCGAGCCGCGCGCGCGGCAGCTGTACGGCCGCCGCCGCTGCCGCCGCTCCCGGTTCCCTTTCCGCGGCGACGCTGGTGCAGTACCGCCCCACGCTTGATGCATCCTGTTCACGCATCCGTACATCCTCCACTACCGCCGCCGCCGCCGCCGTCGCGGGCGGCGCCCACACGGACGCTGGGGTCGGGATGTCGGGGGCCTCAAGCTCCATGGCTGGCGCAACACGCAGCCGACTCGCGGCCCTCGCGACCGACGGAAAGGCGGCAGTGACGGCGAGTGCGAAGCTGGCTGCGGAAAGCTGTGGCGACAAGATAGCCGGCGGTGACTGCGCGGACGCCTCCAGGGAAGCGGCGCGCGGCTCCCAGCCACGGGCGCGCGGACAGCAGAACGGCTGCTGCGTCATTTGCTGAGGCACCTGCCATCCAGGATATCCACTGCTGTTCGCACTGGCGGCAGCGGCGCCGTCAAGCCACGTCAGGGACACCCCCGAGCCGACACATGAAAGAAAGGATTATTGATGGGTGTACGGCCAGCCGTGCAAAGTGTACGACTACATGATAACATGAAGCATAAAGAGATTGGTCTGGTGGCGCGTCTGCATCTCTACCGGGAGCCATTTTCCTGTGCCCGGGTGCCGCCGCAGGAACGCAGGCGCGTAGGGGCGGGCCACCTATGGGGCGGGGGAGGAGGCTGTACGACTGCACGGCTGTACGGCTGTACATCCCCGAGGGACGGCATCGGGGATGTCGAAAGGTACCTGACGGGGGCCGCTCGCCCTTGGGTCCCTCGGGGTTTCCCTGAGGCGTCAGGCCGACGAATTTTGAGTGTGACATGCATCATCATCACCATCATTATCACTTCAAGCGGAATCGCGGGAAGTTCGTGTCTCAGGATAAACTCCATAAAACTTGGCCAGCCCAGCGGATGGGGCGGGCGCTTAGCTCCAGGGGAGGCTTGCCGGCCCGTCCAGCGCTCGGGGGAGGGTCGGCGCAGGGAGGACCCGGGCGAGAAGGAGCGAGGCGGCGGAGGGGGACGGCGGTGAAGGGGGCCAGGAGGCGGATGGACTCGCAGGTTCGTCGCCGAATCGCCACAGTGCCGTATTGGAACGACGGACGGATGTACGGAGACGTACGGGACCGCCGGGGCGCGGACTCACCGTCGGGGTGGTGGCGTCCGAGTGGGTCGCGGGGGTTATGAAGAGTAAGTACATTACAGACATGGGAACGGCGATCGCGGATTTTTCGAAGCTGCCATCCGTCGACGTCTGTTGGCAATCCGTTCAAGACATACGGATACGGGTACGATGCATGCGCCGATGGGGGGGGGCCGTCCCTGGCTCCCTGCCGTACTGAGCGCAGCGGATTTGGGACATCATTGATTGGGTTCTTTGGGAACAGGGGGCCTCTTGGAGGGGTGTAGTGTGGCTGAGCTGAGCGGACCTGGGCGGGCGCCCGCTCGCGGTGTGGTGTTGCCCGCAGAATGGAGGCGGCATGCGCGTCAGGCGTGCGCGTCGCCACCCGCATGCCCGCGACCCCAGCCAACCCTCACATCCCGGCACACCAGCCAGTCAGTCAGCGAGCGAACGGCGGCCCGTCTTGACCCCCTGTGCGCAACGTGCATTTGCAGCATGACATCCGGCATCGCGCACTGTTCGGCTCCGCGTCTGTTGTGTTTGCCTGAACGGCGGTTTGCTTCTTTGCCTGTTTGTTTGTTTGTTTTGTCTGCTGCATCGTTGGGTGGTTGTGTCTTTTGCGCCGCCCGAGCACGCAAACGCGTGCAGCCATGCAACCGTTTTTGTGGGCATGAGACGAGGCATACGTTGGCATATGTTTTGCATCATGGAGGTGCGGTGGGGTCGGGGACCTCGTGCGAGGGCGGATTGCCTTGCACGCGCGGTTGGTTGCGTTATCCGGCGCGGGCCCCTTCCCCCCCAACTCTCGCAACAGAAGCATACACGTTTTGGTGGTCTCGGTGATCGAACAACCATGGAGGTTGCCTCTCGCTGGTCTGATGGCACACAACCGCACTGTTATGTTATACGCATCGGCGAACCACTTATCTAAAGCCTATCTCAGGGATCATCTGTTACCGCGATGTCGATACATTCTTATTCGTTCATGATATGGTACATCGGTATTATAGCTCTGCGTGTGCGTGTGTGTGTGCTTGTTTGCGTCGCTGTTTTTAAGTATCGCGATCCGGGCCGGGCTGCGCCGGCCTGTACGGCGCATTTCGTGTTGAGCGTGACCTGTACGGCGCGCACCGACGGTCGCGATCTCCTGGCGATTTATCCTCGCGGACAGGGTCCGCTCTGACCCCCTGAGGAAACCAGGGCCCGTTGCGCTGCTGGGCGCCAAGCCCTGTGGCGGCTGTGCGATGTTGTTGTCGTCGTCATACTGCCCATGCCGTACCTCCGGTGTGCTTCTGCTACTACTGCTGGCAGACGTGGGATCTGCCACCTGTGTGCATTCTTGGGTGTGTGTCGGTGTGCCGTAGAAACGATCTGCCGTATGTTAAATTACCGTATCTTGAAATGGTGACGAAACATTTGAGTTGGGGCTCCAATGGGTGGCTGGATGCATGTGAGTCATGTGCGGTCCTCCAGCGAGCAGCACGAGGCCACGGACGGGCGAGTCTGCCCTGCCTATGGCCTCTACCCAACCCTCGGCGCCACCGGAGTACCACTGCCTAGCCTAGCGCTTCTGGGTCGTGCCTCTGTTCCCCTGGCCGCTGGCACTTCGGTAGCTGACACCATTAAAGCGACAGACACATAAGGCACCTCGTTTCGTGTCAGCCACGAGAGAGGTGCGGAGGGGTACTGATATGGGTCCGGCGTGGCAAGCGGCAATGCGCCTGCCGTCCGTCATGCTGCTGATGCGTGGCGGGGTATGGTGAGGGCGGGGTGGTGATGGGCAGCGTCGATTGCATGTACCTGCACGCGGTGTGCTGGGGCGCGTCGACGTTCGAATCTCGGTGCGGGCGATCGCGTTGGGTCAGGAGTAAGAGTGGTCGATGGGGTGTGCTGTTTGCGTTGCTGGAATTGCTCCAAGCAGTGCAAGCGGGGGCTACCGTAATGCAAAAGCCATGTACATTTATTTCTAGATGAATGCATTATGTACGGTCTCCGGTGACGCTGTGGATGTACCGGCGGGTTTTGAACGCTGTGGACCCCTGTCCTGTGGTTGCCGAGTTGATGGATGGATGTTGCGCCGCCGCCGCCGCCGCAGCAGCAGCAGCAGCAACAGCATGTGGGACTCCCTTCGGAAACCCTAGCGGGAAACTCGCGGGCCAGGTGCGGTGCACCGGTCACGTGCTGCAACCCTACCTTCTTGTTTATGGACTCGCGACGCTGCCAACTAACCTGACCAGCCTCCACCCGCCGTGCCCTGAGCACCCCCACCCGCCACATTGGGGTCCGCTGTAACGTTCATTCATTCATTCATTCATTCATTCATTCATTCATTCATTCATTCATTCATTCATTCACATTGTACGCCTCCGCCGCTGATCCCCAGCTCCCCTCCAACTTTCTCATGTTGACCCAAGGCGTCTGTGCCCGACATCAGTCTGTCCTCGCCCCGGTCGAGGTCACGTTCCCTATTCAACACCGTATTATTGGGGAGCAGACGCCATCTTGGTTCAACATCGTGGTTCAATGTCACCGGTGTGTGGCCCCAAGGCGAATGTTTTGGTCTGTGTGTATTGGTCTGTGTATTACCATGTCTGAGAGGGCCAGCAGCTCTGAACTTGTTATCCAAGCGCATATAGGTACGGCAGTGTACGCCAGTTGGCGCGTAAGCTTGTGGCTGGAAGCAAACCAATGCCTTCACCTGAAGAACTCCAGGCAGTTGGCGCTTACGAATCATGATGGTGGTTGGCTTCACCACGCGACCGTCTTGCGTTACAGTGTCGAAAAGTCGGTTGGTCCTGGTTGGTCGGTTATGTCGTGTCGGCAGGCATACATCGTGCAGAAAAAAATACACGGACAATCAATCTAGGTATGCGGATGATGATGTACCACGTCGGTTATTAAGCTGCCTTATAATTCACTGAGAAAAATGCAGTCTTTTCAATTTCCGGGCAGCCCGCCGTGGCACTTGCACCAAGGATACGGGCATGGCGAACGTATATTTGATGTCGCATTTCATCCATTTAATGATGATGTTGTCCTGACAGCGTCTGAGGACTCCAGCGTGCGCATGTGGCGAAGGCCCGAGGGTTTGGACACTTACAAGCAGGCAAGCATCCTCACGATCCCACCGAGACGCCTTGAATTTCTTTCCTGATAAGGATTACGCTAGTGCGAGCGGTGTCCTTTGCTCCTGCCTTTCTCGTACTGTCCCGCCCTTTCCTAACCGTCTTCTCCGGGCCCTCTCCCAGCCCAGCCCCAACACCAAGCCCTTTGACGCTTACCGCTGGGGAATCCGACAGGTCCGCGCTTTCCTAGGACACAGTGGGGAGGTACTGCGCGCTTGCTGGTCAGCCAACGGGCTGCTCCTCGCCTCGGGTAAGACACGGAGGCCGCAGCGGTAATGCACGGCAGGGGAAAAAGGCCAACATCGAGCTGTTGCCTGACCGGCGGCCCTGCCGTACCCCGTACGTTAGTTACTCTGGCGGCGTCGAGGTGCAGGACCGGAAATGAGGGCGGAAGGGTCCGCATGGTCAAAATGCAACTGTTGCAAGGTGAAAGTCTTATGTCCCGCCGACGGAGCGATCCAACGGACCCGGATGGCACGCGAAATGCCCGAACCGGATGCTCGCTTCGAATACTCCTGTGGGCGAGACTCGTAACTACTAGCAGCGAGTAACGACGCCGGCAGGTGTCACGATGCGGCCGCCCGATGGCAGATCAACCCCGCCTGACCCGGTCATGTCTCATGAGCGTGCTCGGCCCGCTGGCCGCCTTCCCCGTCACGTCGGTGACGGTCGCCGTGGGCGCATGTACCCATGGGTCGGTGACGGTCGCCGTGGGCGCATGTACCCATGGGTCGGGCGGGTGCCTTTGCTGAACACACACACGCTCAGCTGCGTGATGATGGTGGCCGCGGCGGGACGGATTGCGGATGTAGGTTCGGCGGACCGTACAGTACGGCTGTGGGCCGCGGACCTCAACGACCAGGGCTACACAGGTGTGTGTGATGTGTGTTGGGGAAGCTAGCCGCGTCCCTAGCCCCTAGCTTTTGATGTGTACTGCGGCATGGCTGCTGATAAGCGACGTGGGAGTTCATCGTGACGGTGATGGGCGCATGTTGCTCACGCAGCTGTCTAAACTAAATACTTCTTCGTTATTTGTATTTCTTTTGTGAGCACGCTGAGAATCTGGACATAATGCTCCTTTGATGCGTCACCTCGGGGCACAGGCTGTGGGACCAAACCTTGCCATGTTGGCGCACACGTACACCCCGCCCTGTGCCGTACAGGTCGCCAACTTGCCGTACTTGATGGCCATCCCGAGGAGGTGTACCACGTGGAGCTCGTGACGCCAGCGTCGCCGCCGCCCGACCTCGCCGACGTACGGCGCGCGTTCCACGCCGCGTCCGACGCCGACGCCGGCGGGGTCCGGCTGCCCCCCTTCGAGACGCACGTCCTCGTGGCCAGCAGCGAGTCGCTCTTCGTCTGGTCGCTCCAGGAGGGGGCGGTGGTGCAGCAGGCGGATGCGCCGGGCACCAGCGGGAGCACCATCACACAGGGTGAGAGGGCGGCGTGAGGCGGACCAACCCTTGGGGTATCCCCGAGCTGCTCGGTGCAGGACCAGGAGATACTCCTTGGGAATGTCGGATCGAATCCTTTAAATCCAAGAATCCATTGTTGTACTGGTTTTTTCAAACGCAGTGACCCCACAGCGGCGATCAGCGAAAGCCCTCTGAAAGTCCTCTGCGATGCGCAAGCGGAACTTGTGGTTACGTTGCCGTACGCCTGATGGCCTTTTCGAGCCCCGCAGAGGCTATTATGGCGGGCGCCCGCCCGTCGTACATCTTTGGCGTCAGCCGTCAGCCGCGCGGCACGCTGGTTGCGGCGGCGTGCTGCGACGGCGTGGTGCGGCTGTGGAGCCTCCGGCCCACGGGTCGGCTGGAGTGGGCGGGCCAGATCGCCCTGCCCGGCCAGCCGATGCTCACGGGGTGCGCCTTCGCGGCAGACGGCGCGCTGCTGGGTGTTTGCTCACGTGAGGGCCGCCTGATAGAGGTGGTAAGTGGGGTGCTGGGTGGGGTGCTGGGTGGGGTGCTGGGTGGGGTGCTGGGTGGGGTGCTGGGTGGGGTGCCGGGGGCGGGTAGGGTAGCGTTGGCCGGTGCCGGGGACGTGCACCGATGCACGCCCTGCAGAGATGGTATTGCGAGGACGGCACGGACCATTGCAGGGGTAGCCGCATGATGGGAGTCGATGCTGCGGTCGCCCCCAGGGAGGGCCTCATCACGCGCACTCGGCAACCCGCATACATACGGTAACAGCGTGAGGGTCAACAACGCGGTGAAACGACGTGTCCTTGTCACTTGACAGGCCCCTGCAGTCCATTGGATGAATTCACACTTTGCTGGCACTTGACGGTGCCATCTGTAGTCCGTTGAGTTTTACA
Source organism: Eudorina sp. 2006-703-Eu-15 (assembly GCA_003117195.1). Classification (NCBI taxonomy): domain Eukaryota; kingdom Viridiplantae; phylum Chlorophyta; class Chlorophyceae; order Chlamydomonadales; family Volvocaceae; genus Eudorina; species Eudorina sp. 2006-703-Eu-15. Next base: position 309,496 of record BDSI01000052.1, on the reverse strand, counting down.
CGGGGTGCGTGTGCTTGCGGGCTGTGGTGCGGCAGGACGTCCGCACCCTGGAGCTATTGTCTTCGCGCCAGCTGCCCTCCTCCCCACTCTCGGTTGCCCACCTGCCCTCGGGCGGCAGCGGTGCCGTCGCGGCGGCGGCAGCGGCGGGTGGAGCAGCTGCCGGCGCGTCCGCGGGCGGGGAGGCCGCGCCGCCGCCGCAGCAGCAGCCGCGGCCCCTCTGGCTGGTGGCATGCCGTGACGGGGCCGTGTACGGCTACCCGACGGGACAGCAAGGTGCGCCGCTGGGGTACCTGCCGCTGCGTCAGGTGCTTGTATCCGTACACCGCCCGCCGAGTGTGTACGTATCTGTACGTGTGTTCGTTGCGGCTGCTCTTGGCGGAGTATTGCACGGCCCGCATATGAGCGCTGTGAAGATGCGTATCATTACTTAATCAGCGGTGATGGTTAGCGGTGACGGTTAACTGTATAAACTATGTAACATCCTTACCAGGGCCACCACCGTACACTGCCCCGCCCGCTTCGTTCCGGGCTCCGCGCCCGCCGTTTGCTTCCCTCTCAGCACAGGCGGGGAGGCTGCGTGCGTGTTGAGGCCACCCGCTGGGCCCCCGGGAGGAGTGGCGGTGCTGGCGGTGGCGGTATCCCCGGGCGGCACCGCGCTGGCGCTGGCGGGCGAGGCCCAAGTGGGTGCGGGGTTCGTTGCGGGGTTCGTTGCGGGGTTCGTTGCGGGGTTCGTTGCGGGGTTCGTTGCGGGGTTCGTTGCGGGGTTCGTTGCGGGGTTCGTTGCGGGGTTAGTTTCGAGGTTCGTTGCGGGGTTCGTTGCGGGGTTCGTTGCGGGGTTCGTTGCGGGGTTAGTTTCGGGGTTCGTTGCGGGGTTAGTTGCGGGGTTAGTTTCGGGGTTTGCGGGGGTAGTGGTTAGGCATCGCCGCCCTCGACCCGCTACCCAATTCGCGACGGAACTTACTCTAACTCGTCCGTTCAGGCCATCACGTGCTGCCGTGAAAGAATTTTCTTTCATAATAACGAGCCGACCCGTGGGTCCAACCGTGGCAGCGGCAAAGAGGAGCGCACATCGGCCATCGGACACTACACTGAGTCGGCATTGACGGGAAGCGGCCGCCCGGTCGCAGATAGATCGCATCAGAATGTACGAATGCGCGCGCCCTTGATCGACACGTGACTGCTGCTGCCCCGCCCTGTGCGCATATTTATGCCAGGATGCCGCCCTACTGCCGCCCATCAACCCGCCTCGTAAAACCGCTCGACCGGGTTCCGGATCCGGATCCGTCGCCGCCGCTCCGGAACCTGTCGGCGGCGAGGGCTGCAGCAGCGTCGGTCACGGTGCAAGGGCGGGTGCGGGTGAACCGGATCAGCGCGCGGAGCAGGCGGCGGCGCGGAGGACGGTGGCCGCGCCGCCGCGGCGGCGGGGAGGCGGGGCGGGGCGCGTGGTGGCGGGGGAACTCCTGGCCGCAAGCGACCCGTTGGCGCTCTTCGGCGGCGAAGACGTCACGGTGAGGAACTACATACGTACAAGGTCGACGACCCGCGGGGTCCACTGTAACATCATTATTGACAGAAGGCCTACAGCGGGCCAAAGGCAGACGGAGGGGGCAGCTGCAAGTCAGCAGCCCGTCATGCTTCATGTCGGTATGTTTGTTCACGTCACGATGTTGTTGACGTTCGTTGTACCATGCATGCGAGGGCTCGGGTGAACGCGACAATGCTAGGGCTAGCCACGCAGCCTCGGTGTCGTTCTGACTGCAGGGGTTCATTGATCATAAGGGTGGGTGGCGCTTGCGTTTGGGTTAAAAAGAAACAGCCCAGACACACCCAGCCCGGCGATAAATACTTCCCAACGATAATTATCGGTACCTGAAAGGCAAAGGAGGAAACGCAAGCGAAAGCAAAGAAGCCGCACCACCACCGCGGGGTGGTCGACCCTTTGGGTGGGTCGAAGCGCGGCATTCTCGCAACCGGCCTGCGTGTACCCGGCGCCTCATATCATGCATGCTATGGTGAGTTTCTAAACATGCGCGGTGTGCTGCGGGGAATGCTGCGCTGCAGGACGGAGTGGAGGGCGAGCTGGGGGCGATGACGCTGAGCGAAAGTGCAACCGTGGCGGGCAACTCGCGAGCGACCAAACCGCAGAGCTCAACACCTGCTGCTGATGGGCTGAGCACGAGCAGCCAATCGGCGAGCAAGGCCAACGGAGGAGCTGCTGCTGCCGAGGCTTCTCTTCCGTCCGCGCCGCAACGGCAGCAGCACCAGCAGCAGGGCGGGCGACCCGCCCCTCGAGCGGCGCTAACGGATAGCACGGGGGCTGACGTCAGCATGGGCGAGCCAGGGGCGCCGGTGCAGCGGCGGCGGCAGCAGCCCCCGGGGTCAGGAGGAGCTGGCGTGGAGGACGGGGATGATGATGGCGATGATGCCGGGACGGAGGCAGGCGCCGCCGCGAATGTCACGCCATCGGGCCGCATGAGGGCGCCGTTGTTCGTTTACCTTGGTCCACAGGTGCGAGGTTAGTGGCTGCTGGTCGGAGCCGCCCTACGCTCATCCCAGGGAGCTGATTAACGATTATGAGGTGTAGGGTGTCAAAGGGGTTGCTAGCTAGATAGGCCGCAGTGCGCGGCCTGCTGCTGTGTCGACCATACATCACGCCCCGGATCCAGGGGCTGCTGAGTCGCCTCTGGCTTAGTACCCGGTGGGAATATGAGCATAAGGAGGCCTTTTGGTGCCTTACAGTCGATGGTGTACCGTTGTTGGGCAATTCCCATATGCGACACGCGAGGGTGGCGCGGTGTGGATGCGGTGGATACCCAACGGAAGGCGGGGGGACAGACACACCCCGCCAGCACCACTTCTGGTCGTGCCGGGTGGCCCAGGCGGTGGTGGGTCAGATGGAATCGCGCCTAGGGGCACGGATACGGGGAACGCATGTCTGGCTGGCGGAACCCCCGCCACCCGTGGAGCAATGTGTATGGGATGTGGTGGTGTTGGCCGCGACCGCGGCAATGGAGACTGGTCGCCGATTCATGGCGGCCGCCCTGCGGCGGTCAGCACCTGGTCCGTCTGTACTGCCGGGACCGGAATTGGCAGAGCAAGGGGAGCGGCGCGCAAGAGATGGAGCTGGAGATCGAAGTAAATACTTTCGCACCCTGTAACGTATCAAAAATTTCCGTGATGTTGGGCATCAGATACCGCCGTTTCACCGTAATTTTGTTAAGAGCCCGATAGTCGAGGCACATTCGGAGCTCTCCATCTGCCTTCTGGACGAAAAGGACCGGCGCTCCGTACGGAGAAGTGGAAGGCTCAATATAACCTTTCGCCAGAAGATCGGTGACCTGTTTCCGTACTTCTTCCATTTCCTTAGGCGATAGCCTGTACATCCGTTTTGCGGGCGGTTCCGAATTCGGCACGAGGGGAATAGTGTGACCAGTACCGCGGTCAGGCGGCAGGCCTTTGAGCTCTTCAAACACGTCCTGATATTCATTTAAAGGCGCCTGAATTTCCTGCTCCGGGACCAGGTTGTCATTGGCACCATTGGCTCGGCCAGCGACGGTTGATGCGAGCGCCGCGCGCGCATCAGATAACTGTGCGCTCCCCGTGCAAGGGCCTTTGCTGCTTGTTTGGCAGACAGGAGCCCTATTTCCTTATCGCCGGTAAACTCAACAGTTGCGGTACTAAGCAGCGGTTTTCCGCTAAGCTGATCAAAGCCTTCCAGCGCAGCGTGCGACGGCTTAAGTTTGACGTCACGTCCCTGATAGCAAATGATCACCCTGTTGTGCTTGTAATCCATGCGCGCTTGTCGCACGTGAAGCCATTCTGAGCTCAGGATTACGTCAATGCCCGGAACTCCTTCGGGAAGCACCAACAGCGTGACCCACTCGGTATGGTTTGTTGGTTTCCGATTCGTAACCGGGCGCGGGCGCGCACCTGACCGTGCAACCGAGAGGTCTGACCATCTGCAAGCCGTACCGTAACTGTTTCAGAATGCCGTACAAGCAAAGACAAACGACGTGCAAGGGCCAGTGTAATGAAACCATGCGCCGTGCCGTTGCAATCCGCGCCGCTGTCCACCAATGTTCGTGCAGGGGAGTCGGCTATCCTTGCATCGAACTGCGCTGCATCGTATGGCTGCGCCCAACACGCAGAGTGCTCAACTTAGCTGGTTTCCTGGGCGGATCATACCAAAGCTGAATCGGCCAGTGTGTGCCCGGGAGCGGCACCCGTTGCCCATCTTTCCCGGGTCCTGTAAACAGCTGTGTGCCTACAGGCAGGGTATGTCTCAAACAGACGGAACCCAGCCTTCCTGACGAGATGCTGTACGTGCGGCCACTCTGGCACGACAAACATTGCACTCGTACGCTCGGGTGAACTGACTTTGCATTTCTCATAATAATGCTGCAACCATAGATGAATCTGAGTGACCGGAGGGTGAGCCCAAACCAGTTCGCCCGACACGTCTTGGTCGAAGAATGAACGGCTGGGACAGGCAAAGCTAGCGCGGACACAATCGATTGCTGCCATTATGGTTACACGCCGCATCAAAGGTGAACGTCCGACCGAGCTGCGCTTGCACCGCTCGGAATTCCGACTCCAAAAACATCCTATCGGACGTCTCAACCTCTGGTGGAGGCGGCAGCCAATCGTCCAAGCCAGGCGGATCAACAGCAGGCCTATCCTGTGACACAGCTATGGGACCGCTCGGGGTCCCATCGATCCTGCCCCTGACGTGCACCCTCCTCACGCTTGCCAACCCCCTATTCCTGCATGGGGTCTTCATGTCCACCGTGACCACCACCACGGCCCCCTTTGCCTCCCCGGCCACCACGGCCGCCACGCCCGTTCCCACGGCCCCGGTTCTTGTTGTATTCATTATGATTTCCACGCTGAACCGGCGGCCCCGCGATCCGCCTGATCTCGTCGCACTGTCCAGAGGACCGATGCTCGTTCAAATCCAGCACCATGTGGCCGCACTGAAAGCACTCAATCGGGGGATGGAAGCAAAGTTGAGGTTACACGCACATCACGGAGCTGCTCAAAGAAAGTGAGCGGAATGTAGATAAGCGATATAACACGGTGCGCGCATTCAACCCCCCCGGTCTGTGTATTGTGCGCGCACTACACATACCTCTGTGCGCGCACTACGCATACCCTATATGCGCGCACTATGCCCAAAGACAAGCAAGTTTGTGTGCTCACTAACCGACACGTCGATGCGCGCATTCAACTCTCCCGGATGCATTACAAGAGCTCGGGTGTGTGATGTGTGCGCACTACGCATACCCCATATGTGTGCACTCAGCATACCTCTCTATGCGCGCACAGACCCCCAAGACATTCATCTAGCAAGTTTGTGCGTGCATTATCTTACACGTCTGCAATTTGAAGCCAGGTGAGGACGTTTTTTATGGAGTGATGATAGTCCTGGAAGGTCCAGCTCCCAGCCATCTTGCCATCCTGCTGTGCCCGGTCGAGGCTCAGCTGCTGTGCATGGGCGCTGAGCACGCGGCGAAAGGGGACCACCGTGCTGCTGTAGTATTGTAGGGGCCGCACCTCCAGGTCGCCGTATGTCGTGTCGCTGAACGCATTGGTCAACTCAGCATAGCTCTGGCCCTTGGTCCCTCTCAGCCACTGGCAGTCGGAGAGCTTCTGCGAGTTGAGCTCGTCCCACAGGATGTGTAGCTTCAGCTTCTTGTCCGCCGGGTCCTCGTAGAAGCAAACAGCCGAGTTGTAGTAGGCACGCACGCTTGATGGGCTGCAGGGAAACACGTGATGCGGCGGGTCACACTACTGCTGCTATAACACAGACAGTGCTAGCCGCCACAGGCTAGATGGCATACTGCGTCAAGGCCAAGAGAACCGCGTCTGCATGCCATACGCACGTGCCCATGCCCGAGCTACAGCGCTTTCAGTCATGTAGGATGAGGACAACGCAAGTGCGAGTGTCTGTACCTTGGACAGCAGCAGCGTGTTGCGCGGTGATGAGACGTCCTCCTTGGACAAGCCCAGCAGGCGGCATGTGCCATCCGCCCAAGACAGCTTGCACAGGTGCGCAAGGCTGACGCAGTTTGGGGGAATGCCTTCACCCCGCAGCTGGCAGCCCTTCACCCCCGCACTCTGCAGCTCGGACTTCAGCGCAGATGTCTTGCGGTCTTTCTCCGACTTGCTGTGCGTTGCAGTTGAGCCGTCACACCACAAGAGCACCTTTGAAAGTAGGAACGGGAAGTGCTGAAGAACTGACTCCATCTTGCTGACCTTCCTGTGACTTACCCTTGCCGTGGCCCCCCCACAGTGACGCTGGCGGACCTTCACAGGAAGGTCAGCAAGATGGAGTCAGTTCTTCAGCACTTCCCGTTCCTACTTTCAAAGGTGCTCTTGTGGTGTGACGGCTCAACTGCAACGCACAGCAAGTCGGAGAAAGACCGCAAGACATCTGCGCTGAAGTCCGAGCTGCAGAGTGCGGGGGTGAAGGGCTGCCAGCTGCTGGGGGAAGGCATCCCCCCAAACTGCGTCAGCCTTGCGCACCTGTGCAAGCTGTATGTCTTGGGCGGATGGCACATGCCGCCTGCTGGGCTTGTCCAAGGAGGACGTCTCATCACCGGGCAACACGCTGCTGCTGTCCAAGGTACAGACACTCGCACTTGTGTTGTCCTCATCCTACATGACTGAAAGCGCTGTAGCTCGGGCATGCATGGGCACGTGCGTATGGCATGCAGACGCGGTTCTCTTGGCCTTGACGCAGTATGCCATCTAGCCTGTGGCGGCTAGCACTGTCTGTGTTATAGCAGCAGTAGTGTGACCCGCCGCATCACGTGTTTCCCTGCAGCCCATCAAGCGTGCGTGCCTACTACAACTCGGCTGTTTGCTTCTACGAGGACCCGGCAGACAAGAAGCTGAAGCTACACATCCTGTGGGACGAGCTCGCAGAAGCTCTCCGACTGCCAGTGGCTGGGAGGGACCAAGGGCCAGAGCTATGCTGAGTTGACCAATGCGTTCAGCGACACGACATACGGCGACCTGGAGGTGCGGCCCCTACAATACTACAGCAGCACGGTGGATGGTCCCCTTTCGCCGCGTGCTCAGCGCCCATGCGCAGCTGAGCCTCGACCGGACACAGCAGGATGGCAAGATGGCTGGGAGCTGGACCTTCCAGGACTATCACTCCATAGAAAACGTCCTCATCACCTGGCTTCAAAATGCAGACACATACGTAAGATAATGCACGCACAAACTTGCTAGATGCATGTCTTGGGGGTCTGTGCGCGCATAGAGAGGTATGCTGAGTGCGCACATATGGGGTATGCGTAGTGTGTGCACATCACACACCCGAGCTCTTGTAATGCATCCGGGGGAGTTGAATGCGTGCATCGACGTGTCGGTTAGTGCACGCATCGACGCATAAGACAAATGCGCGCACACAAACTTGCTAGATGCATGTCTTGGGGGTCTGTGCACGCATAGAGAGGTATGTTGAGTGCCCGCATATGGGGTATGCATAGTGCGCACACATCACACACCCGGAGCTCTTATAATGCATCCGGGGGAGTTGAATGCGCGCATCGACGTGTCGGTTAGTGAGCACACAAACTTGCTTGTCTTTGGGCGTAGTGCGCGCATATAGGGTATGCGTAATGCGCGCACAATACACAGACCGGGGGGGTTGAATGCGCGCACCGCTTATCTATATTCCGCTCACTTTCTTTGAGCAGCTCCGCGATGTGCGTGTACCGCTCGAACATCGCGGCGTCGGCCTCCACCTGGTGCATCGCCGCCTTCATCGCCGCCATGGTCGCCTGGTCCAGCTCAACACCGGAAACGAAAGTAGGGGTCTCCCACGCACTTCCCCGTCTCCTTGTTGGTAAAATCGCCGAACATGCAGTGGAGGCTGTATGATATATATATGATTTATCATACATAGCATGCATATGTGTATGTGTGCATGTGCTATGTGCGTGATTGATTCCAGCTCGCTGCATGCTGCGTATATATGTACATACAATTATAATACATACCTAACATGTACCGAGCGACACTGAGCGATCGACCCAGTGAAGCATTATGATATATATATGTATATATATACATATATATACATATATACATATATATATATATATGTACAAAGCTGCTGCTGCTGCCGGTACAATAATGTTTACATTCTTGCATGCAGGTCTTGAGCAAGACCCTCGAACCAGCTGTGTACGACACGTATGTTCGGTGCCTCCAGATGGCCGCCAATGTTATGTATTGCCGTGGTGATCATGAACGACTAACATCACTCGCAATGAAAGTTGACTTGCATTTTTATTAGCCGTGGCTGAGCGAGCTAGGGGGGCGCGCAATCGGCGGCTCACCGCCGGTTGCTCGTGAGCATCATCCCTCCGGCGCCTGGACTGCCGCTGCGTCCATTGCTGCTGCTGCTGCTGCTGCTGTGATGCATGCCAACTAATACGTAACCGTGCTTCCCGCACGCCCCGCCGTGCGTACACACGTGTGGCAAGGCTGGCTGGCTGCCCCTACCTGCTGCATGCGCATGCCTGCTGCTGAACCGCACATACAAGAATAGCTCGAGGAGGGGGTTTCACTCGCTCACGGCGCCTCGAGCCTTAGGACATACATACATACGGGCCACCGCTGGAGAAGTGACCCCGCCTTGGTGGGGGTGGTGGTTCGCTAATAGGGGCGCCCTGGATGGTGGCTAACTCCCCCTGAGCGAGCTTTATCCCTTGCCATGGTTGGTTCTCAGGAACGGGGTGGTTCCCTGGTAGTGTGGGCCCGGGGAGTGTTTCGGTGCACTTGGGGAGCCTGTCCGGAGCGCCATGGTGGCGTTAGTTCATTTAGGCAGTGTATGGTGAGGAAGCCTCGGCTGTCGCCGGGGCTGTCACCGATGACCCGCGGGGTCCGCTGTAACATCCTAAGGCATCCTAATAATAATACGAAGACGCAAATCGGCCGACATACATGGGTCCGAATTCTGCACTATCCAGCTAACTACCTATCTACGTATGTAGACCCCTATTTTATTTCAAATGCCATGTTTGCGTGCATGACGGAAGCCCGGGTCCGAGACCAGGTCGATCGAGAACGTAACCGCACATACAGATGTGTATATCCCGTGCGTAACATGATTGCAAGTTGCCAAACATACTCAACGCTGCGACGCCAGCCGTAATTGACCGAATGCACGCAAGCAACGACTATAACGAACGACGCCAGCTATGCTGCGTCACTACTGCCCTAGGGTACATATCATGGCTCGGCTATCTAACGCACGCCCAATCAACGTAAACTCCACCCAACCATCAGCGGGCAAGTGACGTACTTGCTTGCGCTAAGGCGCATGCCAGCCAGCAGCCTGCCAGCGCGCCGAACTAGAGCCAGCAGGTTGGTAGGGCTTGGTTGCAGCGCCCAGCACCCAGCCAGCGGGTAGGTGCACATGCATGCAGCATTCGGACGTTGCTTAAGTATCCGCGATCGCTCCATTGATGGCCACCGGCAGGAAGGGCGATCTACCCGCGCTGCTGTTTCTTCTTCACCCAGTGGGGCGCCGTATCGTCCGAGTACCTGCCGTACATCGATCCCAATGTACGAGTGTACGGACGCAGCGGATTAATCCAGTAGCTAAGAAAGCCAACAGGAAGCACACAACACGCACACGCAAAATAAAGCTGATGAGAAGTCGGCAAGCGCAGCGCCAGTATGCTCTCTCTTTTGATGACCAGTTGACCAGTAGTGCGTGGTCGCTGGGCAATCTACCAAGCAAGCAATCGATTTGTGAATGATGCGCGTCTCTGTCCGTCATGAGTTCTATATATACATGCGTGATGGCGCCCATCTGCCCACTCACATCCATCCCCGGCGGGTACGTACCTACTCGACCTACCTGTAGTCATAGGTGATCTCCATGCCCGGGGTGACGTTCTTGTCGGCCAGGATGGCGATGCGGCTCTCCCCGTCCACCAGGAGCACCTTGGCCTTGGCCACGGGCTCGTGGCTGTGGTTGGCGCACCGGAGCTTGTTGCCCCTGTATGTAAGTTGCCAACAAACAACGAACAAACGGTGCATCGAGGCACAAGCGTGTACCATTGTTAGGAACCAATCAAGAAATATCATCTAATAGTTAGAATGATACCGTAGTAATAATCCTGTCGATTATAAATAGCAAGCACGCGGGGGGAAAGCGAGATTCTGGCTTCCCTTATGCGTGGCCTGTGCACCTAGCTACCTGCAGCCAGAACGCGTGCACCGCGCAGGGAATACGCGGTTCACTGTGAAAGTGACACGACAGCAGTGGATTACACATAAACGTGGATAGCTCAGTCGCCTATCGCTCGGGTCGTGTTGGACACTCCCCTCCGAAAGGCTTCCGTCCGTCACCCACCCACCTGAACTTCGCGTCCACGACCCACTCCTTGTTCAGATTGAAGAGGTAGCTGCGGACAGCAACCAAACAAATAAAATTCGATACGCGCTCATCTACAGACAAACAGGTTGGGATGGAAGGCATGCATGGTGGTGTTCACATTATACAAGCTGGCTCGTCGTACATGTTGGCTGCTGCTTTGGTCAGTCAATTCATCTACGTATGTGCGCACTTACATACATATGTACGTACGTACCTGTTGTTCATCTGGTCGTACACACTACCGCGGCGGTTGGCCTCATCCTGCATAAAGATAGACAAAAATAACGCACGCACGTAGGGCTTCGTTGGCCATCTATCGTGCATGATGACTGCGTGGCGTACCGACGACGCGCCCCGTCCAGGTAGGTAGGTAGGGTGTGAATCATCAGCGCTACTCGAACGATGCAGCAGCCCACACACCTATTCTTATTATTATTTTTACTCTACCTGCGTGATCAGGTCGCCCGTGTACTCGCCCAGGAAGCCGTTCTTGGCGACATACTGGGCCGCAAACAGACCCCAGCCGGCACCTGCGTGCAGCGGCGCACGGCAGTAATACGCAGGATGACAGCATGCAAGCGCATATAAGCAGCGGCGCACGGAGGCGGCAATTCCAACCACCCGTGCGTAGGTTTCAAGGTGATAAGCAATAAAAATGGCGGTTTTGTAATGCCGTTACGGTCACAAATATTAAGCCGCTTATCACATACGTACGTGGCCCATGGGACGGCGGGACTTTGCGGCGTATCCATGTACCACGCATCACGCACTCATAATCTTCCCCTGCGCGCGCCTTTAATGTAGAGTCCCCTTCGTCAGCTATCTAGGGCGGTGAACCAGCAGGTAGGCCCAAGCAAAGCGGCGACCGCCGCATACATACACAGGCACGAACCCATACATACACAGGCACGAACCCACGAACCCATACATACACAGGCACGAGCATTTTGGTACGAATCCGGGCAGTTCTGGGTGGGCTTCTCAATAAACATACGCAAGCACGTACATACCGGGGATCAAATTAGCCCATACACACCCAGACGTACCGGGGATGTCCGAGGTGCCCAGCACTACGTGCGCGTGCTGCCGCATCCGCAACCGCATGTTGTGGCACTCGCGGCCCGGCTCCGCCAGCGCCTCCAGGGTGGGGGCGCAGCCGCCGCACAGGTCCGGGTCGCACTCGCGGCCGGCCGCCCAGCAGGGGCACATGTTGTTCTTGCAGCCGGACTTGCACGTGCAGCCGCGGAACCTGCATGCATGCATGCATGTGGGTTGATTGAATGCGGTTTATTTATTTATTGATTGCGGCGGGGTAACGAAGGTAGGTACATGTGCTTGACAGCCTACGTAGGTGCTGTTGTGCTGTATGTGGTGAGCCTGCTTGGTCGGTAACAATGCGGTGTGCGTGGTGCGGTGGGGTACAGTGGGGTGCGGGCTGGGGTACAGTAGGTGGGATGCGGTGCAGCCGGCGCTCGACCACGTAGCTAGGATGCATGGAAGCATCCAAAGACGCGGGTCGCACGGCGGCGGTGGCGGCGGCAGCGCGAGGCACAGTAAGCACAGTTGCTGGGTTTCCTCAGACCTCCATCCTCCAAGCACAGCTACGTGTAGTGTATAACGATCCTGGAGATAGATGTACCATGAGATGCCACTGGAGGACATTTGCCAGCTGGTCCTTTTCTGATCAGGCATGATGCAGCACTACGTCGCACAGAAGACAGACCCACCGCTCCCGACAGCTGGTGCTGCAGGCGCAGAACTTCTCGCAGAAGTTGTGCGCGCGCACGCAAGGGCAGTCCGCCTTGCACTTGCCCATGCAGGTGCAGGGCTGGTACTCGTGCCAGTCGTTGTTGGTGCCGTGCTGCGCCCGCGCGCTCACCACCAGGGAGCGGGCGGACTTGCTGTTGGTGAGGACCGTCTGAGGGCAGCAGGTAGAGGGAAGGTGCGGTGCGGTGCGGGGCATGGAAAAGAATACCGTGTGGGGGATCGACAGGGGAAAGAGGACGCCGTGGACATCGAAGTAAGCTGGCAACCACCGTAGTACTGCTGTGAATTTTTCCTAACATTGAACATCACGAAAATTTACTAATGAAAATGTGTGGGTCGTGACGCCGTGACACGTACGTGGAAGCACACACACACAGAGGGAGTGACCTTGACCGGGACAGACGGCAGCAGAAAGATGCAGGTCATCACCCGGTGATGAATGGGTAGATAGCTGTTCCCGCTTGCGCCGCAGCTCCATGGCTGGATCGCCTGACATACAAAATCGAACGACACTATGACACACCAGGGGATCCCGCCCCGCGGCAGTAAGCGAGGGCCGCCGTGGTGTGTTCAGCAGGCCCCGCCCGTACCTTTTTTGCCCGGCCACCTTTCCGACGGGCGGGCACGCGGCTGAGGCCCTGAGTGTCCCTGCCGCCGTCCCCGCCTTCAAAGGCGCCGTCGGCTGACCCCGCACCGGCGGTGCTAGGCGCCGCCGCCGCCGCACCGCTGGCCGTCCGTCCCTCAGCTATTGCTGCTGCTGCCGCTGCGGCGGCGGCGGGGGCCCCGAGGCCGTCCTGGCCCGCCGGCAGCAGCTGTTGCTGCTGCTGCTGCCTGGGCGGTCCGCCGGACGGCGCCGCACCCGCCGGTTGCGTGCCCTCCATGCGGTCTAAGTACTGCTTCACCTCGGCGCAGGTGCGGGTGCCGGTCATTAGCAGCGCAATTGAGCAGGGATTCCCCCGGCCAAAGACCTGCCGCACCACCACCACCAGACATCGACACAGCCACACCGCTCGCATGCATCCAGTTGGTGGTGGTCAAATGAGCTCGCTGCCAGACAGCAATGAAAGCAGCGTTCTTATTCATGCATGTATGAACACGCGTCGCGCGCAGTGCTTTGCGGCGTGTATTTGTCAAGCTGCATTGCAACAAAACCGTTTTGAGATGAAGGGCTACGATACAACGACTGAGCGCGACCAGGCAGGACAGCGTCTAACATGACAATTGAATGGCAAGCAAGCCACGCTCCCGGATTGTTGCCAGTACCGCCTACTCAACAATTACAAAAATCAGCGGCGCCTACGTCGTCCAACCCTTCAATCCCAGACGTGCGTGCGCGGCGGTGCATACGCCCAATCAATCGCCCCTTGCGGCTTCCCCCAACCCATCCATCACCTCCGTCAATCAACCCACCTGGATGCCCCGCCTGACCAGCGAGACCTGGTAGCAACTCCACTCTGACGGACCTCCTCCCACACCACCTGCAGCCTCGCCGCCGCTGCTGCTGGGGCCCGCGCCGCCGCCTGAAGGGCCCGCTGCCGGCCCCGCTGCCGGCCCCGCCGAGGCTCCCGCAGCCGCAGCATCCCCTTCCCGCTGCCGCTGCTGCCTCGTGGGCCCCGCGCCTTCGTCGTCAATGTCCATGGCGTCAGTCCCACGGGCAGTGTTCGTGCCCATGGCGGCGTTCTCAACGGCGTTCCGGTCCGCGCCGGCTGTGCAGGCCTGCTGTCGTTGCGCCTGCGCCACCTCTTCCGGGGTGCCGCTGCCGCCGCCGCCGCCGCTGCCGCCGCCGCCGCCGCCGCCGCCGTCCGCGAGGTTGGAGCTAGGGCCAGCGGCCGCAGGGCCGGCCGCAGCGTTACGCCAGCAGTGGGGACCGCAGGGCACACCGCTCGTGTCCGGGGGAAGCGGCGCGGGCCGGTGGTGTGGCATTACGTGGCCGCCCCCTGGTGAGACGGCAGGGAGTGAATGAAGGAGACACTTCGAACGAAGTCAGCGGGTGAGGGCAAACCCCTAGAGAAGCTGGCTACGTTGGGAGCTGGACGGCCCGCAGGTCAGGACGAGTGACCCAAGACACGGCCGTACGTTCGGCCGTACTTTCGCGCGGAGGGCCCTTACCTACCCACCTGGCACCCTTCGTCGCACCAAATCTGAAACCAACGCCCATCACCATTTTGCCCCTACCTCTCGCTGATCTGATAACATCACCCAGCCAGGAGCTGTGCGAAGCTGCCGCGCATTACGTACCACCATGCATGGCGAGGAAAGCGCTGAGTATCTTTCTCTCACTCACCATGCGTGTGGCAGCCGTAAACGCGGCAACGCCTGCAGAAGCTCCCCACGAAGGTGTCCAAGACGTCCTCCACCTGTCCGCGGCGACAAGCAAGCATGTTAAGCATGTCAACTTCTCAAGTAAATGAAATACCAAGCAGCCTAGCTCGCCATACCGATTACACCGCATTATTATCCTAGCTATCTAATCGAGGATAAATGATATCACCCTGCTGTACACCCGCCTGTACACCCTCGGCCATGCCCTCATTCATGTATGTTCATTGCCGTTAGTCCTCCCCGTCGGTCCCGCGCGTGCTGGCGTGCGTCCTGCCGTGCAGCCCTGCGCGGCCCTGCCTCACCGACCTCCATCTGCTGTACGTCGTCGTCCGCCGTACGCAGCCGCTGCAGGTAGTCCAGCCGCTGCGCAATGGCCTCGGGCTGCGGCTGCGGCTTCAGCACATCCATCAGCGCCTACAGCACATGCCGCAGGTATCATAGGGATCACACATGGGACGGTCGGTCAGAATATATAATTGCGCTTGCTTGCTTGCTTGGGTCGGTGTACTACTTACCAAAGTAGTACCGTACACAGACATACATGGTCAGCACACCGCGCAGTGCGGGCCTGCCTGTCACGCTGGACTCTGTCCACTCCTCACGGCTCCGTTTTGTCATGCATGCGCAATGCAGGCGAACGAAAAAGCACTTGCTGATCCCGCATCGATACGCTGATTACTTTCCACACTCACTTGATCCCTTCAAGCTCAGCATACATCAGGCAAAATCGACTGCCGACAGCAGCTGTATGTGCCATCGCGTGTTCCAAACCCAGCCCATCCATCCATCCCCGCGCCCACCTCCAACACGTCCGGATCGTCCCAGCCGTACTCCTTGGCCAGCCGCGTCATGGCCCAGTCCACCGCAGCGCCGTCCACGTCCTCCCAGGGCAGCCGCTGGTGGGTGGTTAAATTAAAAAAAGAAATAAACCCGAAGAACGAACCCAGGCACACCCAACATAACTCAGTATGGTGGGTGGTAGGTGCGAATGGCACCCGCCCCGGGGAGAACGGTCGCAAGAAATACGAAGAAATGAAGTCATTATCTCAGGCGCACACATACACATTATCATAGGTGCTTCGTTGCGCTAATCTCATCAGGCGCACATATTTATTATATATAGGTGCATGCGCGAGGTCACCGACCGCCCCGTCCTGCTTGATGACGGGAATGAAACAAACCTCATGAAACCCTAGCTCAGAAAGCAATAATCATGTCGACAGTGGGCGCCCCGCCGGTGTGCGGCCGTGGCTGGGTGAGTTGCTCGCCCGTTGCTTGCTGCTGCCGTCCATCCGTCTCGGCGGCCCCTCACCTCCTCCGTCTCGCCGTCGTCCGCGGGCACCGTCTCCCCGACCTCATCCACCAGGAACATCCGCCGGCCGTGGTCCCGGGCGAGCTCGTTGCGTTTCAGGTACGACCACGTGGTGTACGACGGCGGCTGGTGGTTGGAAGGTCACAGCAGGCCGTGTGTTAAGCGGGGAATCGCAAGGTAGGCCAACTCGGGAACATACTACGACCGACAGCGGCCGGTTTAGCGGCCGCACTTGACCCCAGTGATGGCGCGAACACTACTGATGCTGCAGAGGCATTATAAACGTCCTTCATTTTCAGTGGCTTGGGTGGTGTATGCATGCCACGCGCCGCGAAATGTATGTCAACCTACGGCACGCGCCCGTGCGTAATATGTTATTCCAGACATTCCTGCAAAGGTTTCCGGTGGGCTTGGGTTGCTTGCCACGGGTGTCGGTCTCTTAATGAAGCGGATGTATGATGGAAAATCGATCGATCACGCACCGTGACCTGCGAGGGAGCGTGTTATTATGCACTGGCACGGCCGCCGGCACGCACCACGTCGCGACGTTATGATGTACACCCATACGCACGCCCACACGATGATACTGCGGTCAAGCAAGAAGCAACTACCGTACGTACCGGCTGCACGGCGGGCAGGACGCGCACGTAGGAGCGCATCGGCGGCAGCAGGTTGCCGGATGGCTTCGCGGACACCTTTCGGTCCGAGAGGGGCAGCGGCAGCACGGAGGGCGGCAAGGCCGGCGAGGTGGCCAGCAGCGGCGACAGCGATCCCGGCGTGTCTGCACGCGCATGCGATCCGAGGGCAGCGGTCGGGAGGCCCTCGGCGAAGATAAGAGGTGGATAGAGGAACAATTAATACATACTGAGTGGGCTTCATCGGGTCTTTCGCTAATAATGGGTCGAGAGAAGACGCCCCGGATGCATCTGACATTGATATGATATATATGTTTGGCGGCCTTCACGTCAAGGGAGCAGGGGAGCAGGTGCGGCGATGCGCGACGTGCAAGGGCGGCGTCGGTTAGTTCTCCTTGTCCTTATGAGCAGTAGTTCCCTTTGGTTCCTTTTCGGGGTCCGCTGTAACGTTCATTCCGTCAGTAGTTCTCAGCCGCGATGTGTTTTTTGGCTCTGCACAGGCGCTGTGTGCAGCAACCCAGTGCCAACGAAATGCGTGCGGTCCGCGCTGCTGGCCAAAGTAAGACAGATCAGGCAAAAATCAGGACCTAAGCATCCTAAGACGTCGGTGACCGGCAGCACAACCCAACCAGCGACGACCTCCAGCAGCAGCACTCCGCAGCACGCTGTCCGCCCGACCCCCTAAGGGGTTCGTTCGCCCCCGCACATCTACTATCTGCAGTTGCCCAATAATAACAGATCTGCTTGTGCGTGTTTAGAGAAGAGACTGTGTGTGTTTCAAAGCTTACCCGCCTGGATGTCCCCCATTTTAGGTATGGGGCGCGAGTTTCGTGCCGCGAGTTCGGCGAGTTGCGTGCGCTGCACCAGGAATGACTCCAGCGCCGCCTATGGCGCAGGAAAGAAGCACGGGAGGAGTGGGGATGAAGGAGGTATGTAGGGGTACATCGCGGCGGCCGTACAGCAAGGATGTCGGTGGTGAGTCAAGTTATTTGCGTGACGTAATTTGGCATCATGCTAGATGGCAGGTTTTACCCCGGGGCCCACACAGGGATGCCGCGCGGGTGCGCAAGCCATGTGTGCGTGTCCACCACATCCATTGAGCGACTTGCGCGTTGTGCCGGACACGCAGAAAGATCCCCGGCATACGCACCCGGTTCGACGCTAACACTTGGGCGGACTTCTCCCGTTGCCGCGTCAGGTATTCCCGCTTATGTGCACGAAAACGCTTTACCAATTCTGCGGGCATACGTGTATGAGCAGGTTATAAGAGCAGACCATGTTAATTGGCACAAGGGAAATCACCTTCCAAGGTTTGAGCTTCGCGCCATAACTGATATGGCATGAGAGACAGGTTTTCAATGTTCACAAATATTATTGCAGATGCTTTGAAAGTGATCAGATATGTACATTTAAGCTCTTCTATCTTTCAACGGCGCGCTCTCACCTTCTTTGGCTGCGGCTCTTCGCGTTCGTTGCGCAGCCATCCTTTCTCCCACGACATTATCAGCACTTGAAGGGATTTTAATATCGGGAGGCTCGAGCGAACCGTCGCGTGACGGGTTTCTGCTGCTCATTTTGCAACTGCAAGATTAAATTGAAGTCGTATTAATGCAAATACATCCTCGTGTGGTTGTGCACAACATGTAACAAGACCATGCCCGTGAGATGGCTGGGCGCTTACTCGTCCTTCGGCCAATAATGTACAGGAAATGTACGGGTACTGCCCAGCCAGCCGAGCCCGCCGCCTTGTCGCCCTCCAAAACTCATTGTTGCGAAGTGCCACACCGCGATACGTAAACCCTTTGTGATGCTTAGTGGGCCAGAAGCATGTGTGTTTTGGATACCGTAGAATAATCAGAAGCACGGGTTGCTACCATGCAAACGGCACGGGCGCTGCGGGACGGCTGGATGGATGGACGGGCGGCGGTGTGG
The DNA here is from genome assembly GCA_003117195.1 of Eudorina sp. 2006-703-Eu-15. Classification (NCBI taxonomy): domain Eukaryota; kingdom Viridiplantae; phylum Chlorophyta; class Chlorophyceae; order Chlamydomonadales; family Volvocaceae; genus Eudorina; species Eudorina sp. 2006-703-Eu-15. The sequence continues at coordinate 291,123 of BDSI01000052.1, read as the reverse complement.
CCAGGGTGGCTGAGAACCCGCCGTCAGCGTATCTGACTGCGCTGATGGGACAATTGCCTCTGGGTGGTGACCTCCCCATCTTGATCTTGGGAATCATTGAAGGTATGAATCAATCAATAGCCATGCCGGTCGGCGGCAGCGCAACAGGCGCCTTGCCTCCAGCTAAGAGAATCGACGGCCATGGCTAAGCAGGTTACAGTGGCGACCCAACCACTATTTTGTTTGATGAAAGGTAAATGCTGCGGATGCAGCCGCAACGCCAACACGCGACCCGAACACGGGCCCCAGCAGACTCTTCCTCCCTCAGCGTGATACCGATCCGCCCTCCGCCCTCCACCCTCCGCGGTACGATCTCCCCGATAGTGCCCCACGGATGCGATGACATGGCCACGGGGCACACCCCCGCCCCTCCCCCCCCACCGCGTGTTACAGACCACAACCCGTTTCTCGTGCCGTACATCGCAACAAGTACACATGTGTGCCACGAACACACTTGCGGGTCGTTCGACTGCACCCACCCAACCCCCTTCTCCCCAAAGCCAATTTGGCCGCCACGCTGTGCCGCTCAGTGCCGCCCCGGTGGCCCTCCCCTCCATGATACGGTACTCCGTGATGGCCCTCCCCTACCTCCATGATACGGTACTCCGTGATGGCCCTCCCTGCGCTCCCATGCGGCCCTTCTTCCTCTCGCCGGGCGGGGCCCCCAGAGCACCCCACCGCAGCCTCCGCATACGTCAGCCAGCTGGACCGTCCCGCGGCGCCGCGGGACTCGTTCGTCCGTACACCATGTGGCGGCGCTGCAGGCCTGCGGTCACCCTCGGTGACCCCATGGGGGCCGCGGAAGCAGAGCGGCAACGGAGGCGGTCCCAGGGCGCCATGCCCGAGAGCAAGCAGGACTACTACCCCCACCCCATCGGGGGCGCAAAAAGGGGCGACGCGCTCAACTTCTCACCTCAACGCGGCCGCCCTGCACACATGCAGGATGCAGCGCCTCCTGTTAGGGCGACCCGCGGGTCTTCCCCCAAGTCTGTGAGGCCCACATGCCCATGGGTCGGTCCAGCTCCGGGCCCCAGCAGGTCCCTTACATCGACAGGGGCCCCTCCCTCGCCACGCATGATGTACGGCAGCCCACATGGCGGCGGACGGCCTCCAACCCTCCACCGCCCCTGTCAGCCTGGCGACAGCTGGCTTGGCACTGATGGGCTTGGGAAGGGTAGGCGCTTCAGGCGAAAAACCTGCGACGCAGAATGGACCCCGGGGTAGTGGGGGTGGTGAACTGGCAGCGGCGGCGGTGCTTCCAACCCCCATCGGTCGCCCTGGTGGTTACTCGTGATTGCGACGTCGCTGCAATTGAGGTTGGAGCCGTCGTCGCTGCTGTTGCGTACCTCCTCCCGCAACCCAGCACAGCAGTTGGCGACCCGGGATCACGGCCGCCGCCACTGAATTCGCTGGCCGATGGCGGCAGGCTGGCCGTACAGCGGGGGCGGCAGGCTGGCCGTACAGCGGGGGCGGCAGGCTGGCCGTACCGCGGCGGTGCCCGCAGCCGGGCGACACCACGCGGGTGACGGACTGGCGGAAGAGCGCGCCGGGTCGTCGAGCGCGTTGAGAGCAGGCGGCTGCGAAGGGCGGTGGTCAGTGACCACGCAGCACGAAGTCCACTCGGCCGCTACGGCCAAGTGGGCTAGCCGTACCTACAAATCGGCCTGCTGCCGTTGCTATGCTGCTTCTCCGCAATCCACGCGCGCCAGGCTCGCATGCAAGTTGCGTGTGGGCAATGCGAGCTCGTCCAGCGCGCACTTCAGCGGCGGAGCTTGTCGCAACAAGCAACGCGTGTGACCGGTGGAAGACTCCTTCTCAAAAAGCTGACGGATGCAGTTCCAGACTGATGCGCCTTTGCAGACGCTTAACTCTTGAAATGATCAATCAACATGGCACATGACGCAGGGGTACCAGTGACGTCCGTCGTTGTGGCGGTTGAATTTGTCACGTTCCGTCACGCTCGGCTTTCATTGCCTATGCGACACACAATCCAATCATGGCATATTATTCAGATGTTAGTAGCCATGCAACGATGGATGAATAAGCAATCAAGCATTTCCCTCCATACTGATCTCTCAAGTATGTGCAGGAAGCTTCGCGGCACATTTTGCACGTAAACGATAGCTAATGACTCGGGTCCAAATATCAGATCTGCACAATACCAGCACGAAACCATTATACAACCAGCAGTAGCGACCTTGTTACCTTGTACGGAAATCAAGGCTGGCTTCCTGCACAGCTCGCCTCTTTCCCCATATACTTGCAGAATTATTTTTCACTGTAGGATAGGTTGTGAGAACTTTTTATTGCAATTTCGCTTAAGCTGAATGCTTTAGGAGCTCCATACCTGCATCTTCGGCTCACTTGTTGCTTCATTAATTTAATCAATAATGACTAGCTGATACAATCTCCATACCTGAGGCGCTCAGCTGGTTTTGGGTGACGAAAGTTTTGGGGCTGGTCTGTGGGCGACCTCTCAGTCGCAACTGCACGGATTTTTACAACAAGGATGAGCTCGAGATATTGAACCATTTGTATCGGACGTCCGCTGACTGCCAAAGGTGACTCCTTTCACAACCCATGCTGGCGCCCTCACCGTGCCGAAATGGCCTCTCATATAAATGTATAACTATCATCATCGTGTACTGATTTTATCAGGGCTTTTATGGCGCCTTGTTGGGGTCGGCTTCCTGACGACCGCAAAGTCGCTAGCGCCTCTTGGTGAGTTCTGGTTGATGGAGTGCGGACGCTCCTGATAACTTGAGGGAACGCCACTAAGCGCAATTATGTGGCGTGATCATCTTGGCAGAATGCGCAACGTGAATTGCTTCCATGCTGTCATGACATTCATGCGGGATGCGGCTGGCAAGTGCAGGTACGCTTCCTGGCTTGGAGGTAACGCGGCCGGTTTCCTACGAGGTCCATGCATGTCAAAACGCATGACAATGCCCTGCTCATCAACCACGGTTCCCTCGCGCTTATCCTCTCACCGTGCGAGGTAACCCGACTGACCGGTCACCTGCACGGCTTGCTGCGGAACCAGGCGGAACGTATCGCAACAACATGCAGCTGAGGGGCGAGCTGCGCTTCATTGCTGCAAAGTTCGTCGTCAAGATGACCACCGTCGCCAAGCCCACCATCACTAATAAAGTAGTCGTCAGTCTTACCCAACGGGCCCACGGCATTAGCCTGTCAAGCGAATTGGAATTCGAGGAAGCTCCAATGGCGAAGTCGCTGACACCCACATTGCTCCCCTTTGCCTCGCTGCTTTGCAGGCCTGCGAAGACCAAGAGCACTTAGACATCATGACCTTGACTGCGTTGCTAAGCTCCAAGAAGTGGCGGACGCCTGACCAGGCGCCCGCGCGGCGTGCCTTGCTGGCTAGCCGGGCGTGCGCAGCGGTTGGCGCCCCGTGCGCCCAAGCCGAATCTGTCCCCGCATGACGTGTCCTCGGCCAGCTCCGCTGCTAGACCCCTTCCGCGTTCCTGTGCTTGCCACCCTCCCTTCGCCGTGTTTCGCTGATGCTATTTCGCTGACACCCACGTTGCTCCCCTTTGCCTCGCTGCTTTGCAGGCCTGCGAATCATGACCTTGATTGCGTTGCTAAGCTCCAAGAAGTGGCGGACGCCTGACCAGGCGCCCGCGCGGCGTGCCTTGCTGGCTAGCCGGGCGTGCGCAGCGGTTGGCGCCCCGTGCGCCCAAGCCGAATCTGTCCCCGCATGACGTGTGCTCGGCCAGCTCCGCTGCTAGACCCCTTCCGCGTTCCTGTGCTTGCCTCCCTCCCTTCGCCGTGTTTCGCTGATGCTATTTCGCTGACACCCACGTTGCTCCCCTTTGCCTCGCTGCTTTGCAGGCCTGCGAATCATGGCCTTGACTGCGTTGCTAAGCTCCAAGAAGTGGCGGACGCCTGACCAGGCGCCCGCGCGGCGTGCCTTGCTGGCTAGCCGGGCGTGCGCAGCGGTTGGCGCCCCGTGCGCCCAAGCCGAATCTGTCCCCGCATGACGTGTCCTCGGCCAGCTCCGCTGCTAGACCCCTTCCGCGTTCCTGTGCTTGCCTCCCTCCCTTCGCCGTGTTTCGCTGATGCTATTTCGCTGACACCCACGTTGCTCCCCTTTGCCTCGCTGCTTTGCAGGCCTGCGAATCATGACCTTGACTGCGTTGCTAAGCTCCAAGAAGTGGCGGACGCCTGACCAGGCGCCCGCGCGGCGTGCCTTGCTGGCTAGCCGGGCGTGCGCAGCGGTTGGCGCCCCGTGCGCCCAAGCCGAATCTGTCCCCGCATGACGTGTCCTCGGCCAGCTCCGCTGCTAGACCCCTTCCGCGTTCCTGTGCTTGCCACCCTCCCTTCGCCGTGTTTCGCTGATGCTATTTCGCTGACACCCACGTTGCTCCCCTTTGCCTCGCTGCTTTGCAGGCCTGCGAATCATGACCTTGATTGCGTTGCTAAGCTCCAAGAAGTGGCGGACGCCTGACCAGGCGCCCGCGCGGCGTGCCTTGCTGGCTAGCCGGGCGTGCGCAGCGGTTGGCGCCCCGTGCGCCCAAGCCGAATCTGTCCCCGCATGACGTGTGCTCGGCCAGCTCCGCTGCTAGACCCCTTCCGCGTTCCTGTGCTTGCCTCCCTCCCTTCGCCGTGTTTCGCTGATGCTATTTCGCTGACACCCACGTTGCTCCCCTTTGCCTCGCTGCTTTGCAGGCCTGCGAATCATGGCCTTGACTGCGTTGCTAAGCTCCAAGAAGTGGCGGACGCCTGACCAGGCGCCCGCGCGGCGTGCCTTGCTGGCTAGCCGGGCGTGCGCAGCGGTTGGCGCCCCGTGCGCCCAAGCCGAATCTGTCCCGCATGACGTGTCCTCGGCCAGCTCCGCTGCTAGACCCCTTCCGCGTTCCTGTGCTTGCCTCCCTCCCTTCGCCGTGTTTCGCTGATGCTATTTCGCTGACACCCACGTTGCTCCCCTTTGCCTCGCTGCTTTGCAGGCCTGCGAATCATGACCTTGACTGCGTTGCTAAGCTCCAAGAAGTGGCGGACGCCTGACCAGGCGCCCGCGCGGCGTGCCTTGCTGGCTAGCCGGGCGTGCGCAGCGGTTGGCGCCCCGTGCGCCCAAGCCGAATCTGTCCCCGCATGACGTGTCCTCGGCCAGCTCCGCTGCTAGACCCCTTCCGCGTTCCTGTGCTTGCCTCCCTCCCTTCGCCGTGTTTCGCTGATGCCATTTCGCTGACACCCACGTTGCTCCCCTTTGCCTCGCGGCTTTGCAGGCCTGCGAATCATGACCTTGACTGCGTTGCTAAGCTCCAAGAAGTGGCGGACGCCTGACCAGGCGCCCGCGCGGCGTGCCTTGCTGGCTAGCCGGGCGTGCGCAGCGGTTGGCGCCCCGCTGCTAGACCCCTTCCGCGTTCCTGTGCTTGCCGCCCTCCCTTCGCCGTGTTTCGCTGATGCTATTTCGCTGACACCCACGTTGCTCCCCTTTGCCTCGCTGCTTTGCAGGCCTGCGAATCATGACCTTGACTGCGTTGCTAAGCTCCAAGAAGTGGCGGACGCCTGACCAGGCGCCCGCGCGGCGTGCCTTGCTGGCTAGCCGGGCGTGCGCAGCGGTTGGCGCCCCGTGCGCCCAAGCCGAATCTGTCCCCGCATGACGTGTCCTCGGCCAGCTCCGCTGCTAGACCCCTTCCGCGTTCCTGTGCTTGCCTCCCTCCCTTCGCCGTGTTTCGCTGATGCTATTTCGCTGACACCCACGTTGCTCCCCTTTGCCTCGCTGCTTTGCAGGCCTGCGAATCATGACCTTGACTGCGTTGCTAAGCTCCAAGAAGTGGCGGACGCCTGACCAGGCGCCCGCGCGGCGTGCCTTGCTGGCTAGCCGGGCGTGCGCAGCGGTTGGCGCCCCGTGCGCCCAAGCCGAATCTGTCCCCGCATGACGTGTCCTCGGCCAGCTCCGCTGCTAGACCCCTTCCGCGTTCCTGTGCTTGCCTCCCTCCCTTCGCCGTGTTTCGCTGATGCTATTTCGCTGACACCCACGTTGCTCCCCTTTGCCTCGCGGCTTTGCAGGCCTGCGAATCATGACCTTGACTGCGTTGCTAAGCTCCAAGAAGTGGCGGACGCCTGACCAGGCGCCCGCGCGGCGTGCCTTGCTGGCTAGCCGGGCGTGCGCAGCGGTTGGCGCCCCGCTGCTAGACCCCTTCCGCGTTCCTGTGCTTGCCGCCCTCCCTTCGCCGTGTTTCGCTGATGCTATTTCGCTGACACCCACGTTGCTCCCCTTTGCCTCGCTGCTTTGCAGGCCTGCGAATCATGACCTTGACTGCGTTGCTAAGCTCCAAGAAGTGGCGGACGCCTGACCAGGCGCCCGCGCGGCGTGCCTTGCTGGCTAGCCCGGCGTGCGCAGCGGTTGGCGCCCCGTGCGCCCAAGCCGAATCTGTCCCCGCATGACGTGTCCTCGGCCAGCTCCGCTGCTAGACCCCTTCCGCGTTCCTGTGCTTGCCTCCCTCCCTTCGCCGTGTTTCGCTGATGCTATTTCGCTGACACCCACGTTGCTCCCCTTTGCCTCGCTGCTTTGCAGGCCTGCGAATCATGACCTTGACTGCGTTGCTAAGATCCAAGAAGTGGCGGACGCCTGACCAGGCGCCCGCGCGGCGTGCCTTGCTGGCTAGCCGGGCGTGCGCAGCGGTTGGCGCCCCGTGCGCCCAAGCCGAATCTGTCCCCGCATGACGTGTCCTCGGCCAGCTCCGCTGCTAGACCCCTTCCGCGTTCCTGTGCTTGCCTCCCTCCCTTCGCCGTGTTTCGGTGATGCTATTTCGCTGACACCCACGTTGCTCCCCCATCGCCGCTGCGGCGGTCCTCGGCCGAAAGCTGCGAACAGCCCCATCGCCGCGTCCGCACGGTGCTGTCCACCTACTTACACCTACGCCATCCCCTAGCCAGTGCTCACGGGATTCGAACCCGTCACCCACCCGTTTGTGGGTGCTGCCAGAGTATCACGACTTCATCCCGCCATTGCACCCCGCACGCAATAGCTCTTGGGACTGGATCTCACCCCAGGCAACTGCAGCTCCACATTCGGTCCCTCTTAAGCAGTAGCGCTTAGCTGTTGGATCCCTGTTGCAGCCATGTGCCGCTCACCAATATCCTGCCACCCTGTTGCTGCCTCCGGCCTGTGGTCCTAAGGGCTGCCCGCCGGCCGGGAGAGACAACCCAAGCGCTGGGTCTACAACAGAGACGGTATGCCCCATTTGTTATGATGTATGCCTGAACGTGTAAAATGCATGCAATGCCTGTAGTTGGCCGAACTCTTGCTAACTCTTGCCTTACTGTTTTTAAAGATGTTACAAATTTCCATTACGCCCGGCTAGCCCGGCAGGCCGAAGCCGAGGACTAGGACACTTTAAGCAACCTAATAACATCGGGTCCAACGGCGGTGTAGCGGTATAGAACCCGGGCCGAGCTCCATGAGAGGCTGAGGGTGGGGTCGAGCTTCGTCAGCGCGTTGACCAGCATGGCCTCGCTGTTGCTCACCATCTCTGAGAGGGGGCCCAGCTCGCGCAGGCTCGCGACATTGCCTTTGGTGTCGATGCACCTACAGATACATGACGTACGTAGTGAGGTAGGGCAGTTGATCGTTGGCAGTTGGGTCGAACCAAAACATGTATCGCCTCGCTGCTGGTGATGATGGCCGGCGTGTGGTTTGCCTTGGTAATTTGGCCTAAGCGTAACTATTGCTCTATTGGCAGATAGATGCGTGCAGTCGCTTGATCAGCAAGCAGACTTGAATGGATGAATGAACGTTACAGCGGACCCGCCCCAAAGCAGACTTGTGCATGACAGTTCATCAGCAGTTTGCAAATTGGCGTGCATGCGTATCAGTTGGCAGTCAGCCAAGTACGCACGTACTGCTACGTACTGCTACGTACTGCTACGTACTGCACAAAGTCGTCGGCGGACGCCATCCAGCCAGGCGGGCGCGCGCGCCATTTAAGATTTATTTGATGTACTCACTGGCACGCTTTTTGGGTTTTGGGTTTCTTTGTAACCGTTGGCATGCTGCCAACGTACACCGATCGATGACCCGCAGGGTTCGCTGTAACATCCGTCCTTAAAAACATGCATTTGGGTCACCGCTAGTGCGCAAAAGTCTTCACAGCGAAGGGTATTCTTCATTTTAATTCTTCATCAACTAACAAACGGTCCAAACTGTGGGCGGGACAAGCCATCAGCAGACTCACTGGCAGGCGTCGTGCAGAAAGCTAACATACGATGACCGGGACTCCCACCGTATGCGGTCTGTCCAGAAGGCGATACACTTGGAGGGTAGTCTCCTTGGGCGAGGGCTTCAGGTAGAATAAAGCCTCCTCGGTCACATGCAGCGACGTAACAGGGATCAGCGACAGAATGTCGCGCGCCGCGTCCGCCACGCTGGCCTGCCGCTGACTGCACACCCGGTCACCAACATGACCGTCTTGAACCGTCGCGGGCGTGCTCGCGGTGGCATCGGCGGCACTATTGTCACCATCGCCGGGGCGCCGGTCGATCGCGTTATTATTTGTCGCAGTTGCGCGCACCACCACCACCGTCGTCCTGATGCCGCGCGCCGCCCGCTGCCGTCCGGATGAGATGGGGACGCCGGCGGCAGCCCGGGACGACCTACCGAGCCAGCCTCTCTGAAGCATTCTGCAGCAGCAGTAGTGTAGTACGCAATGGATGTGAATACAGCAGCAGTCTGCTGCCTGCTATGTAAATCAATAAGCGCAGGTGCGTGGTTGCCGCACGCGCGTTGATTGGGAGTGATGATGATAAGCCGGCGACGGCTCCTTGGAGCGATGGCTGTTGCCGCCGTGCCGATGTGACAGCAGCTTATCACTTGCTTCAGTCGGAAGCAAGTGTGTTATGTGGACAACGTCCGCACACCTTGCGTCTATTTTTGAGAATGATGGCGGAAGCGCTGAGGCAGTGCAGGTGTGCACATATACCGATGTGCATCATACGGGTGGTTCCGGTTGGAACTTCCGATCGACCTGCTGTGACGACCGAGCCAGGAACGACGACTAACCCATCCATGTGTGCACATTAAACAGATAGATCATCAGCTGTAACACAGCGCGGCCAAAGGCTTCTCGAGATGCTGTGCAGGGTCATTGTTAGGGACTTCTACTGTAACCCAGCGTTACATCAGCCGTGCCAGAGCTATGACATGTGTCAAAAATGAATCGAATGGATGGGTCGCATCGGTGCGTAGGGCTGTGAAGAATGACCCGTGGGTCATCAAACAGCGCGTTCCGAATGCAGAGCGCTCCTCACAAGCACAACTGCAACCCTTTATTACTGTACACTATTACTAAAAAATTGTCCCACAGCAGAACACACGGAAGAACTGCTTGTCGTTTTATTTAGCCATGTCTTTCTCTCCGTCGGCCTCAATCGGCAGCTGGCCCCGGAACATTCTGTCAGCCGAAAATAGCGGTATAGATTCTCCCAAGCCTCATGGAAGGGCCTCGCAAGCGATCAAGGAGGTCCGCAAAAAGGGCGCGGTTCAGGCCGCTCGCGACGTGGTGAGGCTGCTCCCCATGGCATCTCTCCATGTCAGCAACGGGTGCTACTTCTGTCTAGTTCCCACGGTGGACAATCCGGAGCCCAAGATCGCAGTTTACCGAGTCGGAATCAACAAGGAGATTCTGCCCAACTCCTCAACTTTGTAAGTAAGGATGGGGCAGCTGGATGATGATGTGGACGTCATTTCATTCCTTTGTTCGACGACGCGCTCTGCGGACGAACTAGATAGCTCTAACGCGCGACTGCAACGCAACGACGGGGTTCAACTTCATTCAGTCGCTTGACAACGCTGCAAAGTCCAGCCTCGTAATCAAATCCTCCTACAGGTGCGCGCTTGCCGAGCTGACCTCTTTAACCTCGCTCGGTGACCACTTCGTTCGTCACCGCGCGAAGCGCGGGATTGCCTACCTAGCTGCGGCCCGCGGTTCGCACTCCACCGACAGCGCATGAAAAGGCTGCTGTTTAACGCATCCATGATTTCCTTGCTGGCCATGCACTTGCTTCGCGATGCAGCTTCGGAGCGCCCCTACCTGCTGGTTCGGGCATGGCAATACGATTGCCCGCCCAAAGGCAAACCACCGCCGCCGCCGCCGCCGCCGCCGCCTGCTGTCCGTCCCTCCCCCCGCCCCCGGCGCGCGCTCGGCGGCCCGCCCTGCAGGTGCTGCGACGTGACCGGCCGCGAGACCTCCCTGGAGAGCCTGCAGTGCAGCACCCCCCTGGTCCAGGCCAGCCAGGAGGAGATCCTGTCGGCGCTCCAGGAGGTGGATCCGGGGCTGGGCGGCGAGTGGATCTTCGTCAACGTCAACGTCATGGGCTTCCCGAGGCGGTTGGCGCTGCTGCGCGTGAGCTGGGTCCTCTAGACGGCGGCTTACTTACCTCTAGGCTACGGCCTACTGACCTACTTACTTGGACTACGTATGCAGCAGCAGAGGCTCATCATTTCGTAATAAGACGCGATCGCGCGCGCCACCAGCAGCAGGTCGTGCGTCCAACGTCCTGCGCGCCACCGCCAACTAACCCCGTGCGTAAGACATACAGCGTGCATTGTAAGTAATAAGCCGCAAGAATGCCGAACAAGTAAGGCCTTGATGAGACTGAGGCCACTCTGTGGGTCATCACGCACGTCACCGGCGAGGGGCGAGGAGGTGCAACGAACGTATGTACCATGATTCCATGTGGATAGATGTGGGTTACGGCTGGTCTAGCTAGCTGGTCAAGACTCAAGGGTGCGCCGCGAACTCGCTCACTCGCACGTCGATCGTTCTGCGTCGTCGTGCGTGCGTGGGTCTTGATGATGAGTGGAGGGGACGTCCACGGGGGCGCGCGGCGGCTATATGTCAGGGATGCACGGGGTGGCCAGACTCCTACCGTTATCATTATTGCCGCATTCGTTCATCGACCCGGCGCTCCTTGAGCTCGGTGCTGCTGCCTGGTGTATTTGATTGTGGCGCGCTTAATACCGCCGGTTCCTGCTGCTTGCGGCTGCGGGCCACAGGCAGCAGCCGTTCGCTGGATGACCGCATCAGTACCCAGCATTGAACGGATGACGTACATAGGTAGATGCCCGAGGCTGCATGGGGCCCGTGATACCTTCATTACCAGCGTGCGTACGGCATGCGAACAGGCGATAGGTGCGAACGTGCAGGACTGCGTGTGATTTGGCAGGACGTCGCATAGATCAGGCGCAAGGCGAGCGCGTGCAGCACTATTTAAGTCGTCTACGTCTCGTGGCACTCTAGAACGATGCTCGGGGCAAATTCTGTCGTACCATCCTATTGACGGAATGTCGCGACAAAACGTACATCAGGTCAGCGGCTTCCTGAAACGATTTACAATTTAATTTTTTATCTGCAGTGCGTGCAGCTTGTGTTCCAAGTCAGGCTTGCGGTTCAAAAACGTGCATGTGAGCGGAGCTTGGCACGCTTCGGCTAGATGATAAACCTTCGTGCTGCATTTTAATTATGGGAAATTTAAGCAAAATAACCGCACGGAGTAGGCAGGAGGCTACCGTGGCTTGAAAGCAGCAAGGCAGCGAGGCGAACACGACAATTTACCATTGCGCGGCTTGAAGGTCTGCAAAATAACAGGTCAGGCATATATCATAACAAATGGGGCATACCGTCTCTGTTGTAGACCCAGCGCTTGGGTTGTCTCTCCCGGCCGGCGGGCAGCCCTTAGGACCACAGGCCGGAGGCAGCAACAGGGCGGCAGGATATTGGTGAGCGGCACATGGCTGCAACAGGGATCCAACAGCTAAGCGCTACTGCTTAAGAGGGACCGAATGTGGAGCTGCAGTTGCCTGGGGTGAGATCCAGTCCCAAGAGCTATTGCGTGCGGGGTGCAATGGCGGGATGAAGTCGTGATCCTCTGGCAGCACCCACAACCTGGTGGGTGACGGGTTCGAATCCCGTGAGCACTGGCTAGGGGATGGCGTAGGTGTAAGTAGGTGGACAGCACCGTGCGGACGCGGCGATGGGGCTGTTCGCAGCTTTCGGCCGAGGACCGCCGCAGCGGCGATGGGGCGGATCGCCGGCTGTGGCCCTGCGGACCGCGGGCAGCGGACCCCACACCCTCCCATGTCAACCGGCCCAGTAGCTGCACGCGCCGTTCGCTTCCGCTTTCGTGTACGGCGTGATCGTCCCCGCCCAGCTGCATGCTGGTCCCAGGTTTTAGTTGCGGACGGGTTATCATCAGGAGTGCGTGGTGGCAGCCGCACGTTCGGGTGACATGCGAGGCGGGGATGAAGCGGGGATGAAGCGAGTAAAGTCGCCATTGCGAATAAATGATGATGACGCCTGAACGCATGGGTGCGTGGACGCCGCTTCATCAGGGCCATCGTTACCATGCATCCAGGCGCACCTACCTAGGGGCATCGCCTCAGCAGATCCGATCACGCGTCACATACATCAATGGACCCCATCACACGGGGGCACACTCTCATCAGTTGCCATCGACTGCATGGCGCAGTTGTGCTTGTCTGGTTGCCCTGCCTGCCCTTGCTTTTCCCAGTTTAATTGTGCGCAACGTGGATGCCTAGCCACCTGCCTGGAGGTTAGTTCCATTTGCAAACGTGATTTATTAGTCAGTGGATGGGTTCCACCGCGGTCGTTCCGTAAACCCGCGCGCAATCCTCCGCGGATGGAGGCGTCCGTAGCGCGAAGCGAGGCAGGCTGGAGTGGAGCTGGCAGGGGCTTCTCCAGATGTATGTATATGTTAATAGAGAGCGCTTTGCACTGCATGTAAGGTTCAGAGTCCGACACTGCACGACACCTACTAACTACGTACAAAAACACTACGTATGGCACATTGGCACACAAATGCTTGCAGCGGTTCGCCCTACCTGCTGCGCTTCGGAGCCAGACATCACCAGATAGATAAAGCTCGCCGCCGTGTCTTGCTGGCCCCGCATACTCTGCCCGCGATGCGCCGGGACGTAAACGCTAGCCAGGCAGGGCTTTGTATGGTCGTACTTAGTCGTACTGCGGCTAGATAGCTGCTGCCCTCGTACGTCAATGACTTCAGAATGCGTGTTACTTCCAAAATTTGTATGTGGTGCACACGCATCTACCCGGGCCAGATGCAGTGGAAGCGAGTGAGCCTCGCAGGGGCTACAGACCGCAGCCGATGGGAGGTCCGATGGGAGGTAATACTCACCGTCCCATGGGTCGCCGTTTGCCAGGAACAACTCGTCTCGTTGCCCTTCTATCTAGCGGCGGGGCGAGAACCACCACGCACCCGCCACCACCACTGTGTTTAGAATGCTACATACGGTAGCTAGAGCTCATTATTGGAGCCCAGTGAATCAGTCGTGTATCGGCAGCCGAGCCGAAACTTCGCAATATACCGAACGCGCGCGAGATGCATGCCCGTCACGGCGAAGCACGCAGTTACGCTACCGTTGGTGCAAACGGAACACCGATGACAGTAAAGCTCCTGGCCAAAGCATAAAAGAGATTCTGAGCACTCCATCCGTCCAATGGACGTAGTATTCTTGACAACACCGCACGTGAATAGCTAGCCTGCTGCCGAAATCCAAAGTACTGACACTCGAATTGCGGTACAGGTGCACCCGTGAGGCTCGGACGCCCCTTGGTTCGCCAGCCCGACAACTGGCCAGCAGTTAAAGCGAGCCGTGTTTGATTGGTTCCGGACCGCTGCGTGCGCGGTGGCGTTCCGTTGCGGTGGACCCTCTATTCGCTGTCGCACGTTTCCAGCAGCACGCAGCAGGCAGCCGCTGCTGCCAGCTGGGCGGAAGAACGATGGCGTACCATGGCGTCTCAACCGCCATCGTCCAGTGGAAGGGCGTGAGCGCAAACAGAAACCCCTCCGCGGACGTCGCAGCTGTAAGCCTCATCGACCGCATCAACAGCTTGCGGCGGACCGGCGCAGCTCGGGCAGCACAAGACGTGCTTACGCTGATCCTGAAGTCTTCCATACACGCCGCCGATGCGGCCTACTTCTTCCTGAATCCCGACGAGTCCGGCCAGCAAATCACGGTGTACCGCATGCCTGCGACAGGGTGCTACACCGCCGATACCACGTGGGTACAAGCCAAGTCTCACCTGCTTGATGTGCCGCGAGGCCGCCTGCTGAACCCCATCGCGCGCGTATACGCAAGCAATTATAGGAAGATGGTACACTGCAAGCAATCGTGTCTGTAATTTCAGAAGGTGTCATAATACAAGTTTAGCGGTATAACATACAGTCCGCCAGTTGACACACACTCGAATTCGGGTAAGCCGCGGAACCCGGACACGCACATCACCGGGACCTCCGAATGCGCATGAGAGGGAACTCCCCTTGCTGCTCCGGCTGCTCAGCTTGCGTGATCCGCATTATTACGGATTCTCAATTCCCTGGCTGTCTGACGCTTGGCCGTTGGGTGATATTGCCATGCGGTGTGCCCCTGCATGTTTGGACGGGTATCTTGGATGCATTTGTTTGTTCCTGTATAAAATGTCGCACCAGCTTCGGCGATGTGGGTGTGCCGTTTTATCTGCCTTATTGGCAACGCCCCGCTGGATGTATGCCTGGAGTGTCGCCATTGTTAACGACATCTGTTGTTGTTGTGTTACATGGTTGGGGGTGCGTAACCCCATACCTGCACATACCCATACGAGCCGGAGGCCCAAGGGCAAACAAAACGCCCAAAAGCACTGGTTTGCAATACCGCATTAACAGGAGTCGACGAGACTAGCGCCCAAAGGGCACGATAGAATTACGGTGAGCCCACATGCGCTCCAACATCTTTGCCAAACGAGCCGGATCCCAGGCAATCGCCTCCCTCATCGTATTAGGGCGGTGAAACCCTTCCTCAGCGCGTATTGCATCGTAAGCCGGGCAGTCGAGTAGAACATGCTTCTCATCTTCAATCTGGTCTTCAGAGCGGCAGCAACGGCAGACCCGTTGTCCTCTAGGGACATGGTGCCTACCCCTCCGCGCCCTGTTAGACTCAAGTGCCCAACAACAAAGCCTGAATTGCATTAGCTTCCGGTGCGCAGAACGGGGGATAAAAACTGTAGCGTGCGGTTGCCACATAACGGCCGCCGCACCCATAAACGACAGGCCCATCCAATGCTTGTACTTCGACATATGGATCCCCGGCTGTTTCCCGTCTGATGGGTAATTGTCTGGCTCGACATCGAGGCGCACATGTTCCCAACCGCTCATTAGTCGTTCCCTCATCGCCGTCACAATCTGAGCCTCGGGAAGAGGTTTGGACAGCAACCACTCAACTCGCTGTTCAACACCTTCTGCATCGTGAGGTAGCCCGCTCCAAATATCACACTCTAAGTACGACATTAAACGCAAGAACGAGGCTCCCCAACCGCCCCGTTCAGGATCGGTGAGTGCATCGATAACCTCCTGACATAGGACTGCGTGTGCGACCGTGCCCTTCTGCGTCTGCAGGCGGTTCCAAAAGCGAACCACTTGCTTCACCAAATAGTAATGCAGGGGAAGCTCGGCCAATTCTGCGAAAAGAAGGCGGTGGGCTGGGCGAGCAGCCCCCACAATTTGTCGCATGAACGCAATCTGCAGCTGGACTGCATCATCGTGTAGGCATGCTTCAAAAAGTCCTTCTGCCAGGTTGTTCGCATCGCGTCGTCTCCCCACCCTGTTCAAAACCTCTGTCAACGCAAAAGGGCCCCAAGCCTGACAACCATACAGCAAAATCGCTCGAACTTGAGTGGCAAAACACCTCATTCGCACGTCGGGGGCGAAAAGCTTCAGCTTATCCAATTTGGAGCTCAAAGAGAACATAGCGGCCCGGCCGGTATCGTTCAACTGCTGTCGGCAGGCACTGAAAGGCCGCGAGGGCCCATACACCAGGCCGAGATAACGCGCGCTGTCCTTGGCTGGTACTACTTGCCCGGAAAGCCGTAGCTGCTCGCAGGCTGAACTAACCTCTGTACGCCGGGACTCATCGCATGCAAAAACTAAACGCTCACATTTCGCTACATTAGGCCGCATTCCAAAAGCCTCACAAAATTGGTCCACAAGGCCCAGCAGTTCCGCCATACGTTCCACGGACGTCGCCAATAGACTCACATCATCTGCGTAAAGCAGGATGGAAACGCGCTTGCCACCCACCAGGGGTACCTCGTGCTTCCGCGCTCTGGCGACCACCAGGTCGTGCACGTCAATCAAGTCCGCCAGCGTCTCAATGAAAAGGCCGAACAGTTCTGTCGACAGAGGGCAACCTTGTTTCACTCCCTGCTTCGACTCAAAATCCCCGCCGACCTTCCCATTAACCTTCATGACCATGCACACCTTCTCATACGCTCTTTTTAGGGCCTCCAACATGGGTCCACCAACACCTCGCTCTTGCAAACGAAGCCACATGTGCTCGCGCGGCACCCTATCGAACGCCTTCTCAAAATCGATTTGCACAATGATTAGCGGGGGTTGCCCTGCACGCCGGGGACGCATGGTGAGATGTTGCTTCACGAAAAGGTGGTGGGCGGTCCCGAAGCCCCGCCGAAAACCTGCCTGACATGGGTGGCGCAGAGCCAACTGCTCCGCGGCTACCATCAGCCGATGGAGAAGCAGTGACGCGTAGCACTTTGCAAGCGCTCCACCCACTGCAATGCCTCGATAGTTCCCAACCAGACACCACTTCAGCTCTGGCGCCTTCGCTGATGACTTGGCCATACTGACCAACAACGTCTCCGACACGCGCGTCCAGTGTGCTAAAATCGAGGCCTATTGCACATGGGGGGGACTAAAGGTGAACGTAAGCAAATGCCAGCTACAGGGGATCCTACATGGCCGCGCGCGATCGGACCGCGACCTCAGCCGGGGCCCAGGGAGTAAGCCGTACGACGCCGCACTCGCCAGGATGCTCAAAGGACAAATCCGCATCGATGGCGAAGCTCTCCCATATGAGCCCCCAACGGAACCTTACAAGTACCTGGGGGTGCACATCACCCCCACACTAGACTGGGCAGAGCAGGTGGCCTACACCCGGGCCGAAATCAAGCGCCGGGGGCAAGGAATTGTCGAGTCCCTCGCCACCCCCGACCAGCGCATCAACATGATCAAAACGCTGATACATCCTAAAGTCGCATACGGCCTATGCGCTATGGCCTACACGCCACATGACGTTGCCAGTTTCGACTCGCAGATAGCAGGTATTGCTAAACGAAGCTACGGCCTGAAGAAGGGATTCCCAACTCGCGCAATCCTAGCTCCCACCGACCAGATGGGCCTAGGCGTAGGGTCGATACGTACCTTGTACGTGCACCGCGCCACCAAAGCGCTCGTCACATCCCTGAACGACCCGGGACGGCTTGGAGTAGTCACGAGAGCCCTCCTACGGGTACAGGGACAGCATGCCGGAAACATACCGATCCATCAGCTCAAGCGGGAAAGTCGGTTCTATACGACGCTCAAACAGCTGGCGCTCGTACGTGAAGCCGGTCTGGAGCTTACAGACCAAGGGGAACACTATCACCAGGAAGCTAACAGCCTCGCACAACTGCTAGGCGAGGGGCTCATGACCCCAACCGAGCACGCCCTACCGTTCCGATGCCTTCAACCACTGCTTGAGCTGGGCCTTGACCTGAGAGCCCTACGTGATAACAACACAGGGCAGCACCTCATCGACACAACCCAGCTGCAACGTATAGGGGGGCGCCGTGTAAGACAGAAACACAAAGTCGCATTGAATAGACTCAGTCTAGCGCTCAGCGAGGACGCCACTACCCGCACGGGAGCGGCAAAGTACCGCAGCGCTGCACCACTGCCGGCCCATCTCAGAAAAATTCCCGGAGACCCGACCGTCACAGGGCTCACACGCCGGGGCACCGTCCCCAACCCCCTCCCGGGAGACTACATTACCCGGTACATGCGGCCTGCCGAGATGCAAAACCCCGACCAGAATGCGCGCCCCGACCCAGAAAATACCCACCCAGACCACATGAGGCACAGGGCACAGGACACTGAAGCCCCTGCACCCGCACCGCTTACAGGGAATGTGCGACCATCACGCCCAGGCAGAAGTCGGAACCCGGACGGAAAGAACCGAAAGCACGAGCTCCAAAAACTCTACCTGCGGAGAAACAAGGGCAAGCCGGTGAATGGGATCACGGATACAGACCCAATCGGATGGGTGCCACAACAGGGACCCCTAACCGTCGAACACTGTGCCCTCCTGCTGAGGCTCCCCACCCTTCGGGGACTCAGCCAGAGGGTGCCCGACGCGCAACGACTTTACAATATGCTCATGGGCAACCAGGACTGGCCCGAGGGGGTGCCAACCGAACATGGGTTCGCCATCACCCAAGCCCTGTTCGGGACGCAGGACAGAGTGGCCCGCATTATAGCCCAAACACGAAAGCGAGTGGACGCTGACCCGCCCCCGAGTAAGCAAAAACGGACCGGGAGACATAGCCGACCGACTCACCGTACATACTACACGGTCGCCTGGCAGAGGACCCTCATACCCAAGGGGGCGCTTCCGCTTTACGAAGCCCACAAGTACACACCGCGCGACCTGCGACCATACACCACAGGAGATGATGGGGAAGGCGGCATGCTAGACGTTGAATGGGAACCAACGGAAGAGGAGGAAACCAGGCTCGCGTCGCAAGATACATGGGACACCCTGCTATCAGAATACAACCATAGACGAGAACACGGCATCGAACATGAGCCCGGGCGAGTGAACCAGGCGCAAGATCAACACCTAACGGACGAACAAAGGCAAGGACGATGGGAAGAAGAGTGCTACCAGACCACCCGAGGACAGCGGACCCTTCGGAGGTACGTGGAGATCGACACCGAAGCACGGAACCCGGAGATGGACATACACCCGACCGGCAAATACACAATCCAAATAGGCAAGCACAATTGCGCGCCGGGCGCGGCGCACCCGATATTTAGTGATCCCCGAGACCGGGAACCCGCGGACCTACAAACCGCGAAACGCGCATATGTCTACGACCCGAGGGGAAAATGTCTAGGAATGCTCCCAGCAACACGACTGCGCGACATGTGGCTCCGATACACGGCGGCCAAATCTGCTCACCCGGAAGAACATGCGAGGCTTGCCGCCCCCGGAGGATTCCCCGAAGACGTGGCCCGACTGCTGCTACGATACAGGGACAGGGGCGGGAGCAAAACGAATACCGTCAAAAAAGCGCACGAGAAACGTCTTAGCGAATATCTCATGGAACGACTCATGCAGGCCATAGGTGCGGACACGGAGCGCTTCGCCTCGCCCTTGAACGTCGCCAAGTGCACAAGAGTATACCATGCAAGATTCCCCGAGGACAAACTGTTTGGAGCAAGCCACGACGCATACCAACAGCCATTCAGGGGTGCCTCTGTCGCTCACCCGGAACCGACCCCCGAAGAGGGACACCATGCCATGCGATGGGCCCTGGGATGGGCTGACGCAGAGCGCAACCACACAGACCCCACGGCCACGCTGCTCGTGTTCCCTGCATCTAAAACGGCACCCTACACCCGGTACCTACGGCACGACCTGGTCACTCACGTCGGGACAATCTCGACCGACAGGAGTGACAGCAACCTAAGCAACGACGCAATATGGGAAGACGTCCCCTCTTACCCCAACGGCCTCGACCTGATCCTCGTGGCCAACAAGACTGGAGGCAGTGTCGTGGAACCACTTCGCCAAGCAATCGACTCCATCACGAAGCCGCCCCAGGACCGCACAGCAATGGACGAGACCCAGGACACGGACCTGCGACTACCCCAATGGGTGCGCAAACACATACGTAGGTTGAAAGAGAAGTACGAAACCGGCTGTGCACCTAGCCTGAGCTCCCGGAGATGTGACAACCTGACCGACGACGAACGATGCAGCGCACACCTGATGTTCCCAGCAAAAATAGCTCTGCGCCATGACGCTGAATCCGGCATATACACTGATGGGTCTGTCCAAAAGATCCAGGTTGATGAAGCCGAAGCGCAAGTCCTTGGGGCGGCCGCGGTCGATGCCCTCACAGGCAAAACGCTCTACATAGATGTTAATGCAGGAACGACGGGATGCCAAACCATTACACGTTGCGAGCTCAGTGCTATCCACCAAGGTCTTACAATGAGAAATGACGAGGAGGGCCTCAACAACGCACCCATTACAATCTGGACTGACTCAGCCGCGTCACTGTTTCTGATAAAGAAAATGATAAATCAACCTACGAAACTCGCGCTCAGTAAACACAAAGACCTACTTACGAACATTGTACGGATTCTGAAAGAACGAGCTGTAAGGAAACTCAAGACACATCTTCTGAAGGTAAAATCCCACACAGGAATAAAATACAATGACGCGGCTGATAGAGCGGCAGTTAAGGCTGCGCGCCGGGACGCGCCCGACGACGCCACGTGGCAAACAGAAACGTCCGACAACGACCCCAGAGCGCACTATTGGTGGGTGCGAAAAGCCAGCGGACCGGAACGCACCGCCGGTCACTACGCCAACGACCTTAACCGAGGGGTGACATCGCTAATAAAACCAGAGGTGCACCTCGGTTACACCAAACAAACCCTGTACACGTCCTTCATGTCAGCCACGCTCCCGCACCTAGACATCCGTACAAGCGCGCGCACCCTCAACCGGCGCGCGGGAAGGCACAAGAAACTCAAGCGGTGTATGGACTATTGGTACGGACAACTGTGGAACAACAAACTGGCGCAGCGCTTCCGACGTCCCCTGGTAGGCACCAAACGATCGCGTATACAATCCGCAATCCCACCACACATGGTGGAGACCGCACCCTGCCCACTGTGCCGGGGTCCCGACTCTGGAGGACACATCCTGGGTGGCTGTCAACACCCGGACATGACAGCCCTCTACATCAAACGACACAATGTCGCAGTCCGGCAGATCGCCAGACTGCTCGCCACAGGACGCTTGGGTGGTTGCTTCATGATCATGGATGCTTGTCAGGCGCAGCAGCTCCCTGACTATGCCGCGAGCACCCGCATACCGGAGTGGGTGCTGCCAAATACACCCACCGACCTCCGCCTAAAACTCAGACCGGACATACTGTTCATACCAACGATACCACTCCTGGAGGCAAGCAAACCGGGATACACAGGCCCCTGGGATCGCGAGGACCACACCGTACACATTCTTGAAATCGGCTACACCTCAGACACCAACCACACTGCGAAACAGCACGACAAAGTGCAGCAGCACGAGACCCTGGCCAAAGAGCTTGCAGAAGCGGGATGGAAGGTGCGCTATACGAAACAGGACGCCATCAGTCTGGGTTTCGGGGGAACCATACGAAAAGACCTCCTTCCACTCCTGGTTGAGCTCGGGGCCTGCAGCCACGCAGCCAGGGCGTGCTTGAACGACCTGCACGACCATGCCGTACATATGCTGAACGGCATCGTTACACTCCGACGCAAGATGGAAAGAGGACAACCTGTAGGAGGCAATCCATCAGGAACTTAGCACACAATGCAGATCGTGATTTCACATTAGCGGTGGCGGGTAGTGTATAGGCAAGGGGAAACCCATAGCCTCATCACTCCTGCCCCCTTAACACATGCCACAGTCCCTGACTGGGCGTATTATTATTATTATTATTATTAGTTCCCAACCACCTTAGGATCACCTTTTTTCAGTAATGGTGTCATGGCAGTGGTGGTGAACTGTCGAGGAAAATTCCCCGTAGCTCTGATATGCTCAAGCAACACGTGTAGTGCCGGGACAATGCAGTTAACTTCTTGGCCTAATCTGCCTTGATCGTCAACACGTGGTAACCGCGCGTACCGGTAACACTCTGACGGTGACCGCTCTAGCCCGGGCGCCTTACCATTAGGTAACGTAGCTACAGCGCGCGTCACCTCCTCTAGTGTGAAAGGCTCGTCTAGTATGCTAGCCGCACGTTCTTTTCTATCCAAAACAGTTCGACAAGCACGCCAGGCCCCCTCCCCAAGTCTCGCACCAAAGAAAGATATGTAATTGAGGATATCGTGCGCTTTTCCAACGCCCGTCTCCCCAACTCCTGCATTCAGCAATGAAGCAAAATGATCCCGAAATGCATTGCAATTGATGTCGTCAATAGCACAACGCTCCCTAAGCTTCCCGCCCAAAGCGCGCCATAAGGCGCGTTGATCATGCCTACAGCTAGCCACGAACTCTCGCATCCTCTCCGTGTCATAAGCGGCCCGGGCGTGACGTTTTGCACGATTCAGGGCACAGCGTGCCTGGCAGAACGCGTTCCAGAGCGGGCCGGACTTGTTCTCCACTCGTCCCGGACCTAACTGACGTCGACAGTCTATCATATGCTGTCGGGCCTGCTGACACTCCGTATTCCACCAGATCGCACCTCCACCGGGCTGCACTCCCTCAGTTGGGCTCGGCACAAAAACTCGAACCATCACTCTGCGCAGAAGAGACCCTATGCGGTCCACCGCTACATGTACAGTGCTGTCACAAACGCCATTACGCAAATCCTCGGCTATACCGTTCAACACCGTCATAGCATGTGACCCCTCGGAGAAATGAGCAGCGTAATCGCGGTAACGGTTAATATCAAAGGTCGCTTTCTTCTTCCGACCCCCCGCGGGAGCATTTAGCTTGTCCACACCAGCAGCCTGTACCCCAAGTACAAGTGTAACCGGGCGGTGGTCGGTCGGCTCCCACCCATCAGGGGTGAGCAACTCTCCAACCCTCAACCAGACCGTGTGCCGAAGGAGTCGGGGTGTTGACAAGAACAAATCGATCATACTCCCGCCCGCTTCTCCCTTGGGAAAAGTCAGGCGGCCCTGCAAATCGCCCGCCACTCGACCGTTCAAAACTAGCAGCCCTTGAGATCGACACATAGCGCCCAACTGCTGTCCAGCAAAGTTGCAGATCGTGTCCTCACTTCTACGTCCTCGGATCCCGTTGTAATCCTGAAGGTTAACCCCACCTGGCACGTCTAGGAACTCCTGTAGAGCCGATAATTGATCCACTTCTGGTACGTCGCAGATATGCGCGGGCAGATCGGCAGGTGTGGACGGGTGCTTTGTGTGGTGCGGACTGGACAGCCGTGCATTCAGATCACCGGCTAGCAACACGTCCTCTCCCGGCTCCCTAAGCTCCAGGATGCTCTGTTGTATTCTCGTAAAAGCGGACTCCGCCGCCGCCACGCGCTGTGTATGCGTCTATGCGTCTAACGACATCTGAACACCGACCCCTGCATACCGTACATACATCTACTACCGGCGGCCCTGTCCCCTCCTTGCTCGCTCGCTCAGGTGCTATACCACGAGCGGCATGCCCGCCAGGTTGGGCTCCGTGGTCCCTTGCCTGCGGGAGCCCCCCACGCTGGTGTACAGCTCCGAAATCGAGGTGGTCAACGCGCTGGCGGCTCTGGAGCCCAACCTGAAGGTGCAGTGGGTCTGGTACGGAGGGTACGGTTGCGCCGCCGGATACCAATGGCGGCTGCTGCACGTCCGCTGGGTGTAGGGCCCCTCGCTCGCATGTGTGGATGGCCGCGCCCGCTCCATCGTTGGGTACGTAGCCAACTAGCGATGTGTGCATTCGTCGGGGGCGGGTGAAGTGCTGCTCAGGTTTGCACTTCAAGAAGTTTGCAGAGTTTGCTTAGTGCGGCGGGCGCCTCGCTGAACAGTACCCACGTTAGCCCTCACAGGCTGTCGTACAATGTTTTCGGTAACCGCACGGACGGAGCGAGAGGGCCTCGCATTGTTGATGGCTACATGCCCGCCGTGCGTCCACCTGGCAACAAGACTGGTTGAGTGGTTGGGTGCTGTGAAGCCACTTGCAACTGTTGTTCACGCCCGCCGCCAATGAAGGCAGCAGGAGATCGTAGTAACATGCCGCTAATTACCGAGACATCGATTTTTCGGCGTTTGTGAAAGTAGGGCTACGTCTGCACTTTACACTTGACCGACTGGATGGACGATGCGGACAATCGAGGACGGAAGTATATCAGCTGCGGGAGGACGCGAGTCACCACCACCAGTACCATGTGTACCTGCTGTTATGCAGCAGTGAAGGTTGCCGATCATGCCGATCAGCGGTACTGTCCAATGCAAATAAAAGAGGGGCTCGCCCGTGAAGCCTTGCACGTACGGTAGTTGAGGTTGTCATGTTGCGGAGCAGCGACGTTGCGCATGTACGTGTTGATTGATTGAGTGGCGTTTGATGCCATGCGGGGTCGGTGGTGTTTGTAACCGGGCAGGACCAGCGTTGGCTGATCCTCGTCCACATCAAGCAAAGCAGCGGCCTGCAAACGCCGTGTCGCGTACCCCTGCTTGTGTGCAATTAGCGATTGCAGATTTATTACCCCACGTCTGTCGGCTCACACGCGGCAATCCAGTCACTCCATTTGATATCGACTGATCCGCATCCGCATCCTTTATAAAATCCGTCCCTCGTCAGCAATATCGCAAACGAGCACCGCGCCGCAGCGGTCGCTAGGTGGCCAGCAAAGGCCAGCAAGCAAGCAAACCCCTGCGCGTGACCTCCAGCTTACCGTAACCGACAGTGTAAACCCACGTGCATTCCTTTGACGGTTGGACTGTGACCCGCCCGCACCATCCGCACCGGAATCAGGGGCCAGCACTCCGCAACCGCAACCCTCCAGAGCTGTACGGCAGCAGGATGGTCCTACTAATACACACGGCACATCTACCCCACGTCACCCCGAGAATATATTCAAGATATATATCGCTGACAACAGACAACTCAAGGCGTCACTGTGACTGGCTGCCACATT
Source organism: Eudorina sp. 2006-703-Eu-15 (assembly GCA_003117195.1). Lineage (NCBI taxonomy): Eukaryota > Viridiplantae > Chlorophyta > Chlorophyceae > Chlamydomonadales > Volvocaceae > Eudorina > Eudorina sp. 2006-703-Eu-15. Next base: position 266,350 of record BDSI01000052.1, on the reverse strand, counting down.
CTGTGGGGAAACGCAACATCGAATTTGCCCCCACCACACCAAACCAGTCATTCAGACACGGCATCGTCGTCATAGCGCAGCGCTGCAGTCAACGACCATGTACGCTCCGCGGATCCGGTCCCTTGTACACCCAGTAGTCGTCCCCCAAAGATTCATCACGGCCATGTCATCGTCAGCCTTCTAATCGCCCTGGTCTCGCTCGGGAAGGAAGCACCAGCTAGCGGCAATTTTTGCAAAGTTACTCTGACTATTCGTGTTGTACTATCAACCGTGCGTAAAACCCACAGCGCAGGGCTGCTGCCCAGCGACTTCCTTTTTATGATACGACGCAGTACGACGTCTGCGGAGAAGCATCTTGCCGGCCTAGCTAGGCCATAGGATGACCACAAGAAACCAGTCTGTGGAACGAGGAATGTGGTGTGGTGTCTTCTCCGAGGGGCCACGGGCGCGAGCAGCGCTGTGCGCTACGTAGGCCTGCATGCAACGCCTGGACAAGCGCGTCACCCATACATGAGTTCCGAGCGGGCGCCTTCGGGACTACTCGAGTTACGGTTGCGCCAACCTCGTTGCAGCCGCAAGATGCTTGCCACTCATTCGTTGCTTACTAGGGCGCACCCTGGCGCACATCAGTCCGCTACAACAAGCGCCATACATCATCACTGGCGACTCGAATTATTCCTAAACCGCAGTCCTAATGGTGTATGCCGTCATATGGAATTAGCGTAACCAGTAGCGTCTGCGCAGCCCAAGTCCGGCTTAGGCACATGCTTCGTCGGTTGAGCAGTCATCTTCCGTGACACACTTAGTAAGCTAGGTTTGATTCGCCAGCGACGTTCGTTCAATCTCCTTTTTGGACGCACAGATAGACACTGTGCAGCAGATTAGACGAACATAGTTCGCTTACGATGCAATGAGGCGGGCATCGACTGATCGCCTGTAGCGCAAGTCGTACTGCTTTGCCAGCGGGAATCGGACGTCCGAACCAGCAGGGGCCGGCGCTCCAAAGCTGCTGCATCGCGAAGCAGCATGTACATGGCCAGCAGAACGCAAGGATATTATGTATGATGCGCTTAGACCGCAGCCTTGTCATGCGTTTTTGGTGGAGTACGAAGGGGCCGCAGCTAGGAGGCAATCCAGCGCGGTAACTACCTCGGCAGCCGGCCGAGGTGAGGTCCAAAGAGCGCACCACGTACCATACTACCTATAATTACTTACGCAAAATAATTAGTTACTCTGGAGTAAATCTCTAGAGTAATTGCCAGGGGTACCTCGCAAACAAATACAAATTGTAAGTTGACAGCCTCGCAAAAACTCCTCGCAGAAATAAGATAATTGGCGCGAGCGCATCGAAATTGTTTTAGGTGTTTTGGTTGAGAATCCCCCCGAAGCGATGCCCTTTGGTACGCAGGGGTCGATGGTTGTGTGCCTTGCCTATGACAGGTCCTGGGTTGCGCCACCTACGCGTATTGCGTTTCATGTGTTCGCTTGCGTTCCGTCTGGAGGAGCACTGCAAGCTCGCAAAACGTTGTTATGCGACCGCGCGGGCTGCCTAGCAAAGTTTTACAATTTCTCAGGCGCGACTCGCGAATATTTACAAATTCTAGCTCTGATTATTTTGTCGGTCCTCGCAGATAACTACGCTCGCAAACAATTAGAGGCAGTACGGTACGAGGTTTTTCGGTTACCAACAGCGTCGTCAAGCTACGAACATTGAGGAACGCGCCGCAGCAACGCCAGAGGTTCCATGTTCGTTGCTGCTGCGCGTTCCTCAGAGCCACCAAGGCTGCCAGCAGCGGCCGAGCCAGCCCCTGTCGTGGTGGACAAGGTCTCGATCACGGGTTGGAGAAGAGACGCAAGCTGACAGGCGGCCCGCCCGCCCGCACTCCTGCCGGGCACTCTTATCCGTTCTCATCTCAACTGACTTATCTGGATCCCATGCACACGCTCGGTGGCCATCGACTGCACGTCGCACCCGACTTGAATGAATGAATGTTACAGCGGACCCCAACGGGATCATCGGTGTATACCAGAGCAAGCCCCAGTAGGCCCCACCGCCAAGGCGGCAGGTCACCTCCACACCACAACGCCGCACCCAAAGAAAACACACCGGGCCATAACCCCAACCAGTCAGACACCGAAGCAAGCAGAGGCGCGCAGCGGGGCAACACTACCAAAGGGATAGGCACAGCAGCGGGCATAATCCCCAGAAGTGGATAAAGCCAAGCACAGGGGAGGTCGCCCACACAGGCACCCCATTACCCAGCTACCACCACCTCTGAGGCACCCAACGCAGCACCCTCTCGAGGTCTTGGAAGGCCCACGCCTGGCTCGTGACACTGCCCAGCGACCGCTAGTGGGGTAACCCGCATCATAAGAAATAACTTGGCCAAAACACCAAAATGCCAACGGGAGCCCAACCTCCACCCCAATCTGAGGGTAGGCCCGGTCCCCAACTTGAACCCCGGTTCGGAGAGCCCGACGATAAACAGACAGAGGGCGGGGAACCCGCGCCTCATCCTTCTTCAGGAGCAGGTCCCGCACATCGCAGGACTCCCCCCGCCACTTTCAAGAAAGGGTGGAAAGGGCCCACTGAGCTCCAACCCCGTCTCGGGAGCCCCAACTGGGCGAACCCGTGGAGGCGCCCCCAAAAGTCAGCGATTGCGCGCCGCTCCCCTTGTTCTGCCAACCCGACTTGCCCTGTTCCCGGCCTGATCGGCGTTGTGGACGCCTTGCGTTACTTGCCAGCTGGAGGTTTCAATTACAAACATGCCTTAGCCAGCGGGTGCCGGTGGCACGGTAAACCCGCACGCATCGGGGGGTTCCGTCGCACAAAGACACTGTGACGCTTCGGTTCACAATAATGGCCTACCATGCATGGTCTGTCTGCCTCCTGCGGCTCGGAACCACTCCGAGCTCGCCGCCACGCCCACACCTTGCCGGCCCCACAAACCCTGCTGCCTGCGCCGGAAGGCGATCGCCAGCTCAGCTAGCGCGGGGTCCGCCGGTGGGTCCACTGCAATGTAACTTCGGCGTCTGTATAACTTCGGCGTCTGTGTGCTTCGGCGTCTGTATAGCTAGGGCCCGCTCCGTGTGTAGTGCGGCTACATGCACTTGCAGGTTCGTCAACGACTTGGGTGCTCTACCGACCGCTTGTTCCAGGATTTATGTATGGTGCTCACACATTAACAATCGGCGCGCGCACTTCATTAGGGCCAGCGGGAATGGAAGGATGCCCTGCATGAAGCCCTGAGCGCCTGAGGACGGCAGCCGATGGGCGGTAGGTCTTCCATCCATCAGCACCTACCAGCTGTCACTGTCCCATGGGTCGTCGTTTGACAGGAACGAATCCGTCCCGCGTTCGCCGTCACCCGTCCAGCGCCGAGGCCGAGAATGAAAAACCATCCATTGGATGGGTTTCTCAAAAGCTGGAGCCCTTGGTAGCTTGCCTGATGACCTTGCCAGCCGACGGAGCCGAAACTTGGGCATCCGTGCGTCGTACGCTATGTCCATAGCTGCCGAGGCTGTGGACGGTAGCTCCGCCACAGGTGCAGCCCATACTCAACATCGAGGATGGTGCAGCTCCTGCTCAGCGCGACCGTATCGTCGGCAGTAGCGTGGCGTTTCTGAGCACGCACTTCGTCCGATGGCGCGATGGGGACATCTTTCATCCGACACCGCATCGGGGATCCGATGCCGTTATCCAAAGTACTGCACGCACTCTCAACGCGGCACACACCGCGCGTGGCTCGGACATCCCAAAGCTGGGCACCCTGACAACGGGCAAGCTAACGTAAGTCCGCCGGGTTAGTCGGGTCTGTTTCTGAACCGCTGCGCGCTAGTTGGCGTTCTGTTCGGTACCCTCACGATACGTAGATTGCACCGCCGGCTGTGGTTGCGTTCGTTGCATGCGCACGCCACCAGTTGCGCGCACGTCCGCAGCAGCAGGCAGCCGCTGTCATCAGCTGAGCGGAAGAACGATGGCGGATCCAGCAGCCGTCGCAACCGCTATCGTTCAGGTGAAGGGCGGTAGTACAAACAGCAGGACCTCCGTGGACGTCAGCGCGACCAGCAGCTGGCAGCAGCTGGCAAAGTCATCGGCCGCTTAGACAGCATGCGGCGCACCAGCGCAGCTGAAGCAGCACAAGATGTCATTTCGCTGATCCTGACGTTCCCCATACACGTCGCCGACGAAGCTTTCTTCTACCTGCACACCGCCGAGAGCGGCCCTCAAATCACGGTGTACTGCATGATGAATCGGACGCCAAGGCACTTTTTCCAAGTATATACCAAGTAGATGCAAGCAGTACGTCGTCTTCTCGATATGCCGTGCCGCCGCCGCCGCCGCCGCCGCCGCCGCGCGTACCCGTCGGCATGTACGGAGGAGTGCTACGCATACATGTTACTTCAGTACGCAAGCATTCCTGTTTTCGGGGTCATAAGGTTTCACATTAGAGCTTCTGAAACCAAAGGCGCCGCGAGCGGTGTTTCAGACCGCCGGCACACACAGCAATTTCCGTACTAGAATCCGGAATCCGGGTGCAACCGCGCGGTTGACTGCAGCGGGCTGAAAGCCCTCAGGAAGGTAGCGAACCGATCGAGTATCCGTCCTACCAACACGCACGGTTTCATCCAATGACAACTACGGGACCTGTGTGGACAGTCGGAATGATCTGATCGGCATGAACGCGTGATCCGCACAGGTCCGCACAAATCCGCATAAATTGTACATTCCCTGGCTGTATATATGGCTCGCTCGGGGCCGTTGGGTAATGCTGCCTCACTGTGTGCCTCTTGCGTGTTTGGTTCGGTTGGACATCTTGGATACGCCCGGGGCCCTGTACGGTATCTTGGCACCATTCGATGCGGTGATGTGGGTGTTCTGCGTCGCCATGTCAGCGGGGTCACGCAGGGGTGCCTAGAACCCTCGATGTGACATTGGTTTATTCGAACACCCGTACATGCACGACCGGCGGCCCCTGCTTCATCCTCGTTCAGGTGTCTCAACGCGAAGGGCACCGTTACGGACGTCGGCGCCGTGCTTGGTGACGGACGGTGGCCCTCCAATCTGGTGCCCAGCTCCAAAGCCGAGGTGGTCAACGCGCTGGCGGCTCTGGATCCCAAGCTGAAGGTGAAGTGGGTGGACGGTAAAGCTATCGTGCACTTTATGGTGCTACGCTTCCGCTGGTCGTAACTCGTAAGCCCCTCGCTCGTATGGCGTGTCATGGCGGGGCATGGTCGGTCGCCGTGCACGTAGCCATCTGTGCCTCCCGACGGGCTGGACCGCTGCTAAGTTTGGGCGCAATGTGTACCCACGTCGGCCTTGACGGCCTGCCGTACAAAAGTCCACGTAACCGTACGGCGGAGCGAGAGGTCCGTGTTGATCCTTGTTGATGGCTACTGGGCCGCTGTGCGCCGTACTTCTTCGTCAGCATTTCGCAATCAGATAGATGATATATGTGTCAAGTCCACTGGCTGTGTGGGGACTCAGAAGCGACATGCAACTGGTGCTCTGAGAGTCCGTGAGAGTTGAAAACGCTCACGTTGCGTTGCCCCCTGACCTTTACACGTATTTCCTGCGCTGTGCACTAAATCGACTATAGACGGTGTGGACTGTTCTATGGGACGGACGTATCTTGGCTGCAATAGGTTGCGAGCGTGTGCACTAATAGGTTGCGAGCGTGTGCACTAAGGTGCGTCGTCGTCGGTATCGCAGCAGAATGTTTGCAGCAACGAACTCTGCAGGCGGATCAGCTGTACCGTCCATCGCAGGACAGGGGCTCGCCCGTATGGTAGCCTTGCGCGTATGGCAGTGTAGGTTGTCGTGTTGCGGTGTTGACGTTGCGACGAACTTGGCGCTTGTGCTCATCGGACGACGATGCTGCCGTACGGTACGATGTGTGTATGTGTGGCAGGACTGGCGTCCGTCCTTCTTTATTACTACCGCAGCCTGCAGAGACGCTGTGTATGCGTGTCACCACGTAACCCGTGTGTGCAACTGCAGCTGATCCCCGAGTGCGGCTGTCTGCTGCTCACACGAACAGAAAATCCAGTCAATGCTTTCGTCGTCATCTACTCCAGTCCCCAATCGTAAGCAGCATCGTTAACGGAGCACCTACCGCGCCGCAGCGGTCGCAGGGCGGCCGGCAGCCAGGCCCCCGTACCCTACCTCCCTGCCGCGGTGACCTCCCGCTTATCAGACGGGTGAATCAGAACCCACACGCCTTACTTGCAGCAAGACTATCAGCTGGATTACATGATTATCAAGGATGTTACAGCGGACCCCGCGGGTCATCGGTGCTCGCAGTAGCCGCACTCCCGCGGTAAGTCCAGCCGGGCGCACTGTACTGCTCACGGCGGCCCCAACTCACGGCCACAACTGCAAAGACGGCGAACATTCCGTGGCATGACCCGCACCGGAGTAGTGGGTAACCCCGCCAACCGCAAAATCGCCCGAGCTAATGACCTGTCACCATCCTCGTTGCGGTGTATGGAAACGCCATCCGGAGATGTGGACTCCGAAACAGCCCCACCACACAGAAGTCAATCGAACACGGCACCGCCGTCGTCACAGCAGCGTTGCAGCTGTACGCCCTATCCAAATGGCACGTCACTGCACTACTGTGAGGATTTTTCTCGCCCTGTCCTCGGGAAGGAATGACCATGCCCCCGAGGCGGCGACCATCGGAAGTTACTGCTATTATTCATATTGTTGTCATGAGCGACACACCACACAGTGCAGCGTTGCGCCCATTAGCTTCCTCCTTTGTGATACACTGTCTGCGGAGCTGTATCTTGCCGGCCTAGGATGACCACAAAGTCAGTCCATGAACGAGGAAAGTTTGTGTTCTCCGAGGGGCGTACGAGCGTGAGCAGCGCTAGCAGTGCGCTACGTAGCCCTGCGTGCAACGCCTTGACAAGCGCCGTACACATGGTTTCCGAGAGGTCGCCTGCGGGACTTGACTAAGTCGTCTGCGCCCTTCGACTACCCCCAACCCGTTCGCCACCGTTTGAAAGCCCTTCCCTGTGCAACCAGCTTGGCTGGGCAGGTCGCCGGACAAGAAGCCACACTCGTGCTCGTGCCACAGGGCTATGCAACGTGCCCCTTCGCAACCAAGAAGAAACATCCCACACATATATCCCGACGCGGCTGCTCTCGTGCCTACCTGCCCTCTGGTGCGGGTTCGCAAGGCCCGCTCGCGGCATGCCGTTACTCGCCGCAGCTCTTCCCCCACCAACATACACGCACACACACATATTCACACATATTCACACATATTCACACACACACACACACACATTCACACATACACACTCTCTCACACCTCGGTTCCGGCCCATTCCGAGCCCATTCGCACAGTCGCGACCAAGTCATATCAATGATTTATACCTCGGGCACCATCACCCAGCAGCTACATGCGCACCACTGCAGCGACACCACCACCGCCAACCCCGCCATACGCAGCTCACTCATTCTCGTGGGGGCTCCCCGAGGCGAACGCGAAGGGCACAAACGAGTACCCGTCTCCCCGGTAAAACTTGTTCTGGAACTCAACCCAGTGCAGACGCAATGCGTGCAGGAAGGCCGACAGCGACTCCATCACCATGAGCACGCCCAGGGTGGCGATGGCGAACACGAAGAAACCCACCACCATGGCCGCCGGGTTGTTCAGCTGAGGGCGCGGAGGGCGCGAAAAAGTGGGCGGGGAGGGAGAAATCCATGTTCATCAGTGGTGGTGGTGGTGGTGGTGGTGGTGGGGACACTGGGCTCACCAGTAGAAAGGTCACAGTGGGATACGTCCAGGCTTGCTGAAGATTCGTTGCGGCATGAAAGGGTCCAAAGACGAGTCGGCGAGCTAGGAGAGAACGACAGTTAAGACCATAAGAGGTGACATGACAGCAAGGGACCTGCTGGGACAGCGGCACTGGGCAGCGTCCTCATTCCTGATGATCCGTCGTGACACAGGACGGTCAGCCCCGCGGACGCAACCTTCGCAGACCAAGATGTTGAACGTGCCGCGGAGTTCGCAACACTCCCGCCCAACCAGCACCTCAAGCACACACCCCAATCACCCGCCCAGCACCCCGCCCACTAAGACACCATTCCCCCACCCCACCCCCCAGCAGCCCGGTGTCCCCACCCACCTTTGCCCACCCGCCTTTGCCCACCCACCCACCCAGCCACCCACCCTTAACCCCCCCCTCACACCCACCCACCTACCCTTAACCCCCCCTCACCTCAATGGTCATCATGAGCACCCGGTCATAAAACACCGCCGACAGCTGACTGTGCGCCAGGGACAGCGCCCACAGCCGAAGGTACGAGGCGGTGTTGGACACTGCGCCCAACACAAACTCAATCGTGTGAATCATCTGGTGTACCATCACCTCCCCAAACTCAAAGTGCTCGCCGTGCCCGCCGTGCCCGCCGTGGCCGCCCCCGCCGTGGCCGCCCCCGTGGTGCGCATCGCCGTGGCCCTCCTCCGTGTCCCGCTCCAGCCGCCGGTACTCCCCGCGGACCTGTGCAGCAACCAAATGTGCCGTACCCGTGGTCGGTCAGCGCTCAGCAGCAGTCAGGACGGAAAGTTCCGGATGCTGAAACTATCTGACCGACGTCGTACGAAGAGATCTTCTTTTCCGCCACGGGATTGGTGTGCCGCGGAGGCAGGTGCAGTCCGGTTGGTGGTCCGATTATAGAAAACATGAGCGTCAGATCCTCCTAGATGGACCTTCAAGGAAGCCGAGCCATTCAAGCATGGCGGCGCAGGACACCACCCCAGCCCCGGGACTGAGAGTCAGCCGGGCCCACCTTGGCCGCCGCCTCCGCGCGAGACTTGAGGATGAAGGGCTTGGGCAGCAGCATCCAGGGCACCGCCACGAGGGACAGCAGCAGCAGGGTCAGCTGCAGGGTGCCCTGGTGGCCGAATATCTCCACCTCGCCTTGACCTGGCAGCGCGAGAGGGGGGAGGCGGTGGTGGAAGGCGAGGGCGGATAGCGGCAGGGGAGCGAGGGGGTCCGGGCGGGTTAGCCGCGACTGCGCGCCCTGCATGTAGGGGAGCTGCTGAGGCGGTTGGTTCCCCCGTCGGAGCGCCCGTGTGACCAATCGCAGTTTGCCAGGGGACAGGCACCTGTTCCGTACTCGCCTATCCACAGCGGACATCAACAAGGCGGACATCACCATCAGCCCCGATAGAGCTCCGCGATAAAATGGTGTCGTGTACTATGTGGCGTGTGCTGACGTGGTTCAGAGTGCAGCGTTGCCGTGTGGGTCCGATTCCACACCACATCACACACGCAGGGGCGGGCGGGTTGCAATTCTAAACACACGCAGGGACACGTGAATAGGCCAGCCACGGAAACCCCGCGCGCAAGCGGGGAGACCATCGACCGCCCCTTCCCTTCCTCCCCCCTGGGCCCCTGGGGCTCACCGGTGGGGTTGAGGAACATGTAGATCATCACGTGGTACAGATCCGGGGGCCGGGCCTGCGGCGCCGCCTTGGGGTTCAGGTCCCACTGGGTCACCCACTTGCCCACGATGAGGGCGGACAGGTAGCCGAACAGGCCGTTCAGGAAAATCATCTGCGGCACGAACTCGCAGATCGTCGAGAGGCGGTCCCTGCAACAGCCAGAAACGAGCCACGGGTCGGTCGGTGATTACGGCGCGGACCGGAGCGGAGGCCGGCATAACCACCGGGGCGCAGTAACGCGGCGTAGATAAAAGGCCGGGGCATCGGAGGGCCTGGCTAGCGGCAGATCGGTCACGGAGACCGGTACCACCGCCGCCACCACTACCCCAGAGGGCCAGGGCCATCACCGCCACCGCAAGGGAATCATTGACAACCCCTGGGATTTCCAGGAATGGATTCCTCAGCAATCCCGTGCGCGATGCCCGTCAGCGGTGGCGGACGCCCTCCCAGGCGTCCTCAACGCACCCGAGTATGAATTTGTATATACCCCCAAGGTCTATTTTACAATTTAACCCCCAGGTAGAAGTTACCTACCTGAAGTAGTTGTTGTTGAGCAGTGACATGATAATGCCCAGGTTCATGTGCAGCACACCCAGCAAGATCGACATCTTCATCTTCATCGAATTGAGGAAGGGCAGCTCCGTCTTGGTGCCGTGCCAAATGGGATCCAGGCCGAAGCGGTACGGCCCTGTACGACAAAAAAAGCAGGCAGACACACGGAGCAACGTGAACGCACGTGAGGCAGCGAGCACGTGACAGAGACAGCGAGCACTTTCTTAAGCGGACTTGAATTTAACCACAACACCCCACACGCTACACCGCTCCCGCCGGTCCCCTCACCTGAACCGTGGTTCATGAGCACGGTGCCGTTGTACATGGGGGCGCAGTCGCGGTTGTCCACCCGGCCATTATCCGCAGTCAGGATCAGGGTCTCAGACCGCTGACCGGCGGCGTCGTACGTCACATTGTAGCACCTGCGTCCAAATCAACCCCCAGAGAGGAGAGGCGGGGAGGGGGGGGCAGCGCGGTCAGTTCATCGACGCCGCGAACGTGGCTGAGACCCAATCACATCCGCCGCCTTTGCACAAGTCTCCGTTCTGCACCCCTCGCTTTTTGGGCCCACCTACCCGTGGCCATTCGCTGGCCCACCCCGCCTGCTGCTTGTGTGGTGCCCCCGGCACGCTCGTGGCTGAGCTGGATGTACTTCCCGTCACTTTAAGAGAGTCGTCTCTTTGAGTGTGAGAGGGATGCCCGGCCGTATGCCACTTCCCAGTCCGGCGTCGTGCCTGATCCACCTGCCTGGCCCCCCTTTACCCACTTGCCACGCGGCAACAGCTTGGCGGCAGGCCCCAGCGCCCCAGCCTGCCCGGCGCATTCCGTACACGCATAGCAGCACGTCAGACAGCTGCCGGACTATCTCACACCCGAATCCCTCCTCCGCCATGAGCCCGGCACCCCTCCCTCCCGCCTGCCCACCCCACCCCCCGGCGGCACCCACGCACCCGAACGCCGTCTTCCCCGCCAGCTCCATGGGCATCGAGAAGAACTCGTTGTACAGCGCCCCGACGTACATCGAGAAAAACCCCATCAGTACGATGCAGTACCGCCCGCCAAACAGCATCTGAAACATGTCGCCCAGCTGCAATTTCAGGGACCACGGCGAGATATACCCGGGCCGGGGGCAAGGTCAAGTTGAGATAAGGGTTCTACGAGCATAGTATTTCACAATGGATATCAAAGGTTGTATATGAGTGGTTTGATGTGGTACGGTAAACCTGGGACAGTGAGCGTATGTATAAACCATCCGGCACAATGAGGGCCACTGCCAGGAGATGAAGGTGATGGGGACTTGTGACTCTGGGCGCCCGACCGCGTCCCGAAGCCCCTAGAACACCTCTCCCACCACCTCCCCCACGTCACCCACCCACGCAGGCCCCCCTCAGCGCTTCCCGCGCACCCCCCTCCCCCTGGGTTCGTTCTTCAGGTTTATTTCTTTTTCCAATTTAAACCCCCTCCCCCTGCACCGCCCGCGCTGCTGCCCCCCCACCCCCCGCCACACGCCCACGTCCCCCTTGTACGCCATACCTACCTGCTGTTTGCCGAACTTCTTCTCGTTGGCGAGCAGCCACAGCCCAAACACCGTCATGATGAGGCCGTGGCCCAGGTCCCCGAACATGACCGCAAACAGGAAGGGGAAGGTGGCGATGGTGAACACCGCCGGGTTCACCTCGCGGTACCTGGCAATGCCGTACGCGTCCACGATCGACTGCAGCGCAAAGGAATCAACGGGGCGGTCAAGGAGGTGAGTGAGTGCGCTAGGGCCGGGGTAGGGGGCATGGGAGGCTACCGGCATGTACTGATACGACGCGGGGCATTTCACGGAGTTCTCCAGGGGTTCTCTGCGACCGCACGTCGGGCTAGCCACGGTAACGGGGGAAACAGGACTTACTCAGAACCCGTTTACCAGGTCAGAGCCCACAACCTGGGAGGAAACAGAAAAGCACTGGCATCGCCGCTCGGTCCAAGTCAAAGCCCTGTGATCGGCAGCCGTGCTCACGGGCACAGCCGCTTTCGTCCACATATATCAAAGCATGCCGGCCAAAGTCCCCACTTCCCCCCAGCGGCCCCACCCAAACCGCCCTTCGCACCTCCCCCACCGCCCCCAGGTTCCCCCCCTCTCGCACCTGGAAGCAGGCCGTGAACTTGTTGGTCTTGAAGTAGGTGGGCGGGTTCTCGTGGGAGGGCAGCGGCTGCAGGATGGCCCCCACCTGGTTGGCGCTGTCCGCCACGTGGCGCAGCGCCTCCTGCACCCGGGCCCGGGCCGACGAGGGCACCCAGGCCTCCGCCACAAGCACCTTGCGGGTCACGTCCACGTTGCACTTGTTCAGGGTGTGGTACACCGCCTTCTCGCGCCGGACCAGGGTCGTCCAGGCGTCAATGTCTGACCGGCGGGCGGGCGGACGGAGACAGGGGAAGCGGAATCAAGGGGGCAAGGGAGTCAAGAGGGGAATCAGGGCGGCGTCAGAGTCAATGTCTGATGGGCGGAGGAAGCGACGCACGGGTGAAGTGGGAGGGCAGTCAAGGTCGAGAGAGGGGGCTGAACGGCGACCGAGGCGGGCGGGAGGGGTCAGGCCCAAGGGAAGCGGAATCAAGAGGGCGACGGACGAGAGAGGGTCAAGAGGGGAACCTGGACGGCGACGGAGGCGCGCGGGGACCGTCAGGTAACCACCGACGACACGAAGACGGCAGGTACTCCAGGCTGAGCGGAGTGGAGGCAACAGCTAAGCCTCCCCATTCTCGCCCCCACTCCAACACACCCACACCCACACACTCCCCCTCTCACCTGCCGCCACCCGCTGCATCACCCGGGTCCGCTGCAGGTCGCCCACCTCCAGCGTGGTGCGCATCTCCGTCAGACGACCGCCCACCTCGGCAGCCATGGCGCGCTGCCGGTTGGGCTCCTCGGGAAGCGGGTAGCGGTTGGCGCCGAACGCCTCGCAAATCTGGGGATGTCGGGGGGGGGGTAGAGAGTGAGCAGACGGGGTACGTGAAACTGGTTGGCGTATTGAACAGACGGTGTTGAGCAGACGGTGGAGTCACACGTCCGCGGGCACGACTCATTGTCATGCCGTTCCCCAAGTTGCGTGGCTGCCGAGGCGGTGAAGTTCATAGCACTGAAATACTAGCCTTCGCTGCGTTAAATGTGTTAGCGGAGAAGAGCATGAGCAGCTGAAACGCAAGCGGCAGAAGCGGCAGCTCCTGAAGGACATCAGAATGCAACGCTTCCTGGCCGACGTTCCCCTCGCCTCCGCCTCGCCACCCTGGATACCCACGACTGCCAACAGTGACGCCGCCCCCCAGGTGGGACCTGCACCCGCTTCACCTCACCTTGCCGATCTTAACCCGGGCACGCTCGCCCGCAAAGAACACGACGAACACCACCTTCTCCACATTCTCGCCTGGAGGGGACGCAGACGCAGACGGAGCAGCGGGAACGATCGGAAGTCGCGCGATGTACAGTTCTACGGACGCGAAACGTTCCATGAAACGTCCCCGTTCACCTGATCCCGTTACGCAAGTTAACTCTATGACCCTCGCTCCAAGATGTTCTCAAGTGCCAGTCCTCAACGCGCCCCCATGACCAGGGACATTTCGCACTTCCCGGCCCCGTACCACTGCCGTGTCACTCCCTCAAACCCCCATCCCATTGTCCCGCTGAGCCAGTCGTCAGCGCCAAACCCCCAGGCATCGCCCCACTATATGCGCCCGAGCACCCCTTCAGACTTGCAAAGCCCACGGGTTGTCATGCCTGCCGTTCCCCCAGGCAGCTTCCCCTGGGTAGAATCCCCTACTGACGAGCCCACGGGTTGTCATGCCTACCGTTCCCCCAGGTACCTTCCCCCAGGTACCTTCTTCCAGGTAGAATCCCCTACAGACGAGCCCACCAAGAACGCTCCGCCCCCGAGGGCCCCGCTCACCAGTCGCCGGGTCGAGCACCTGCCCCACCGGCATCGACTTGAAGTAGTTGTTGCCGCGAGTGGCCCGGAACAGCAGCCGCTCAAAGCCCTCCAGCCGCTCCCGGGAGATAAGGCCCGCGATGGAGCCCAGACGACCAATCTTCGGCTCGTACTGCGGCGGGACGCGTCACACACCGACACACCTTCACGATCTACATGCGTATACATAGAAACGTGGGCACGCGCAGAGACATCCATACCTACGCAACTGCTCAAGTGCTGGTCCCTCCTACTGGGCTGCACCCCTCCCGCCCCCCCCCACACACATTTTTTTGAGTGTTTGTATTTTGTTTCCCACTGATCGGTTCCCCAATCCATACCCCCCTCCACACACACACCACGAGGACGCGGTTCTGCTTATTCGCGGCTCAGCTTTTCTCCTTGCTTACACACCACGAGGTACATTTCAACCAGCTCGACAGTGCGCGGCCCCGTGCCCCAAACCTGCTCCCTCGCCATCTAGGGAGTCTTCGAAGACCGCAAGGCCCATAGCGCCCATACACAATCACCCCTATCCGGAATTTCAGACCCAACCCCGGGGGAAAGAGGGAATCATCTCCGCAGCATATCCGCAGCTCCCCACCCCCGGTAGGTGTCCTCACCGTAGAGGTGCTGGCCTCCATGGACCCCAGTCCACTGCCAGGGCGGCCACCGCCCAGGAGCGGAGAGCTTACGTCCGCAGCGCTGCCACCCGCGGTCGCCGCGCCCAGTCCGCCCGCCACGGTTCCAGCACCCACCGCCGCCCGGCGAGCAGACTCGAAGAACTTGCCTGCGATGCGGCCACACAACAGGCGCGGCGCAGACGCAACCAGATAAGAAACAATCAACGGAGGGCAGTGGTCAAGCCGAGAACTGTCTAGGGAAGGTCCCAGGCCTGTCCTTCCGGCCGCTCTCTTACGCTCCTCCGCATGTCCTACGCTGCTTCCACCAGCGCTTGCCATGCGTCCACGTACGTCACAAAAACTGCTTCGCTCCCAGGCAGCCCACCCTCCCGATGCCAGCTTCCCCATGGTGGAGACCCGCCTCCACCAGTCCGCGTATTGCTGCTGCCGACACCCACCTGCGCAGTCCAACAACAGCGAGAGCTCCGCCAGCTCCGCCGCCGCCCTCTGCAAGCGGTCGTGGTTGGCGTTCATTTCCACCAGCTCCCTCTCCAACTGCTCCAGGAGCGCCTGTTCAGCACGAAGGGGAAGCAAGCGAGTCCGGCAGCTGTGAATACGACTGGAGTCCATCGGCAGACGAATGCGGCTTGCGTCGAGGGCGCGGCGCAGACTGTTCCGTAGCCCACGTCGCAACGCAGGGCACGAAGCGACGGCTGGCGACAAATCAGCGCAAGCAGGCGCGTCCTGCCTCGCGGCCTCCGTCCAAGTGTGGCGACTGGCGAGCCTCCCTCCCGTGCCGGGCGCCATACCGGTTCGGCCGAGCACCGCTTATGCTTAGTTTCCCGTGCCTTGGGAGGGGACAGGGGCTCCTAGTCCCCGTTCCCGTTCCCCCGGCCGCGCACCTCCAGCTCATCCAAAGTGACGTTCGAGGAATCCAACAGCGAGCGGGAGGCAATCGGCAGACCGGCCTTGTCGATCTGCGGCACCCGTACGAGCAAGCATGGGATGCGGGACATCAAATACGGGACACCGATACGGGACATCGGACACCAAACACGCCCTGGGTTCTTGCATCGAGCCCTACGCGGCTCGTCACGTCATTCGCCTTCGGCCGTGCTGTGTACCAAGTTGATTGTGTGAAACCGGGCTGGTGCAGGGACAATTCTGTGGCATACGGGCATTTCCGGGCTTAGATGTGCCCCTGGCATGCCACGCACTCCTGCCTCGCCAGCCGATGAACTCACACCTGGAGGACCGGTTTCTGTAGTATTACAGTTTCTCCTGTCTCACACGCACATACACACACACACACAAACTGTTCTTGCACACCGCAAACACATCCGCACCTGCTCACGGAAAAATCGCAACTTGCGAGCCAGCTCATCGCATCGGCGGACCTGGGGGAAAATGAGATGGCGTCATTTCAATGTGGCGGGTGATGAGGGGCAAGCGTAATACACCAGTCCCACCGCTACCGGTCCTGGCTTGCGAAGGCCTAGCCAGGCGTTCTACGCTGGCGCAGAGAAAAGCGTGCATGAGCAGCGGCGGAACCTGAAAGGGTCGAATGTCGTGTACCACCCAGGGTGGGGGGCCGCGGGCCCCCGAACAATGTCCGGAACTCCAACGTGTCCCGAGAAGCTATGAAGCAGGTACACGCAGTAGTTGGCAGAAACACTCTCGTTCTTACGGCCGCGGATGCCCCGATAAGTTTCACGTGAGTTGCACTGTCATGAAAGTGTAACGCACCTGGTTCGCGTAAGTCCGCTGGAAAGCGGACTTGTCCACGTTAAGGTCCTTAAACTGGAGCAGTCCAATTTCACCGAGCGCCTCAACAGTGTCGTGCGCTGCGTCCGCTGGGATCATCAGCTGTACAGGTTATTCGCATCAAGTCGGCGCCGGGCCAGATGGGGTAACAAGGCATAACACAGAGGTGTAAGCTTGGAATCCGGCTCTGGGCGGCGGCTACATTCGCAGCCGTTCGTCGACGTATCGGAATGGTAGTGCCGGAAGACCAACTCCCAGCACCACCCAGTATTCAGTAACGCAGTTCCAGTATCCAATCGAACTCGTACAGCACAACTGACATTTTTGACTATTTTACACGCAAACAGAGCCCAGCGCACACCGTGTCACAGGTGCATCGCAACAGCGCCGCAGCACCAAGCACCATGCCCTCCTCACCTGCACCAGCTGCATTTCCTCGCTTCTCCATAGATCTATATTGCCAAAGTCCAAAAGGCGACCCGCCATTTCCACGCCGTGCCCACTGCGGGGCTATCTAAGACCTGCCACGACTAAAAGGTAAAACAAATGTACCCTCTGTGACTAAGCTTCGAATACAGGCAAGGGATTCGGGCACTCCAAGTGTGCGCCTCGCAACAGTGCCGTACAACACCCATGATCTTGACGAAAAACAGCAAAACTGACCGAAACCGTATTGAACAATTGTTGGAAGTCGCAGCCGTAACGGCGCACATCTTGAGCTTCAATGGAAATGCAGCCATTCAGCTGACCAATTGCCTCACCGTAAACCCTGGCTCCGCGAGCGAAAGGATGGCGAGTTTTATCTTGCTCTGCACTTCAAGGCAGCGTTGTAAAGTAGTTTAGGCGCTTCTGTGGGAGAAGCGTGTTGTCGAACGCCGTGCCTTTGCGTTGAGCTTGCCATGTACGCCCGCATCTGCCCGCAAGGCCGTCGTGCTGTTCACGAACCTTCCCCCACCTGCAAAAACGTTGTCTACAAGACTTACCTCAGGATACCGAACTCAGGTTGGCGGAAAGTGGCGCTTAGGATACACAAAGTGCCGGAGTGCCGAACCAGGCCAAGCGCTCATGCTGAGAGCCGAACGCGTCCCCATACGCCCTCCCTGTTACGGGGCACATCTCTCGCTAGATTGGCTTTGAATACCCAGGCGGCTGAACCCGGACACTTAGGTCCCTGTGTGTCACCGTATGAGTGCGTCTGGGTAACCCCATGGCCTAGCCAGCGATGTAAAGAGGGAATGACGAATGGACTGTGGAAAAGCAGCAGTAAAAGATAAAGGCCGACCGAAGACCCCAGACCAAGCGATCCAGAGTAAGGCCATCAGGGGCCATCGGGCCAGACAATGGCCCGAAGGGGAGGGCACCGGACACAACCCGCCCCAGCAATACAACCCGCCCCCTCCCGCCCTCAGTTGAGGCCTGCTGAGGGTGCGGCCGCTCGCGAAAATCATCACCAGCTACACGAGGGAAGCAGCGGGTGTTCCGACTCAGGGCACAGCCAAGAGCAGCCCTGCGCAGCAGCGCAGCACACAAGCACCGCAGGATGCGGCAAACGCTGCCAGTAACCCGATACCCTGGCATCCCCAGTTTTACGGGCAATCGAACAACCAGTACAAGCAAGAAGGGCGTGACAAAGAGGAATTGGCCTGGAAAGAACAACGCGAGTGCAGGAGGCAAGGCCCTTCCTGGAGATTGAGCACTGGCAATTGAGACATCGGGATGATGACATGCGGACATGCGTGCGCTCTAAACCGCTACAACACATGTTTCCATCAGGCCTGCCGTGCATGATGTGCTGTCCCCTCTTGAACCGGCCAACCATTACGATGTATCTTATCGCCTGTGAATCTATGAGGCAGGCCAGTTGCACTCCGACCGCCCTTCTAGTGCCGTGTGCTGTACGAAACCTCCGTAACAGAATGTAACGGTGGGCAGCTACTTGGCCGGAATTCAGCGTGCAATGATTTTTGGATATCCATGAGGTGATGTACATATCGTAACCTCCTTGTGCGCCCGTCGCTGTCGTTTAGGAGGCTAAGCGGCAGGCCGCAGTTTCGTCACCCCAACATTTTTACGCCTGTCCTACGTTTTCTTCGACATTTAGGTATTGCAGTTTAATGTTTCGCTTATTTTTGAATTAGTACGAGGCGGTTAACAAAGTTATCTTCTGGGCTTCACAACTTGGATATGACTGAGCAGCTGGGTCCACTGCGGGCCGGTTTGCTTCGATATCAGGAGAAAAGGGTCAGCCAGGGCAATGCTACTTTTGGCCCATCATGTCCTGGACAACAAACATTTGCTGGACACCATCATGGAACAAGCACGCCTACCCAGAATGCTGAAAGGCGTAGCCACACACCGCAACGTGGTGTGGATGGTTCTCCTGGCATCACATGGTCTAGCCTGTGCGCGGAGGCCCGCGCTGAAGCTGACCGGAAGCGCGGGCTCTCCCTGCGCCAGCGGGACGCGACAGAGCTGCAACAATGGCTGGTAACGGACATTTCGCAACAGGCATGCAAGAGTGCACGTGCACGAGGACCACAGCTGCCGCTACAGCCGATATTATGAGGGAAAGGGAGCGGCGCGCACCATCTTCGGTGACAGGCGGTGGGAGCTAGTACGGCCACCTGAGCTCTCAAACCCCAGCTTTCAGACCTGGGGCGGGAACACGGCAGCGGTATCCTGTGAAGAGCACAACTCACTGTGGTCCCCAGGGCGCCAATTCGGTGTGACAAGGTTGCCGTTGTGCAAGCCCCCAGATACCGCGGGACTGGGCAGCCGTGGGATGATGGCGCGGTGGACTGAACCCCTATGCGGGCGGAGAACCCAACGACTGAAGGAAGGTGTTGATTCACGTGCTTGGTCGCAGGACGGCCGTAGGTGTGTCCCGCGGTGATTGATTGACCCGGGACACAATGGCGCTGCCCTTGCGAGCTAGTGTAACTTAGAACGCCCTACCCTATCAATTGATTGATTCTTAGCTGCACGGATGACCGGAGGAAGAGAGGGCGGCCACCTTTGCCACAGTAAGGTGGCAAGGGGTTGCATTGCATTGCACCGTTTACAGTGCTGAACTAGTGTACTAGGGTACGGGCCTTGCAGGGCGGGCTGCCGCAACTTGCAACGCGTAGCCGCAGAGCGGTATGGAGGATGGGACACGCGCTCCCTGTCTTGCTTGTGGTGAAGGCACTGCCAGATGGGATCGTTTACGTTCGGTCTGGAAGCTGGAGCGTGTCATGGGTCTCCCTGTATGCAACTGCTTTCATGACTTTCATAGTTTTGGTTAGGGCTGAGCGATGGCATGGAAGGGCGGATGGTAGATGATCCGAATGGGCCGCGACGGGGTCCGGAGCTCTCTTCAATCGTTTCAGATGCGATGCGATGCCTGCTGTTTCGGCGCGGTGTCACAGCCGGGAAATCTGCGGTTGATGCCGGTGTGGATGGTAGGAGCTGCTAGCAATGCAGCATCGGTGGTCAACGGGCGCTGGCGACGGCCGGTACGAATTACTCGGTTGCCCCCCTGTTTCGGGTCATGGGGTGCGCGTGCGAACAAGTGCCAAAATATTCTAGTAATGGCTGAACGGCGCTTGACTTGGGTCATCGTCTGTTTAGTGCGAGCATGGGGTAGGTATGCCGCACGGCACGTGATGGTCCTGTTGGGTTTTGGGGGACGCCATCTTTGAAGCGGATCGCATAGGGTTGGTCGTGATACGCTGTCCGGTATTGGGGGCTAATGACACGCCAGTTCGGGTCGCGTGGTGGCAGTGCGGTTGCATCCGCGGTATCATCATCTGACGTCAAATGCACGAACCGTTTTGGGTCGAGTGTAACCTGATATGTTCAAGCAACAGTCGATCCGCTTCCGAAAGGTCACGTCGGCACTCTCGCTGGGGCCACGCGGGCTCTCCCTGGCCGATGTCTACAGAATTCCACGCGCAAAACGACTCAACCGGTATATCGTACGCCGTACAGATCGTGTCTGTGCAGCAAGTTTCCAACCTCACGTAGTTATCCAGGGCACGCCAAGCCCATCACCTCCAAGCCCGCGGTGGGCGTGCTGTCCGCCCTTGAGGCTGGCATGATGGTGGCAAGATCATGCCCTTCGAGGGAGTCGCGTGTATGTAGCAGCGGAGGCTATTGGATCCTAGCGTCCCCCTTGGTCTACGGGTGTAGCCCAGATTCCGTTCATGGCGCCCTAGCACCGTTTTCGCCGTATTGCTTCCGCGCCCCTGATGTGCTATGTGCGCAGGCCAGCAGCTCGGCGACCTCGGAGTCCCGCGAGACTGTCCACTTGTTTGGCGCAGAGGCTGCGACGCTCTTGGCCCCCCGCGGTGAGATGTTTGCATATGGACGCGGAGGACTGAGGCGGAACTGAGGAGCACAGCGCGGTGGCCAAAGGCGTTTGGTTTTTTGCATGCAGTTGTACGACCCGAGACGTATCCGTGGCACCTTTGGTTCAGTGGTACCCGGTCAGTGATATTTTAATCGCTTGTAACCCTCTTGATTACGCTGATGAGTTACAAAAAGTTTACCAGAGTGTGGCTTAGACGCATGTTCCGACAGCACCCAGAGCGCAAGCCGTGAGCGCAAGTATCGATGCCTTGTACAAACGTTTGCCTCTGCAAAGGCGAATCCATGAAAAGTTATGATGATAGTGCATTGCATATATTTTCCACGACTTCCTCAATTGTACGGCATCCAGGATAAGTTTGTATGGTGAGTTTGTATGTATCACCTAGCAGGGGATCCTACAGAATTTATTTATAGAGTAAGTATTGTGTGTCTTACCACTCATTGCCTTACCACTGCAGCTCACATCTGTCCTGTCCCTAATTTTCGGATTTGACTTTTCCATTTGGCACATTCAACAAATGCCCCAACATTAGGGCTACAATAGTGTGTTAAGAGGGTCGTAAAAATGCAACAGCCCTTGAAACCGTCAAATTTGGTGAAGTCTGCCGTTCAAGCGCCCGGTAAGCAGGCAGCGGGAGCTGGCAAGAACCGCCAACAGGAGGACCGTGCAGAGGAGAAAACATTGCGACAAGACGCTGGCCAAAGTGCTGGAACTAGCGCAGCTGACACAAGTCGCCAGTGGACAATTGAAGACTTCGACATCGGGAAGCCACTGGGCAAGGGCAAGTTCGGCAACGTCTACCTTGCCAGGGAGAAGAAGACGAAATTTATTGTTGCCCTGAAGGTCGGTTTGCACATTGTCCACAGTCATCCAAACACGTGCCGGTAACCTTGGGTTGGGCGACGTATCACTCTGTATCGTCGGGCAGGTGCTCTTCAAAACTCAGCTCCAGCACTCAAACGTGGAGCACCAACTTCGCCGGGAAATTGAGATCCAGGCCCACCTTCGTCACCCGAACATTCTGCGGCTGTACGGGTTCTTCTACGACAAGGTGCGCTGGCAGACCGGGACAGCCGATACCTGATATGGGGCTGTTGCGAGGCCTGGCGCGACGCGTGTAGCGTAAACTTCCTTGACGCTACGCCTTTTTGCGGTCAAGTCCGGTGAAGCTGTGACGCATGACCACTGAATATTGTTAGTCATGTCAACGCAGGAAAAGGTGTACCTTATCCTCGAGTACGCGGCGAAGGGCGAGCTGTACAAGGAGTTGGTCAGCGTCGGCCATTTTGATGAGAACAAATCGGCCACGTAAGTCTACATTGTACAAGTGTTGGGTCAATAACTTTGCTTGCGAGTCCTGGGGGAGCATCAGTGCACACTCGCATGATGTCGGCCGGCCGACGCCTCCGCATCACGCCGTGGCTAAAACACTGGCTAGGAGGAAAGTGTGCTCATACGAAATGCCGTTAGTCCAGCGTTCTTCATGGCTCTAACCATCCTTCTCAATGTGCAACCGTTCGGTAACCAAACAGCTACATCCTATCGCTGGCGCGCGCTCTCCATTACTGCCACACGAAGCACGTCATCCACCGGGACATCAAGCCGGAGAACCTCCTTGTGGGCCTCAGCGGCGAGCTGAAGATCAGCGACTTCGGCTGGTCGGTGCACGCTCCCAGCAACAGGTGTGCATGGATGCGGGGAAAAACGTGGGTGCTGCAACTGTATGTCTAGGACATCAACACCATTCGTGCAGCAGTCGGCATTGACACCGGTTGGACTGGTGTGCCTACATGTGATGAAATGCTAGGCGCCGGACGCTGTGCGGGACCCTGGACTATCTGCCGCCGGAAATGGTGGAGGGCAAGGAGCACAGCACTGCAGTGGACAACTGGAGCCTGGGCGTCTTGACGTACGAGTTCCTGTTCGGGGGACCCCCTTTCGAGGCACCCGGTCACCACGACACCTACAAAAGGTAGGTCGTGGGTCGGGCCAAAGCACAGCAACCATGAGAACGGCGAAAGGTTGTCCTGGATCAGATACCATGCGTGGCGATGGCGCAATTCATGGACAGCTGGCGGACAGGTTCAACGGCATAACTTCTTTCTGCTTCAACGTAATTATTCAAAACCTCTGCTTGAACAGGATCACCAGCGTGGACCTTCGCTTCCCGAGCACGCCTGTGGTATCCGACGGCGCCAAGGCCTTCATCCGCAAGGTGTGTTGTTGTTCTCGGATATACGTCGCTGCGCCCAGATGCCCTAGATACGTGCCAAATCCCCTGTGTGAGCACACCGTGTACTCATAATGACGGGTTACCGTTGCGTATGACTGCAATCCGTGTATGGTGTGTGCAGTTGCTCGTCAAGGATGCGCGGAGCCGCCTTCCCTTGCCGGACGTCGAGAACGACCCGTGGATCCGGGCGAACGTGGACCCGGCGTTGCTGAACACTCAATCATCGTAGTTGAGCGGACACCATATTTCTACCAGCTATGACAATCATTGACGTACGTACGCTGGCGACAATTGTGATAATCGATTCCGCAGCCAGGCCGTCTGGAGTATGCAATAGTCTAGGTCGCTTTTGCCCAGTTACTCCCGTTACCGAACCGAACAACGCAGTCGTGATTTTCGCCTGAGCAATCATCCTCCGACAGATGATTGTGAATCTGACGTGCATTCTGGTGGTTGTGGATCTGACGTGCACCCGGTTACATTCACCTGGCACAGAACGCAGAGCCTCATGTCTCGCCTCTGAGCCTGCTTCATGTATATACGAATCGCGTTTGATTGTCGCGACGCTTGACCTTAAATGCAAGGCCAAGCTCATGGAAGCATTGTGCACACCCACTCGCCTCAATTACGGCATA
Organism: Eudorina sp. 2006-703-Eu-15; assembly: GCA_003117195.1. Lineage (NCBI taxonomy): Eukaryota > Viridiplantae > Chlorophyta > Chlorophyceae > Chlamydomonadales > Volvocaceae > Eudorina > Eudorina sp. 2006-703-Eu-15. The sequence goes on along the minus strand of BDSI01000052.1, from coordinate 242,784 downwards.
CAACACTTAAGCAACACATCGAACATCCGTTAAGAACAGACGGCTTATAAAATAAGCGGCAGATGCCTTAGTACTGAAATCCTGTAGAGGGCCAAACACTCGTCAGCACCATCCATCCACACTCGGTCAACAAGGCACCCCTGCATCAAATGGTCTGAGCCTTACTAAACACACGGGCTCTACTACTCCGGCACACACCTCAACATTCGTTGAGCATAACGCAAGCATGCGATAAACAACGCAGCTCCACCTGCAACACCGCCGCCAACCTGACACCTGCAATTACTAGTCTACCCTTATCTATATTCTACATGACTGATCGTGACCAGAACCTTGGCGCGTGAGGTCCTGAATACATCATGTCGCGAACCCGCCGTACCTAGCCCGTACACACGCACAACGATGCCCGGCAACACCGTGCAAACGCAAACGTGCCGACGTCGCCTAGCTAGGCGGCCAAAAGCTCGCAATTTTCATTCCTGACAGCCGGATGTACAGGACAATCGTAAGGCCCACAATGATGCAGCAGATGTCGCCCACCACTGAGTCGCCGATGAAGTGGTCCAGCAGCGCCCAGACACCCCGCCAAAAGATAATCACGCCCAAAATGGCTGTCAATGTAACGCCGACAGTTTGGAGGTCAGCTTCGAGCTTATGCTCGAACTCGGCAATAACATCCTCGGGGACCGGAGTTATTGCAGGCAGCGCCGGTGGAGTTTTCCCAGGCACGGATGGCTTGGAAATAATAATGCTGTTGGTATCTTGCTGCGTCCTGGGCGTGGTCGTCGCCACCGCCGCTGTCACCACCGCTCCAGCAGAGCCCCTTCCGTCGCTGCCGCTTGCGCCAGCACTGCTCCCGCTAGAGGCGCCCAGACGATCTGATTGTTGCAAAGGTCGATCAGCGGCAAGTACGGCGCGGCCGGATGGGAGAGATGCCCCAACGGTCGCGCTGTTCACCCGGACTGCCACATTCTGTCCGCGAACGAAAAGGCGTGTACTCCTAACGCGTAGAACGCGTTGATGTAACGCGCAACATGAAGTTTGGGTGGCTACATAGGCCAGCCCCATACCTTCAGTGCAACCTGTGAAAGCACCAACGAAGTCGTGAGTATGTGGTGGTGGACTACCACAGGTCAGCAGAGCAGGCGTTCAGGTTTATTGAATAGCCAAAGAACGCTGCATTATTTAAGGATTCTTCGTTATGTAACAATGGAGGAGGCTACCCGCTGAAAGCGACAAGAGTGATGGTCCTCAGACCTACCTTCGCAGCGCCGTGACCAGAGACGTGTGGAGGGTATCACTACAGCTGAATGAACGTTGCCAAAGCAGGTGGTTTAAGAAACAGACGCGACGACAGAGAATAGACGCGGTAAGAGCACCCAGGCGAATAATTCAGATGTCAAGATCGATGACTTAGCCAGGCGTGTGGTGACGGGCGTCCGCGCCACTCACGTCTCAGCGTAAGCCTGGGCTCTGAAGGCTTTGAGTATTTTTGTCGTGTCAGTCTGTCCGTACATTGGTTTCGCGAGTTGACAGGACGGACGCTCTGTTTGAGAGCAAATGCGCACTGTCTGTAATAAGAACTCATGTTTGTTAATTACATCGACAGTGTCAAACTTGTCCGATTTCTGTCTCAACTTTGCCGCTTTCAATTACTTGTCCGAGTTGACATTGCGTTTGACGCCTCTTGACAAGCAATGCACAGCTTTCATGGCTAATTTCTCCACAAATCGGACTCTGCGAATCTTCATTTTGCGCTGTGTCGTGGGCTGGGCAAGCCTGCCATGCAGGGTGGCGTTGCAAACTATGCAACGGAGTACATCAACTCTACGATGACGTTACCAGGCGTCACCAACTCGTCGCAGCAGGGCCCGGCACCTCCGATCGGCGCGCAGCACTTCATGCCGGCCCCACTGCCCAACTCGGGCCCCACGCCGCTCATGCCCGAGGACGCATCACAGCCCTCAGATGTCGAAGCAGCCGGGCAGGTTTGCTCCGTCCAGCTACCGGTCTGTTCCGCCTCACCCACGCAGGCGGCCTGGTGCAGCGTGAGCAACCTGCTAGCGGTGGCGTTAAGTCCCGAGCCAGGCAGCAGCACAGCCCGCATACTCATTATTGAGCCCTCGAATGCGGAGGATGTCACGCGGCTGGAAATGCCGATGGCGGGTACGGACAGCGTCGTGCGGTGTCTGCCCCCTAACCGTCGCCTGAACCCCAGATCAGTCCGGACGGGGACGGCAAGGCCTTCTTTAGCACCCCAGGGGCTAAGGTGTCCACTCAGAATGGCTGCGGGGATGTCTCGTGTGATACAACATCCAGATCGCGGCATGCTGGAGGAATCAACTGACCGAACGGGCGCTGCTGCGGAGACCGGGAGCTGGCCGCCGGCTCCTCAGCGGCAGTGTCCCCAGGCCGCGTGCCTGTTGCCAGTGCTAGTTTCTCGTCACCGTTGGTTTCCGTGAGATCAAACCTCCAGCACATACTCCCGCCAGGGGCTCACCGCCTCACCCCGCGTTACCTATCCCTATCCGTCAATGGATCCCTATCCCTCAATTGGAGTCATCGCCTGCGTGACCTGTGCCGCGTGCCATCCGCCCTGCGCAGGCCCGAGTGACTGGATCACCTCCCTGGAGTGGTCGTGGCCCGGGCAGCGGCGGGCGCTGCTGAGCGCCACAGCGTCGGGCCGAGTGGTGGTTTGGACGCAGCCCTCCCAGCAACCCTCTCAGCAGGTCCGGCGGGCGGGCGGCAGGATGTGGGGCGGGGCCTTCACCAGCCGTATGTGTGGTGCTGTGCTGGCTGCTGGGCCATGCGGGAACAGGCCGCGATGGCGTGCATGGCCTTAGCGGAGGAGGAATGGGCCGGGCGGTGTGGAGTCATGTCGGCGCGGCGGGGGATGGGGGTTGCAGGAAAGTGGTAGACACATTCGGAGATGGGGTGCATGAAAGTGGTAGACACTTCTCTGGGGCGTTAAGAACCTCTCTCTGTGTTGAACCCTCTGGGTACCGGTTGCGCAGGGTCAGGACGATTCTGTGTTCCCGCGGTGTATAGACGACTGGCACGGCCAGCTGCTCTTCGACGCGGCGCCCTCCGGCAGCGCCGCTGCCGCTGCCGCTGCCGGCGGCGACTCGTCACAGACGCAGCAGCAGCTCCACAAACAGGAGCCGGGCGGAAGGCCGCCGGCAGGCGGCGCCGCCGCCCCTTACATCAAGCAGGAGCCCGATTACGAGCCGGAGAGCACAGGGTATGGAAACAGGAGCTCGAGGAGAGAGGAGCAGCGGCAGCGGATACCCAGGATGCAGCCGGCGCTGGCGGGGGTGTGCTGGCTGCGGCAGCCGATGGCGGGGCGCTCGTGGAGCACGTCCTCGCTGGCGCTGAAGCGACTGGACGCCTGGGGCGAGGGCGGCGGAGGGCCGCAGGGGCAGGGACAGGCGCCGCAGGGCGGGGGCGCGCCGGAGAGCTTCGACACGCTGTTTTGTGACGAGGCGGCGGTGCCAGGGGTGAGAGTCGTGAGACGCGCAGGGCGGCGGTGGGCGAGGTTCCCAACACCGGTCTACCTGTCCAACTGTCTATGCGTAGGGGTGGGACTTGGGAGTGGTCGCGGTCGCGGTCCGCCAAGTGTACCATAGCCATCCGAGGCCAGCCGCTCTTGCAGTATGGCTGTGCTGTCCGCACTGTCTGTGCGCCGACAAGACACGTCGGCCGATCCGGGATCTGATGTATGTCGCACTGCGCGCGCTGCATCGGCCGATCCGGCATCTGCATGTCGTACTGTGCGCCGTACGGAGCCCGCGCAGGCCGTCCCGCACTGGGCGCGACCCACGCAACTTACCGCCGCGGTCCTCACCGCCAGCGGCAGTCTCACCATCCTGTGGGTCATGGCCTCGAAGCTTCCGAACACGCTGTCGTGGTACTGCTCTAAGAACGTGCGGATCCCGCCGCCGCCGGAGGCGGAGGCCGGGGCCGAGGGCGGCGGCGGTGCTGCCGGCGCCGCCGAAGGCGGAGCAGCGGGGACGGCCGGCGAGGAATGGCGGATCGCGGGAGCCTCCATGTGTGCCGTACCTGACGGCAGCCTGGCGGTTTCGGTGGTGTACGGCAGACGGCGCGACGCGGTGTACCTGTACGGCATGCGCGGCAACCCGACGCTCGGGGGGACGCTGCTGACGCAGCCGTGCGGAGGGGCGGGAGGCGGAGGAGGAGGGGGAGCAGCGCCGCGGGAGCCGGCGTCGCCATCGGTGGTCTCGCTCACGGTGAGGTCGTGCTCACAGGCAGCGGGGCAGGAGTGCATGTCATGGGGCAATGGGACAGAGCCAAGCCCGGGAAATGCCCGTAAGGTTGTGTGGTCAAGTTGTGTGGGGGGTTCTGTGGGGGCGCGAGTTCGTGTGAGTGGCCGGGGCGCATCACCAGGCAGCATCTCATCCCACCCCATCCCATCCCGGGGGGCGATTGAGGCAATGCCTCAAATTGGAGGCAAAGCCGCCACGCCTCAAGGTTGGAATCCAGGGGCACCGCTGCTTCCGTGCGCGCGCGTCCCGACAGAGCTGTCCCTGCGACCTGGCCGGAGCAGTGTGTAAATGATAAGTGAGCCGCGACAGCAGCGTGTGGGCGTAAAGTGAGTGGGCCCTTGCGGACCGATGGATGATGGCCGGGCAGCCCGCTGAGCTGCCGGGCCTTGGTCCCCGGCCACACCCGGACCCGGACGTGTCTCCGCTCAGGACCGGTCCGCTGCCTAGCACGTGGATCGGACACGTCGGTCACGCTTGTGCGGCATGCCCACGGCAGTATTTTAGCCCTTTCTCATCTCGTCGGCTCAGCCGTGTCGTGCTCGCACCGCCGATGTTCGAGCGATCTAGCCCTTTCTTACCTCGTCGACCCGTCCCACCCGCACCCTCCCGCGCCCGCAGGCATGTCTGCCGGTGCCGCACGGCCTGTCGGTACGGCACACCCGGATGCACGTCCACGGCGGCGGCGTCAAGCGGCTGTACGTGTTGGCGCGCAAGCCCGGGCCCGCCTCGTCACACCCCGGCATGCAGCAGCAACACCAGCAGCAGCAGCAGGGTGGCTGGCCCCCGGCGCAGGGGCCGCAGGGACCCCAACGTGCGGCGGTGTATAGCTTTGTGGAATCGGCGGATGAGAAGGCCGGGGGTGGCGGAGCGAGCGGCGGGACGTGCTGGCGCGCTGAGCGCGCAACACAGCAGCTGCTGGAGCCGTACGGCGGCGCCGCGGCCGCCGCCGCCGCCGCCGCGGCGGCGGCGGCGGGGGTGGGGCCGGAGGAGCTGTCGCTGGATCTTGGGATCTCGGTGGATGGATCCAAGCTGGTAGTGCCGTACGGATCTTCGGTGTACACGCTGGATTCGGAGACGCTGACTGTGCTGGCCGTGAAGGACCTCGGTGAGCGCGTTGATACTGAGAGAACTGAGAGCCGTCATATATGGTGGGCACCTGGTCAGAGGCCGCAGGAGGGCTGGCGGGTCTCGGCAGCCAGTCTGTCAGCACTGCCCTGCTGTGATGTTCTTCTGCACAAGGCCCCCTGCTGTGTGGACCTGGCGGCCGCCAGGCCGTGGTGTGCTTTAGCCAAGAACCCCGCCCGATCCCAACCAAATATCCATATTTTACCCACATCAGCCTGCAACTGAAAAATCAAACACACAAAGAAAACCGCAGCAAAAAGGGAGCCGCGGTGTGTGCTACCGACCTCCTGTGGGGGGGCGGGGGCGGTGCAGCCAGGTCCGCAGGCCAGGGCGGCGATGCCTGCTGCCCTATAGCCCGAAAGAGGGCTTGCATGGCGGCACGGGCGAGACCCACGGGACGAAGGCGTCACCCAGGTGGTGAAGTTCCCCGGGGTAGTGTTGGCCGCCGCGTGTCAGCCGCCGCCGCGTGTCAACCGTTCAAAGGCGCGGAGGAGGTCCGTCAACCGGACGCCAGCCCGCCAGGCCCAGCCTGGGCTCCAGCCAAGACCTTAGTCAGGCCTGAATCCCGGCCCACCACCCGCGTCGAGCAAGTAATGATTACTTGGTAATCGCCTTCTTTGGTCACGGTGTGTTGTATCCGTCTGGGCTTGACTTCCTATTGACTTCCTATTGTGTGTCTTCCAATATCCCATAACCCCCTCCCCGCATTGCATCGCATCGCGCCGCAGCCCCAAGCCAGGGGCAGTGCCAGGACCACTCAGCGGGGAGCCTCGGGCCGCGACCGCAGTACGGAAGCAGCGTGTACGGCAACGGCAACGCCTACGGCGCCTTAGCGGCCGATGCGCAGCAGGCGGTCCTCGCCGTCGCGGGGTGCCTCTCCGCGAACAGCTGTTGCCTGTGCTCCGTTGTACGACTACGGCAGCAGGGCGCCGATGACGTGGCGGCGGCGGCGGCGGCCGGGCCTGGGCCTGACGACGACGCTGACATGGTCGCCGGCGACGACGGCGGCGGCGACGTCGTGATGTTGAGCATCTGCACGGTGCCGGATGTCGTACCGCCGCCGTCGGGTTCCGCGGCCGCCGCCGCGGCGGCGGCGGCGGCCGGCGGCGGCGCCTCCCTGGAGAGCATTGAGGACACGATCGCTTGCAACATGGATACCATGCGGCTGGCCTGGGGGGCGCTGCACCGACTGAGGTGGGGCACTAGGGACGGAGGGCGGGGACCGATCGACCGGGTGTAAAACCGAAATGAATATCCAAACCCAAAGCGGGGGGTCCATTATGGCTCGCCCAGGAAGATCAGCACCTGCGGGCACTGCAACGGGGGGTCCAGAACGGCTCGCCGAGAGAGAGGGAGATTGCTGTGAGACGGGGGAGTGAAGTGCCGTACGACACCCATGCCGTCACCCACGCCGCGGCTGCCCCGGGCCCCTCCTCCACGTGCCTCAGCGTGTGGGACGTGGCCGAGCGGCTACGATGCGCCTGGCTGGCGGGTCGTACGGACCACGTGTGCCGCAGTCTCGACCAGATGGACGGCCTGCTGTACGGCATCGACGACCCCACGGGCCGTACCGCCCTGTCGCAGCACATGACACGTGCCAAGCTGGAGGTGCTGCGGCGGCTGCCGCACCCGCAGGCTGCCGTACTGGCGGCGGACCTTCTGGCGGCCGCACGGGTGCAGCAGTACAGCGACACGCTGTATCCCGTGTACGGCGCGCAGGCGGAAGCGTTGTGAGTAGTTGGGGGTTCCAGGGTGGGGCGCGGGGGGACACCGGGCGGACGGGGGCAGGACGGGCGGTGGGCTGGTGGGTGGGTGGGTGGGTGGGTGGGTGGGTGGGTGGGTGGGTGGGTGGGTGGGTGGGCGGGTGGGTGGGTGGGTGGGTGGGTGGGTGGTGGGTGGGTGGGTGGGTGGGTGGTGGGTGGGTGGGTGGGTGGGTGGGTGGGTGGGTGGGTGGGTGGGTGGGCGCGGGGCGCCGCCAAGGACCCGCCCTCCCAACATCAAACTATTTGCCTTGGTCCCCCGACCCTTGCCGACATGCTCCCAATCGCACTTCCCTAACGTCCCCCCGTCCTCAATCTAACCCCGCCACCGTCCCGTCCTCGCCCGCACCCGGTCCTTCGGGTTCGTGTCATTCAAGTATCCCCCTCCCCCCGCCCGGGGGGGAGAGAGAAGATAGCATGCCTACCAATTTCCTTTAAACCCTAGCCTTCCCCCGTCCTTTTTCCTATCCCCCCCCACGCCGCCCTCGCCCCGCCCTCTCCCCTTTCTCCCCCCGTCCTTTCTTTTACCAATTTCCTATTCCCCCCGTCCTCAGTGCCCACCCGGAGAACCGCACCGTGGCCGCCCACATGATCTGGTTCGTGATGGAGGTGGTGACGCTCATGTTGGCGGGCCTCAAGATGTGGGCGGAGAGCCTCACCGCCGCCAAAGCCGGAGGAGGAGCAGGAGGAGGAGGCGGAGTGGACGGCAAGGGCGCGCAGCGGCCGGCGGCGGCGGCGGGCGAGGAGGGCGGCGGCGGCGGCGGCGCGGCCCAGGGCGGCGAGGCGGCCGCGGGGTGCCTCCCGCTGATGCGGCTCTTCCCGGACTACAACCTGCAGAAGCACGTCCAGATGTTGCTGCTGGGGGTGAGTGCCGCACCGCGGGCGGTGGGAGAAATCCAGACAAATACAACCCAAGCAAAAGCTCTTTTGAAAACCATCTTAAAATTGTCCAATTTGCAAGGACATAAGCTCGTGATTGACATCAGCGTTGTTTTCTATCAAAATTTTGATTACTTCAGCATGACCATTTGCGGCTGCTAAACGGGGGACAGGTCGGGGGGGGGATAGGAATTGGTGGACATATTTATACTGAGCTGCTGCCAGAGCGAATAGAGCGACTTGGGGGGGGGCGGGGTCGCTGGGTCGCTGCCTGGTGCCCTGGTGTTGGTTTCAGCTAGCTTGGGGGGGGGTAAGAAAAGAAACAGCCCAGACACACCCAGCTGGCGGGGGGTAGGGTCCTTCTCATCCCCCGTGGTGCCCGATCGTGGCGTGCCCACCCACACGTCGGCCCACGGCCCGCCTTGTCACCCACCCGCACGCCCACCTACGCACCCACGCATCCGCCAACCTGCGCACCCACCCACCTGACCGCCGCTGCACCCGCCGCTGCCGCTGGCGCTGCACCCGCCGCTGCACCCGCCGCGGCCGCTGCCTAACCTGTCCCCTTCAGACGGGGGTCAACAGCGCAGGCGGCAAGGCGGGCGCTGACGGACGCACCACGGTCCAGGGCCTGCACCCCGCCATCCAGGTACGGTGTACGACGGCTCCGTACCAGCAGCGTGCGGGGCGGGGGGGCCGCGGGGGGGGCGCGGGGAAGAGGGGGGGCGCGAGTCGCGGTTTCGCTGTCCTGATGGACATCACGGAGCAGGGAGGCAGGGAGGGAGGGAGGGCGGGAGGGGGTGTGGGGCTCGCCCTGGCGCCTAGGAGACGTATGTACGGCCTCCGCGATGACTGTACGGACGGACGAACAGGCCGGGCAGCGCGGGGCAGGTGCCACCGCGAGGGATTTCTCGCGGGTTGCGCGGACGGGACAGTACGGCGTCGCAAGGGGTGTCGACTGTGCCCTTGTCGTCACCACGACCGGCGCCGTCCCCCCCCTGGGGCCCCCGGAGGGTTCTGTACCTCTGTCACCTGCTCGGTTCGCGCAACCCCCTTCTTGGGCGGGTTTCACCCTCCCCTTAAACCCCCCCTTTTTGTCAACGAAATCGCGAAACAATCACCGATTGCGTAGTCGTTGTCCGGTTGGCTGACGCCGCCCCTTACCCCCCCCCCCGCCCCGCCCCGCCCCCCGCTGGAGATCCTGGTACTGTTTGATTCTTCACCGGACCGTTGCTCTGGCAGCAGCGCAGTTTATGTATGTCTTAACAATTTCCTGTATCCCCCTCCCCGGGCTGGGTGTGTCTAGGTTGTTTTTTTGACCCTAGCCCCCCCTCCCTCCCCCTCCCCCCCACACTCACGGACCTCGGACCGCCTGTTCAAACAGGAGATCCTCGGGGGGCCGGAGGCCAGTGCGCGCGCCCGCCTGCTGGTGACCACCATGAACCAGATGAACCGGCTGCTGATGAAGAACCTGTCGACTCACGTGCAGGTGGGAGGGGGGGGGTTTAGGGCATTGGCAGGTGGGAGGGGGGTAGGACATCTGTGGACATCTGTCGCTGCTCGGTGAGGGTTACAGGACATTGGTGGACGGCATTGGAGCTGCGCTGCTGCGAGGGGAGGGGCCGGAGCGACAAAGCGCAGCCGCCAGCCCGATACACGCGATGGAGGGAGGGAGCGAGGGAGGGAGGGAGGGAGGGAGGGAGCGAGGGAGGGAGGGTGGGAGATCGCTGCTATCATTGCTGTTGTTGAGGAAGAGGACTACTAGTACGACTGCTGCTAGGCAGTCGGGGCTTCCACCCCCCCAGGGCAGTGGGGCCGCCCAGTTGCTGCGCCCCGCCCCGCCCCCCCCCGCCTTCTTCCCGGCCTCCCCCCCCTGGTGTCAATCGAGACAACAAGACCGAGTGACCGGTCACCGAACGGCCTTCCCCCCAACCCCCCCCCGCCGCTGTCTACCAAGTTCCCATATCCCTCCCTCCCCTCCCGCCTGATGAACGCCAGCCAGCACACACCCCTCGCGCCCGCCTGCCGGCCAACCTCCCGCCCGCCCGGTTCCCGCCACAGGCCCTGGCGCAGCGGAGCGGCGGCGCCCCTGCCGCCCCCGCCCCCGGGGCCGGGGCCGGGGCCGGGGCCGTCTCCCTCCTGCCCGGGGCCCCCTTGATTCCGATGACCGCCGCGGAGGCGGAGGCGGTCAGCAAGAGCGCCGGGGAGCTTCCCAGGGTGGGTGAATGGGTGGGTGGGGGTGGGATGGGTGGGTGGATATAGGAAATCGGTGGACACGTTCATACATTCATACTGCGCTGCTGCCACCAGAGCAAAGGTCGGATGGATGGATGGATGGATGGATAGATGGATGGATGGCGGGTGGGTGGATGCGGTGGGTGAGGGGTGAGGTGGCAGTTCCGCACAGCGGAAGTAGGCGCGTGCCTGTGGGACTTCGAGTGTGGGACGTGTCGGCGGCGCCGCCGCTGCGTTGTCGAGGTGCCTCCTCCTTGAGGCGCCGCGCTTCCTCAGGGGGGCCCGGCGCCCAGGGTGAGGCAGCACTAGGGGCATACGCGAGGCGACCAGCTGCCGTCAACCCCCCACATCTTGGCGGGCCATCTTGGGGGGCCCTTAAACGCTTGCGGGCACTATTGGATCTGTAGTGCCACCGGCGCAGGGGGGGAGAAGACGGGGGAGGGCCCCGCTGCGCTGCCTTGCTCCCTCTCCCTGTGCTTCGCCACCCTCCGCCCTGCACCCAGAGCCACAGCCCGTGGAGCTGGTTGCACCCCCCCGCCCCCGTGTCGACTGTGGGGCTGGGCCTCGCCCCCACCATCGCCCCCCCCACCTTTTGACCTCCACCACCCCACCCCGACCGCCACGATCCGCCGCCTGTCCTGTCCCGCCCCTCACGCCCCTCCCCCGGCAGCAGCGCAGTTTGAATTTCCCATATTCCCCCTCCCGCCCCTCCTGCCCCTCCTGCCCCTCCCGCCCCTCCCGCCCCTCCCGCCCCTCCCGCCCCTCCCGCCCTCCCGCCCCTCCCGCCCCTCCCGCCCCTCCCGCCCCTCCCGCCCCTCCCGCCCCTCCCGCCCCTCCCGCCCCTCCCGCCCCTCCCGCCCCTCCCGCCAGGCGCTCATGCAGCGGACCCTCCAGCCGCTGTTCCCCGGGCCCTTCCACCTGCACTACTGCCGCGCCAAGGGAATCATGACGCCGGGGCTGCTGGCCCAGGTAGGGACCCACCCACCCACCCATCCCACCCATCCCACCCACCCCACCCACCCCACCCACCCCACCCACCCCACCCATCCCACCCATCCCACCCATCCCACCCATCCCACCCATCCCACCCATCCCACCCATCCCACCCATCCCACCCATCCCACCCATCCCACCCATCCCACCCATCCCACCCATCCCACCCATCCCACCCATCCCACCCATCCCACCCATCCCACCCATCCACCCATCCCACCCATCCCACCCATCCCACCCATCCCACCCATCCCACCCATCCCACCCATCCCACCCATCCCACCCATCCCACCCATCCCACCCATCCCACCCATCCCACCCATCCCACCCATCCCACCCATCCCACCCATCCCACCCAACGACCCACTACGTACGTTGGGTGTGCCCGGGCTGGATTCGGTTTTCATTACGACCCTTAGCCTAACCCACCCAACCATCGACCAACCCAACGACCCACGTCCCGCGTGCAGCACCCCAGATACCCACCGGGCGCACGGCGACCGGGTCATGACGCAGCCCCCCCCCCCCCCCCCCCACACACACACACGGGGGTGGAGGGGGCCGTCTTCCTACCCAACACCCCTTCAACGCACCCGCCGCTCCCCCTTCCGCAGCAGCGCAGTCTAAATATGTCTTCCAATTTCCTATACCCTCCCGCCCGCAGGTCTTCCGCAGCGACGAGCTGAGCAAGCATGTCCACTTCTTCTCCATGAGCCGGGAGACCTTCCTGGAGCGCTACCGGGCACTGGGGCTGCAGGCGCAGCTGCTGGACCCCCGCCAGGCGCCCAACGCGGCGGCCAGGAAGCTGTGGATGGGCTTCAGGTGCGGAGGAGGAGGGGAGGGGAGGGGGAGGGGGTGTAAGGAGCCGAATGCGGGTATGGGGGGAGGGGTGGTTGGGACAGCGCAGCCGGGGGGCGTCACGGGGCGGGGTGTAGGAATCGGGGCGGGGGGGGGGGCATCACGTGGGAGCGGGGGGCATCACGTGAGGACGAGCAGCGAGAAGAGGCCGCGGGGGAAGGGGGGAAGGCAGGCTGTCTTAATTGACAAAAGGGGGTGAAGCAGGCTCGCCCAGCACGCGCAGCGGCCGGGTCTGACTCGCGGGGGCTCCGCCGGCGGCTGCGTGGCGGGACGGTCTCGTCACGGCTCGGGTGGCCCAGATGTGATGTGATGTGATGTGATGTGATGTGATGTGATGTGATGTGATGTGATGTGATGTGATGTGATGTGATGTGATGTGATGTGATGTGATGTGATGTGATGTGATGTGATGTGATGTGATGTGATGTGATGTGATGTGATGTGATGTGATGTGATGTGATGTGATGTGATGTGATGTGATGTGATGTGATGTGATGTGATGTGATGTGATGTGATGTGATGTGATGTGATGTGATGTGATGTGATGTGATGTGATGTGATGTGATGTGATGTGATGTGATGTGATGTGATGTGATGTGATGTGATGTGATGTGATGTGATGTGATGTGATGTGATGTGATGTGATGTGATGTGATGTGATGTGATGTGATGTGATGTGATGTGATGTGATGTGATGTGATGTGATGTGATGTGATGTGATGTGATGTGATGTGATGTGATGTGATGTGATGTGATGTGATGTGATGTGATGTGATGTGATGTTGAGCAGCCGATGCGCCGTGCTTAACTGCAGCTGACCCACCGGCAGCTGGCTCGGATTACGGCACTGTGCGGAGTCCCGGCTGGTGGGGTGGGGGCCGTCGCTAACCGCTTGGGGGCGACTGCCTCTTGTGTCTCTCCCCACCCCACCCCACCCCAACCCACCTCACCTCACCTCACCCCACCGCCGCGCATCGCAGGGCCCCGGCACCGCCCCTGGAGCTGCACCGCCACATCTTCACGCAGTACGTCAGCAGCCGGCAGCGGCAGCGGTGGCGGCGGCAGCGCGGCGCGGCGCTGGCGCTGGGGAGCTCGGCGCCGCTGTGGGCCAACGCCCAAAGTGAGGTCCCCTCGAGGTCTCCGGGCCGGACCCCGGAGGCCGGACCCCGGGGGGGGACCGGACCGGGGCCGGATCCCGGAGGCCGGACCCCGGGGGGCGTCCTGATGTCGGTCGGGCTGTGCTGTGCTGGGCCGGCACGGCAGCGCCAGGCCTGTGGTTAGCTCGGGCATGCCGGGATGCCGGGGCGGCCATGCCCCAATTCCGGGGCGGTGGCAGCAGGGGGGTGATGCGGGGGGGTGATGCGGGGGGCACCTGCGGGGGCGCGGGCGTGTCATCTGCGGCGGGGAGGAGTCGGAGGGTGATGGCTGATGGGTGGTGAGATGGGGAGCGGGGGTTCTGATCCTGGCCTGGTGAGGATCCATCCTTGTACGGAGTGGGGCCGTGTATGGTAGGGTGCTGCTCTTGTCACTGCGGCCACCCACCTCGTGTCACTGCGGCCACCCACCGGCGGCCCCTCTCCCGACCCCCCTACCGCGCCGAGAGCTGGACATTCCGCCTCCGCTGTCTCCCTCGGAAACGGAAACCCCGCATCCCCCCTACCCCAATGACCCTGTTTGCTCCCCAATGTCCTGTTTGGACCCCATCCTTCATCATTCACGCAGGCACGCTGGTGGACTGCCTGACGTCGGTGCCGCTGCCCCCGGGCGCCTCCTGGAGCCTGGAGGGCGCGGCGGCGGTGGGGGCCGTCACCGCGCAGATGGGGCCGGGCGTGGGCGCCGCCGCCTCGCGCCGCAACCTGCCGCCGCTGCTGGCCGCCGTGCAGCGCGCCTGGGTGTGTCTGGCGCCCCCCGCGGAGCTGGGCTCGCAGTGGAAGCGGGCGCGGCTGGGCCTGGAACAGGACCTCGAGTACTGAGAGCAAGGCACCCGGGCGGGCGGGCGGGGGCGGGGGCGGGGGCGGGGGCGGGGACGGGGGCGGGGGCGGGGGCGGGGGCGGGGGCGGGAGCAATGCCTCCATTGCTCCGCCACCTGTCGGGGCCGGGGCCGGGTCGGTGCCCGTGGGGGGGGGCAAGGAGCCCGAGGACTGGCGCGGCACCAGGGCGGGGGCGCGGCCGCTAGGAGGCCCCATGGGGCCGGCCACGGATCAGCGGCGGGGCAGGGGATGTCCCAACCCACGGAAGGCGGGGCGGGTGGCGGCGGCCCGCCTGTGGGTCAGTGCCGCTGCGGGCGCTTCCTCGCCACCCGGGCCGCGGCGGTCGGGTCCAGCCCAAGTCGCGGCGGGGGAGGGGGGAGACGGGGCCGGGCTGCGAGCTGCCGGGTCGGGGCCTAGGTGCGGGCCGCCAGAAGCCCTCGCTCTGCTCTTCTCTGCTCTTCTCTGCTCTTCTCTGCTCTGCTTTGCTCTGGGGATGGGGCCGGCAGTGGTGGGCGGGGTGGGCGCCCGGGCGCGTCAAAGCGCTACTCCGTCAGAGACAAAGGTGAGACCGACGGCAGTTGCAGGGGATGGAGCGATCGGCTGTGAATCATGCATGTACGGCAGGCAAGCCGGTTTGGTTGGCTCGCGAATTGAATTGAACGGGCTGGGCTGGGCTGGGCTGGGCTGGGCTGGGCTGGGCTGGGCTGGGCTGGGCTGGGCTGCCGGTTGGGCGCTCGGCCACCCAACTGGCGCCGGCGGCACAGCGGGTGGAAGCGCAGCTGCGGTGGGACATGAGTCCGGCCCGATGTGCGTCGGGAGCAGGACGGATGTTTTGGGGGTGCTTAGCACAGGACGGCACGGCAGTCTACGATGTGTGGTACACGAGTCAGGAGAGCAAATGGACGGGTCGACGTTGGGCCGTTGCTGCTGATGCTGGTGCTGATGCTGCACGGGCTGCAACAGGGTTGCAACAGGGCTGCCAGCGGCTGTTCGTAACGGTGTGGTGTTCAGGAACGGTAACTCGGACGGACGTGAGTCCATGGTTGTGGGTTGGGGAGGGCGAGATCTAACCGAGACCAAACCGGGAGATGAGGGTGATGTGGAGGCGCCTGTTAGTGGAGGCGCCTGTCGGGTGCTCTGCCGGGTGAGGACTGGGGAGCCCGCGGGGGACGAGCCAGGCGGGCTGGTCGGTCCGGCGTCTTCGTCCGGCCCGCCTTGGTGCTGACATGCCTGTCGCGCAGCAATGACTTGCTTACGTTCGGTGGCCTTCCCGTACCTTCCATTCCGTAGCGATCGATACCAAGCAACCAAGGTTGCAGATCAGAAACGGTTGCAGATCAGAAACTAACAGACATGGGCCGCCTGCGCACTGCGTACTTGCATTGTGGGATGGGGGAAGGGGGGCCGGGCGGGAGGGGGGCGTCTTCGGTGGCGCGTCACCGAGTCGGGCTCGTCACGGCGCGGCGTGGACTGCGGCAGGGTGCATCTGGCGGCGGCTTGGGTCTGACCGTGGCCGGGGGCATTGGCGCCGCCGCCTGCGTGGTGCGTTTGTTTGCTTGGGCTGTGCCGTGCTCTTCGCTTTGATGATACTGTCGTCTAGGTGCCGTAGGTGCAAAGAGAGCATTCTTCTTCGGTCGTGTTCTTGAGTGTTTGCGACACATGCATGCTGTGCTGTGTTGTGTCGTGTCGTGTCGTGTCATGCCGGTGTCGGACAGACGGCGCATGTGCTGGTGCGTTTGGCCTTGGACCGCACGTTTATTTGCGGTCGGTCACGTCGGTGCTCCCTTCCGTCTCCCGTCTTCTTTCGGGGGTCAGCCGTGGTGGTCCGCACGGGTACGGGCATCGGCGACGCGGTAATCCGCGGTAATCCGCGGTCGCCGGCCGCGTTGGACAGACTCACCGAAATGGGTTGCGGCATCGAGCGGCGCGTCGGTACCGCCTCGCAGGGTCTCGGTCACCCCAACAAGACATCCACATCCCAATCTGCGTTTGTGTGTATGTGACCTGAGCTGACTTACGAGCGGCCGATGCACAGCGGTCGTCCCGGCTAGCTGCCGCCAGGGTGCCTGGGTTGCCCTGGGGCGGGGCCTCTCGCTGGTTAAGGGGGCGGAAGTGGTTGGGTTTGGGGCATTCTCAGTGAAGGCGTGTGTGTATTTCCGTACATGGAGGCGACCGGGCGGGGTGGATGACACCGCAGTGCACTTCCTGTGGACCCGCGGAGGTACGTCGGGGGCGCACCGAGTGCGCCGTTGTCCAGCAGCGCCTGCACCAGCACGGCGGGGTTTTGCCTTTGATATCACGTCCTTAAATATTGGGAATAGTTCCAAGTGAACAACCATCACCCGGGTACATACGGTAGTTGGGAAGGGTTGGGACGCTAACAGAACCGTCCGTCATGCGCAGCCATGTTTTCTCGGCCTAAGGCAGGGAGCTCGGATGAAAGTAGAGCATATAAAAGTGCAGACCACACATTGACGCATCCGGTGTCTTTCCTTCATTCGGGTGTACCGCGCCATTCACAAACGCTAGTCTCATAAAGCTCCGTGGTAGGCATTGGCGCGGACCTGTGTCCCAACACCAGACGTACACAAAATCAGCACGAAACCGTTGAGGAACCAGCAGTCACGACCAGCAGTAGTGACCTTGTCATCTTGCACGGCAGTGCAAGCTGGCTTCCTGCACGGCACACATCTTTCCACATACAGCAGCAGAAACAATTTGTCATTGTAAGATTAGATCTTTGCAGAATTTATTTTGCATTCTCGCTTCCGATCCCGAAGCACTTGCATCTTCGGCTGAATTGTTGCTACATACTTTCTGATGTACGGGTAGCTTATGCTTTTGTATGCTTGAATCGTTCGGCTGAGCTGAGGCGAGGCAAACGTTTTGGGAATGTGGTCACGGTCTGTGTGAGGCCCTTCAGTCGCAGCTGAACAGAATCATACAATGATGGTAAGTTCCCGAAATCGATTCATCTGCATGAGACGTTCGATGGTTCCGAAAGGTTCCGTTCACAACTCATGCTTAGGCCCCTCATCCGTGCCGAAATGGCCGTTCGCTGTATTATTTCATTTTCATGATCACAATTGAATTTTTCTGGAAGCGTTGTTGGTGTCGGCTTCGTGGCGACGGCGACGTCGCTACAGCGCTACTTGGTGACTTCTGGTTTATGGAGTGTGGACGCTCTAAACGTCGCGAGGGAATGCCATTCAGCTCAACTGCAGCAATGAACTCAGGAAATGCGGAACGCGAGATGGTTTAATTTGGACATGACATGCGTGCGGTTGGCAAGCGGAAGTACGCTTTTTGGATTGGACGAAACGTAACATTGCAGGTCTCCAAGGCATTCCATGCATATCAGAACGCATGACAGTTGCCCTGCGCGTCAACCTCCGTGCCCTCGCTCCTCGTGCAGCAGGTAACCCGACTGACCGGTCACCTGCATGGCTTGCTGCGGAACCAGGCGGGACGTACCGTATCGCAACAACACGCAGCTGAGGGGCGAGCTGCACTTCAGTGTGTGTCAGTCTCAGTCTCATATCGGCGGTGTCCAAGTACACGGGCAGCTTGACCTGTGCCATTTGCTACGTCATCGCTGGAACGTTCACTATAAGTCGGACACCACTCGACGTCAGCCAGCCAAACCCAACGCATCTACCGTATCCCTGCATGACGTGTCCTTGGCCAGCTCCGCTGCTAGGCCCCCTTCCGCGTTGCTGCTCTTGCGTCCCTTCGTCGTATATCGGTTGATACCCCTTCGCTGACACCCATCTTTCTCTCCTCGACCGCCCTTTGTCTCGCTGCTTTGCAGGCCTGCGAAGACCAAGAGCGCTCAGACCCCGTGGCTTTGATTGTGTTGCTGGGCTCCAAGAAGTAACGGACGCCCGACCAGGCGCCCGCGCAACTTGCCTTGCAGGCCGGGCGTGCAGCAGCGGTTGGGGCCCCGTGCGCCCCACCCGCATCTGTCCCTGCATGACGTGTCCTTGGCCAGCTTCGTGCACTCGGCCAGGGATCGAGTATCTTGTAACTAGGCTGTGTTTGCAACGATGTATCCATCCCGCCAGGCCTGGCGCAATAATACGGCCGCGAGCAGTCTTTGTGCTAGCCATTTGGCTAACCCTTTGCAGAGGGGGGAGTTCAGGCATGACGGAGGGATGACTGCGTTGCTGTGCTTCAAGAAACACCGAACACTTGCTTGGCCGAGAGCCCAAGCGCGCGGTGTGCCCTTGCCGGGCTGGCGCGACGGTTGAGGCCCTGTGCGCCTGAAAAGGTTGTGGAGAGGGTTGTGAGCTGGACTGGCGTTCCGTCGGCAGCACCCACAAACTGGTGGGTGACGGGTTCGAATCCCGTCAATGCTGGGAACTACGACATGGTGGTAGTAGGCACTGATAGTAGCCGCCCAGGCTTAGAAGGCTTTCTGTTGCAGGACAGGGAATCCACAGTAGCAGACCTCGGCGCCCTGCGAACCTGTACCATTCCGGGCTGGCGAGGGGCGGCGCGTGGAAGGGGGGTGGGGGGTTGGCCAGACAGCAGCAGGCAAGGAGCCGGGCTGCAGCCTCCAGCCAGCCAGCCAGCCAGCCCACAGAGAGAGCCGCCGCCACCTGGCTGAGGAATGTGCGTGCGTGCGCAGGTGAGATGAGGGTGGTGATCGTGGTCAGCACGGTGCTGGCCACCTACTCCCATCTTGCCATCCCCTTGTGTCGGTGCTCACGGGATTCGAGCCCGTCACCCACCAGTTTGTGGTGCCTGAGGACCACGAGCTCATCCCGCCATTGTAACCCGCCGCACCCAGTAGCCCTTGGGACTGGGTCTCACCCCAGGCAACTGCAACTCCACATTCGGTCCCGATTAGTAGCGCTTAGCTGTTGGATCCCTGCTGGATCCTGCGCCGCTCGCCACATATCCTGCCGCCCGGTTGCTGCCTCGAAGTATCCTGCCTGCTTGTGGCCCTCAGGGCTGCCGGCCGGCCGGCCGGGAGAGACAACCCAAGCGCTGGGCCGCCCTTAGCCCTCTGCATAGGCCTGCAACGCGACAGAGAGACGATACATGCAAACACCCCCCTCGTTGATTTGGCGCAATCCCATAAGCCGCTCCAAGGAAGCTCCTCGCGCTCGCGTTTACTTGCTGCTTTCGTGGCAGGGTACATGATGATAGCCTGCTCATGCCCTTGCCATCTGGCGATGGTCCCATCAGGCCAAGCGCTTCAGTGAGCAGCGCGGTATATGTCGGGCGGCGGCGGCGGCGGTGGTGGCGGCGGCGGTGGCGGTGGCGGCGGTGGCGGCGGCGGCGGCGGCGGTGGCGGCGGCGGTGGCGGCGGCGGAGGCGGATCAGGACGCGAGCCCGCGATGGACTCCCTCTGGTCTGGAGGATCAGAGGGCGGAGTGCAGGCAGCCTCACCGACCTGCAGTCCCGGTAACTCTCCTCCACGCGCCGGCGGTGCGTCCCACACACAGGGGCAGAGACCCGAGAGCGCGGAGGGGGGCTCTGCCAACCCTCGCAGGTGGGTTCAGGACAAGGTATGTTTGGGATGTGCTCTAGGGAGGGCGTGAGTGAGGGAACAGCTGTCCTGGGTTTGGGTCCTGAGGGAGGGCGGGCGGGAGGGAAGGATGGGGGGCCGAGGGAGGGCCGCCAAGTCGGGGATGGCGGGCTGCTGTGCAGGGGCTCTGGGCACCGGGGCCGCTCTGCTGCAGCACAGAGCTGAGCCCCTTTGACAGCTACGTCGCATGGCCTAGTGCAGCACCCTTGCTTGTGCATGGCGTGCACGGCAGGCAGCCAGGCTACAACCAGCCCAGCACGCTGAGGAGATGGACTTGCGCGGTGGTGGGGTGAGACGTCAAGGGTTGGGGTGTCGCACGGGTCGCCGACGCGTACGTCGCGGTGCAAAATGTACAGATCATCTGGAGCCAGTACAGACGCGGACCGCTCGATGAGACGTGGCAGGGGTGAGACTTCCGCGTGGGGAGATTTCCTGCGTTGAGAAACAATTTGAGGCAGGCGCCTCGCTCCCCCCTTAGGGCGGGGGCGGGGGGCGCCTTATCGCTCCCGCCGGGCCGTGCCCTCCCCGGCGTGTGGGCGTGTCCACTCGGTGCTGTAGGGCGGGCGTACGGCGCGCGCCAGTGGGGTGAGGAGAGGCGGTGGTTGGACGGTCCCTGGAGGCCGGTGCCGCCGCGCTACCGAAGGTACCCGCCTCCCGACATTCGGGCCCCGCAATGCCGACTGCTCCAGCCGCTTTCCATTGGCCGACCCGCGGTCGGCGGATCGAGTGCGGCCGCGCGCCGGGCGAACTAACCCCCGCCCGCGCTCGCAGCGGTCCCCCTCTGCCTGCGCCCTCGTCCATCGCCTGAACCCCCCGTCACTGGCCCCCGGGGCGGGGGAGGGGGCCCTGCGATGGCGACACGGACACGTCGCTCCAGGGGGTGGCATAGACGCCGGTCCAGGGGGGCCATACAAGCCGGTCCATGTTAAATATATTGCGGGCCCCCCCCCACCGCTTTTGTGGAAGCCCCGCCGCGAGGGAAACCATGCCCCAACCGGGTCGGCCTGCTGCGGGTGTGCGGCCCCTACAGGTATCCAGCGGTATTGGCGGGAGGTGGCAGTAGTGCCGTGCTCTACGCGGCACCCGAGCCACGACCGCGATTTTCCGCCCACAGCAGCCGCAGGGACACAGCCGCGGGTGACGCTATCGTCCACACACGCACAAGGCACAACCAGCATAAACCACACCCGACACACCCGGACTGAAAAGCACACAACATATTATGGGTAAGGAGCGTAGATACCATAATACCACACGTATATGGGCGCCGCGGTGGACGCGGCCAAGATATGAAATTGAAGGGACAGACAGCGCGGCTCCCTTATTCCTGGGACGGCGCTGCTGGTAAGCACGAGATCCCGTCACATCCCGGACCACGGCCTTCAGACCCCCGCGTTCCTCCGCCGGTGATACACCTTTGGCCGCATCCTCTCCTTGTTCAGCGGCAAGGCCCTCCCGACGGACTCGGCTGCGTGCAGTCCCCCTGGAGCCGTCATACACGGGGGGAAGGCGGGAGGCTATGTACCTTTGGCCGCATCCTCACCGGCCCAGCGGGAGTACTGGTTGCACGCTGGCTGCAATGGGGTCGGCTCCTCCCCTACATCCAACCCACGGCGAACCCACGCCACGCCGCGAGTCTTGAACGCACGTAACACACATACACAAACTATGTGGGTATATGCGACAGTATGGGGAGAGACGGCACTGCTGCAGCCCACTGCTGCAGCCCACTGCTGCAGCCGCCACTGCTGCAGCCGCCTGTACGACAAGGCGAGAGAGACGGGGTATGATACCCGCAACGGACTCGAACCTGGGCGGACCTCTCTCCCAGGCGCCGGGCGGCCCGCGTGCCCACGTCCTCCTCCCAACGCCCTCCAGAGCTCACAATGACGGAATCTTCTCCTCACCCCCACACGGCCCCCCCTCCCCCAAACACACAGACACCCCGACCCGCCGCCGCCGCCTCGACCAACGGTTCCCTGATGCCGGTGTGCGGGCCCGCTGGGCCCTGCTGGACATTGTCGAAGGCGAACCTTCGCCGCCCGCCGTCATCTCTCCCTCCCCTCCCTCCCTCATGACCACGAGCTCGCGCGCGACACGCCAGTGTGCCCAGTTTTCAGTCATCCCCGCTCCGCGCGTTCCCAAGCTTCCTCCACTCTCCCCTCCACCCCGCCCCGTGTGCAAGCGCGAGACAGGTACCGCCCCGCCCCGCCTCCCCCACTGCAGACACTCGGCGGGGGCGCCCTGAAACCAAGTCCCACTCGCACTCGCACTCGCAGGTCGATGCGCTCCGGGCAGGGATGGGTCGCAGGTGCCAAGCCACAGAGGGCCAGCCCCACGTCCACGTCCACAGCCGCACACATATGCGCCGCACCGCGCCATAACGCAGTGCGCCGGGGCGGCCCCCCGGCCCCCGCAGTCCACCCACATACGCGCTCAGCAGGGCGCCCGGCCCGTGCAGTACACAGCACAGCACATATGGAGCAGGGAACCCAACACACAACGCACACAGGCCTCGGTTTCGTTTTACACTAGCGCCGGGTCGCTTTGCAGACACACACACGCCGCCCGGCCCAAGGTCCGCCAAACACACACACATACACACATCCACGCACCTGCAAACACACACACGCACACACACGACGCTGAAGGGGCCCAGAGTGCACATGCGTCTTAGGGGCATCGCCCATTTCTTCGTTCACCCTCACAGCAGTGAAACCCTCGCATGACATGACATGGCAAGAGAGATGGAGACGCGACGCCGCCGCTGGTACGCCCTGTCGTACCGAAGAGCCGCGCGAGGGGAACACACACCCGACGGGCACCCGCTCTTTACGCTCTGCGATGCACCACTCCACATCCACACACATACACACCGCGCCGACGAATGAAGCAAACGCGTGCACTTGGGGCAGCATGCAGGGGGTACAGAAATGAAGGTGGACACACTCGAACTGTGGTGGCTGTCAGGGCTCGCCATCACCAAGCGGCATATCATTCCTCGCACGAAATGAGGAGACAACCTCCCTGGCCGTGATACCTTCCCGCCTCCGAGGCGACCCCAGCCTGTGGCCTCGGCGAGCGACATCCCCGCCCGCACCGCAAGCGGCCGTGACGCTGGACAGCCCCCTGCAGGCAGGGAGGCGCAACCCTCTCGCCTCTCGCCCTTACCACCCCCACCCACCCTACCGCCACCACGACCCTGGAAACCACCAGTGCCACACATAAGCTCACGTGCCGATTCAGGCACCGACGACAGGCCGGCGACGACGACCCCCACCCCCACAAGCCCTGGAGCCACGAAACCTAAGCCCACCCCCACCACCGCAGCAGCAGCTGTCGCTCATCGCCTTGCGGACGGGCGCGCCGAATGGCAATGGAGTTCTAACCAGGGGTTCTGAAGCCGGCTCCATGGTGTGCCAGGCCACGGTCTGCCGCGACGCATATGAGCATGTGTCGTTACGGTCCCTTGGGATGCGGTGTGTGATGCAGTCTGAGAGGGGTCACTGGAGGGGGCCGCAGGTGCGGTGCGGTGCGGTGGCAGGTGCGGTGCGGTGGCAGGTGCGGTGCGGTGGCAGGTGCGGTGCGGTGCGGGCGTCCTTGTTGGGCCGAAAGCGAGTGGAAGGGCCCCCCTGGGCGGCGGCTCCTCCTTTATTGGATAGGATTAACACGATGATATCGGGTTGCGCTTTCGGGCCCCACAAGGACAGACCGACCGACGGAACGACCTCCACTCCGACGGCGCCACCCACCACCCGTCGGAAGCTCACACAGACCAGGTCGCAGGTCGCAGCTTCCGTTGCCTTCCTTCCGCCTTCTGTCAGCATGCAGGACTCCCAAGCCTGTCAATGAGCCACAACAGCCAGCCCGTCGGCCCGTCAGTTATTCCTTGATCGGTCTGTGTCAGTCAAGACGGTCAAAAGCTGTCAAGAGCGAGGTAATCCGCGCCCTGCGGTGGGGCCCTGTGCGGACGTCGAGACGCGGGCCGAAGGCAGGCTGCAGGGCGCAGGGCGCCACCGGGAGCGGCCCCCCCTTGTGTTTAGATAAGAGACCCCGCCTTGTGTGCGCGGAGCCCAAGGAGCCGCTGCTGTGTCCCCACACCCCGCTGTCGGTGCACGCGAGGGGCCGCGAGGCGCCGCGACGGGTGCAGCTCCTGTCCGGCGCGACGATTTGACCGGCGTGGCCCCACGCGCGCTCATGAGCGATACAAGCACACCCACACCGCCGCCCGCCGCCACCGCCGTCGTGCGCCGCACGGCGCCGAGACCGGCCCATCGCCCCCCGAGAGGTGCATCCTCGGGTCTGCACGGTTCAGTGTCGCCGTTGTCCGGGGCCAGCGGGTGCGGCCGCCGCCGGCCTCAGTGCAGGTCGGTGCCGGCGGCTGGCGGCTGGCCCAGAATTTCCGCGACTGCGGGGCAGGGAGGTGGGGCAAGGCGCAGGGGTGTGAGCGGGAGAGGGCCTTGTGTGGTGCTCCCGCCCTCCCCCAAGTCAACCCTCCCCACATCCGCCCTCCCTGAATGCAACTCTCCCCAGTCCTCTACCATCCCCAGTCCTCCGCCCTCCCCAGTCCTCCGCCCTCCCCGGTCCTCCGCCCTCCCCGGTCCTCCGCCCTCCCCGTGCTCTCACATGTGCCGGACAGCGGCGGCGTCGCGCTCTTGAGCCAGGGCAGCGAGTTGAGGTCCCCCGGGGGCGGCGGCGGCAGGAAGCTCTGCAGGATCGCCTCGGGCCCGGGCGTGGAGGTCCGGAAGAAGCCGCCCCAGGGGTCGGGGCTCGAACTGGGGCCATCGGGCGCAACGGGGCAGAGTAAGCGCCAGACCACGGCCCTCGCTGCGCGCATGCCACAGCCCTCGCTGCGCGAATGCCACGGGCCTCGCTGCGCGCATGCCCCTGCCTGTCCTCAAGAGCTCGCCCCTGTCCCTCGTGGGGCCCGTCGGGTCCTCCCCGCCCCTCCACCCGCCATCACGTGCCGCGGTATCCAGCCAGCAGCCCCCGCAGCACCTCCGTCGGTTGTACTTCCTACCTTTCCCATCCGGCGCCCTTACCCCCCATCCGGAGCCCATACCCGACTCCGCATGCACGCACCTTCTCAAGTGGTCCAGCACGTTGAACGGCAGCCCGCCCACGCCCAGGCCCAGCAGCGCCGCCACCGAGCTGCCGTTGCTGTCCAACCCGGCCGGCGCGCCAACGGCGCTGCCGCCTGCTGCCGCCGCCGCCGCCGCCGCGGCGGCGGCCATGGCCGCCACGCCCGCGGCGACGCCCCCCGGCAAACCCGCGGTGGGCAGCGGTGGCGTTGACGAGACACGGCCCATGCCGGGCACGGGCAATCCCAAGGGGCCGCCGCCGCCGCCTGTCCGGTCTGCTCCCGCGGCGCCGACGGCGACGGCTGTGGCAGCGGCGGCGGCGGCGGCGGCAGCGTCCGTCCCCAGGAGGTCCTGCTGGGATGCCGCCTGCTGCTGCTGCTGCTGTAGGTGCGTCTGCCCCTGAGGCTGCGACCCCGACCCGGGTTCCTCCTTTACCTTGGCAGCAGCCGAGCCAGCGGCCTCGACGCCACCCACTGTCCCCGAACCGGGTTGTTGTTGCTGCTGCTGCTGCTGCTGCTGCCCCCCGGCCGCACACTCTGCGGACAGCTGTTGTTGTTGTTGCTGCTGTTGTTGTTGTTGTTGCTGCTGCTGTTGTTGCTGTTGTGCTGCTGCTGCTGTGGTAAAAAGCAGGTGTCTGAGGACGGGGTGCAAGGTAACAGGCTCGTTGCCGCTGCTGGGAGGATGAAGAGATCCCGGCAGCGGCGGCGGCGGCGGTGGAGCGACGGGTGGCCAGGGCGGCGGCGCGAACGGCGGCGGCGGGGCCAGCGGCGTGGGCCGCGCCAGCGGCGGCGGCGGCAGGAGGACCGGCGCCGCCGCTGCTACCGTCGCCGCTGCCGCCCCTGGAGACGGCGCCGCCGCGGCTGTAGCATTCATGAACTGCTGCAATGACGCCTGGTGCTGCTGTTGCTGCGCTAGGAGCGCCGGCAGGTAAGCGGCCCCGGGGGATGCGGACCGTACGGCAGCCAGCGCCGCCGCCAGGTGTGGCGGCGGCGACGTGCCGGGCACGGGCAAGATGTCCGGCGTGGCTCGGAGAATTGTGTCGATGAAGGCGGAAGGTGTGGCGGCGCGACTGAGGCTGGGGGGCATGAGGAACCACGGGTCGGCCCCTCGTAACGCCGACAGCGGCCGGTTCATGCCGGCCGCGTCGTCGTCGTCCGACTCGCCGAAGATGCGGTTCGCCACCTCACGAGCCATGGAGGACGGCGGCCGCGAGGGCGGCCGCGGCGGCAAGCTGCCGGCCGCGGTGCCGCCGCCAGCGGCGGCGTCGCAGCTGCCCACGCCGTCGGAGGCGGCGGCGGCGCCGCCGGTGCTGCCGGAGGCAGCGGCAGCCGCCGCCGCCGCCGCCGCGGCGGCGGCGGCCTTGCGGCCCGACGCGGCGCACAGATTGGCGGCCGCGACCTGCAGCGGCCCCGCCGCCTCCAAGACGGAGGACAGGGGCACTCCGCGGCCCCCGCCGGCTCCGCTGCACGCGCCAGCTCCCCCGGCGGCCGCCGCTGCCAGCGGGTTGCCCGCTGCTTCCATCATCCGCTGCAGGCTGTGCTGGCTGGCGCCGCGCTGGAGTGCTGGGTGCGGTCTCGCCTGCGGGGGTTGGGGGCATTCAAGAGGGTCGGCGCCTCGGCTCGCCCCCCTCCAATGCATACAAGGTTCCCGATATCCCGACGCCCACAGGTCAGGGGTTGCTGCGGGCATTTCCACCGCGCCGGGTAGAGACGGCGCAGCCGGGAGTGGAGGTCCCAAGGGGCCCACACGGGCCCTATCGATCCAGTACGGCGGCGCCAGCGGGGAGTCTACCATTCAGCGGCTGCCATGCAAAGATACCGTAGATGCAACTGTCTTCCTTCGCGTCTCGGAAGTGCCAGACCTCCTCGATTGTGCGCGAAAGCTCGCTCCAGGGGCGGACCTGGATCTGCGGGATGGGATGGGGAAGCCGCCGCTGGGGGGTAGGAGGCGCCCGGCAAGCTTACCTTGGGTGCTGACAGCTGCTGTTGTGGTTGCTGCGCACCCGGCAAGCCGCCCGCCGTGGCCAGCTTGGGTACTGGCTTGAAGATCTTGCCGGAGGGCCCGCCGCCGCCGCCGGCGCTGCTGCCGCCGCCGCCGCTGGCCCCCGCCCCCTGGAACAGCGGCAATCCGCCGTCGAGGAGCGGGGGTGGCGAGCCGGCGCCTGCCACAGGGATCGACACGATAAGGGGAAGCAGGTAGTCACCACGGCGACGGCCAGGAGCGGTGGTGGCGACCCTGGCTTGGCCCTGCTTTGCTGTGGTTCTGGCCTGGCATCGCCCCTACGTACTCCTCGTCTCCGTCCGTGACTCCGCGAGGACGGAGATCAGGACACATCCCCGCCCCCGGCTCCACCCTTGGCGCCTGCCTGCACCGCGTCCCAGCGCGGCCGAGAGCGGTGACTGCACGCCACGGCCCCAACCGTGCCACCGCTGGGACGGCGTCTGGACGGACGCACCGCCGAGGTTGCATCCTTGACCCGGCCTCCGCCGCCCACCAGGATCGGAGCCTGCGACCCGCCTCCCTCCCACCCGTGCGAAACCCTGGAGCGCACGAAAATGGCCGCCCGCCCCACAGGATCCTAAGACCCAGCCACCGCAACGCACTGGACGAACTGTCCCCCCTTTGTGTCAATTACGACCTGCCCCCGCCCCCGCCCCGAGGGGGATCCCGAACCGAGGAGGAGAGCGCCCTTACCGTCCAGTCCGCCTCTGCTGCCGGTGCTGTTGTCCGGCCCTGTACTCGGCCCCCGCCGCAGACCCTCGGCTCCGCTCGCGCACCCTTGCTGCTGCTGCCCGCCCTTGGACAGCCTGACACTGCCACCGCCGCTGTCGCGCGCAAAAGACGCCGCCTGATCCCCGACACCCGCGCCCGTGCCGGCCGCGGCGCCCGCCCCACCCAGGCCGCTGCTGCTCGTCCGGCCCAGCGAGCCCGACCGCGCCACCGGGCTGCCTGCGCCGATGCCACCCAACCCCGCCGCCGCGCCGCCGGCCGAGCCGTTGGCGGCCCCGCCGCCGCCGGACCTGTATCCCCCCGTCGCCGCCGACTTGTGCGGTAGCGACCCGCGCCCGAAAGGCCCCAGCTTGGAGAAGCTGCCGCCGGGCTGCGGCGCGGCGGCTCCGCCGCCGCCGCCGCCGCCGCGGCGACCACTTCCCCCGCCTGCACTCACGCTGCCCCCGCCGCTGCCCAGCCGCCCATTCGCAAGGCCCAACAAGATGTTGCTGAGCTCCGAAACCTTGCGCTGGCTGTCCTCGCTGGCCGTGTCGGCGTCACCGTCAGCGTCGCCGGCCTGCTCCTGCTCCGCCGCCGCCGCTGCCGCCGCCGCGGTCTGACCCCGTGGCAACCGCACGGCGCCGTTGCGGCCACCTGCGCCGCTGCCGCGGCTCCCTCCCGCACCCTGCGGCGCCGATCGCCCCCGCCCTGCACCCAGACCGCCATCCAGGCCGCCGAAGAAGCCCTGACCCGCTAGGTGCTCCTGCTGCAGCGAGTTCAACGCGGCCTGGCAGCCGCTGCAGTGGTAGGTGTCGAAATTGTAGCAGTAACGCTCGGGCTGGGTGGCCATCTGCTGGCGCAGGCAGTTGATGTGGGCCCAGGCTGCGCAGGACTCGCATTCGATCATCATCTCGCCGTCGTCGTACGTCACACCGCAGGGGCAGCTGATGACGTACTCCTCGACGGCGTGAAGGCCGCCGCCGCCGCCGCCGGGGCGGCGGCTGCCGCCGCCGCCGCCGCCGCCACCGACCGCGTCGTCCATCGCGACGTCGCGATCCGAGCCGCTGTCCTGCACATCCACGTCATCCTCTTCATCGTCCTCGTCGTCCTCGTCCGTGCCCGCCCTCCCGCGGCGACCGCCGGCGGCGCTACCGCGCCGGCGGGCGCGGGGCGGCGCGCTGACGCCGCCGGGCAGGCCGCCGCCGGCCCGGCCGTGGCCACCCTCTGACTCGCTGGCGTCGCCGCTGCCATTTCCGTCGTACGACCGCGCCCGGGGGACAGATCCGTCCTCGGCGAAGCCGTACCGCCGCCGGTCGTAGATACCTGTGACCGCACCGCGACAGCCGTCCGGGAGGCACCAAAGCGTCTCTCTTACGTTGGGAACAGGTCAAGTGTTGGCGTTGCCGACCGGAAGCTGGGCATAATATCCTTTCAACCCCTCCATCACCAAGAAAGCTACCCACATCACACACGCGCGCGCGGAAACACGCACCCCTGCCCTGCCCGCCGACAAAACACAAGAAACCGGAACCCGGTCCACCATGCAGCGAAACCAGGGACTGCCAAGCTGCCCCCCGACAACTCCACAACTGGGGGCGAAAAATGCACACATCCCTACACCCGACGGTTGGGTTCTTCTGCGCGAACCAACCACCCGCCGTACCAAAGCGTCGGTCCTCTGTGGCCTTCCGGTGTCGCGAGGATCCGCCGCGCGACCCCAGCAGACGGGCTATGGCCCGCGCCCGTTTGTGCTTCGCGATGCCCTCCGGGTCGTCATGGCCGATGATGCCGCCCGCGGCGGTGCCGCCCGGCTCGTCGTCCCCGCTGGCGGTGTACGGATCTGGGCCGTCGCCCTCCAGCATCATCGCCAGGTCAGAGATCGCCTTGCGCTTCTGCGGGTTCGTCCGCACGGACTGGCGCTGGGAGGGCTGGCGCGGCGGGGATGGCGGCGGGGGGGCCGCAGCGGGGCCGCAGTGGGGCGCCTGGGGTGTGGGTAGGTGGGCGGAAGCACAGAGCAGCACGCAAGCAGCTCGGGGAGGCGGAATATGGAATGGTGCAGCGCGGGGCCCATCGCATTGTGCGGCGGACATAACCTGGGTATTCACCCTCATGTGGCCCCCTACCACCCTCCCGCGGCCCCCTGCCACCCTCCCGCGGCCCCCTACCACCCTTATTTGGCACCCCGTCGTTGGTGGATGACCCATTCCCCCACCTGCGGCTGCACAGAGTGCTGCTGCAGTTGCTGCGCCTCGATTGGGTCGCCACCATCGGACGCCATGCCGTTGGCCTGCACCCCGCACCCCAGGTGGAGGGCGGCGTGACACGGATAAGGGAACGTCAGCACCTGGCCAGGGGCAGGGGCAGCTGCAGCCGGGCTGGGCGGGTGTCGCTACGTCCGCGCGCATAGGGCTACCGTACCCCTTGATGCTGTCGGTGCGGGCTGCATCGCACGGGGCTTCTAGGTGTGCAAGCAGAGGTCCGAGTTGCCTGTACGGATGCCCTACAACCCTCATCGCAGGAATCCATTCCCTGGGCGCATCGCGCGCGTGCAGGTACATGTGTGCAGGTACATGTGTGCAGGTCGGGGGGGTTCCGGATGTGTATTAGAAGACCGATATGGATGCGCGTGTGTGGGCCTTTGGGGGCTGGGTGGAGGGCACACAGCTACCCAGCGACCCACATCGTTCACCGACAGGGGACCTCCGCTGGCTCTGCGGCGGTGCCTCGGAAGGTGCACCACCGAGACGGCTGCACTGAGCTCCAGCTGGGCTGCGTCACGACCGCAGAATACCGGCTGGTGGAGCTCACCAGCCGCTGCCGCTGCCTGCTGCGGTTGGGTGTGCGCATGCTGCTATGTCGTTGCTGAATTCGTTGAAGCCGCGGAGGTATCTTCTCAAAGACGTCGGCGGGATACCCGATGTCCGGGACCCCCAGGTGTCTATGTGTTCTGTTAGGGTTGCTGTTGGGGTTGCAAGCGTGTGGGCGGGTCTGGGCTTATTGCCTTCGTCCTATACCGTACGGCCGTCAAAATGGGCTTCCCCCTGCTTTGACTCCCTCCCACCCTCGAGATCCAGGATAGGGGTGACTGTACCTACCAGGGCCCTCGGGTCCGGATGCTGCGCCCCTTCGTCCTCAGACACGCCACCATCGCCGCTGGTTGGGGACGCAGTCCCGGACAGGCCTTGCGTTCTGCGCGTTGCGGCGGCGAAAACGATGGATTAGCCACAGGGTGTCTGCTGCATCCCATCACGGCCGCCCAGGTATTACGGACCAAGGGGGCGCCATCTAGGATAGCGACTGGCACGCACCTCTCCCGCTTGTACTTTTTCGACCAAGGCCCCTGGGTCTTCGGCTTGTATGTGCGCTGTTCATCGGGATCAATATGCCTGCACGTAGTTATTCATTTGTGAACCGTGTAACCCGGTCAGCAAGCATTACGGGTGGCGTATGGAAGGGAAGCTCCACATCACGTGGCTCTTTTACCGAAGCGCGACTGCCACAACCCTGGCCCAAACCACGAACCTGAATTTGACTAGGTTACGCCATTTATCTTTTAGCTGTACTCCAGTACGATCACTAAAAGCAGGAACGGGGGCACAAGTTAAAAGGTCAAAAGGTGATTAACAACGCAACTTTCCATCGGATAAGCGTCAATTATCTAGCGTTGAAACCTTGCATCGCGAGATCACAGCGTTGAAACATCAATGATGCCCGAGCGCCCTAGCAAGGCGGCGGCAAACCCTAGGACGCACCTGAGAATCGCGAACTGCGGGTCCTTCCGTATATGTTCCCATGCTCCAAGCCCATGTTTACGCACGCCTGCCTTTAAGGCATCCTCGCTGGCTGGGTCCCAAACCCGATAGCCACGCGTTTGCTTAACCATAGTTCCTCATCATTGCAGCGACGCACAAGCTCTCTGGGACCACATGCTGTCGACCAAGCGGTACCTTATGACGAATTCTGAAAATCCAGGTAGTAAAGGGTGTTGCATGAGCTGTGATTGGCTCGGTTGACGCGGTGCTGCTCGCCGGCTGCTAATAACGGGCCAAAAATACGTAGGCCGTTACCGAGTTGCCAGGGCGTGTGGTAGCTTTGCACGAGGTACCGTACTGTAAGCCGCAACTGCTAGTCCCCAAACATCGGTTTTGTCCGTTGCCCGTACGGTGGGACGGGGCGCAACAAAAGCGTTTCCAAGCATGCATCGTCAATACCGATACACAGATACTACTGGATGTGGTGTAGTCGTTGCTATTGGGCTTCCAACTTTCCTTGTCAGTCGCCGAACACCCACCTGGGCAACGCACTTGCCATTCCGCTTGCTGCGTTGCAGAAAGCGCGCACAACAACCTTACCAAGTATCTGCTTCTGTATCTCGGCGTAAGTAGTGCGTGCATTTTGAAGCACTACGGTACAGTAGTGGACCTCCACCTCAGCATGACGCTTGGCATGAACGTTCGGCGTGGCGCTGTGCTGAAGAAGCAGTAACCTAAGCGGTAACAATCGTTCCGTCGCTGACGGGCCGGCAACGCCGCACGCAGCACACAGTATGCAGTACAGGTCGCCAAGCCAAGGGCGTTTGTATCCAGACTTGCATCCTCCCCAGGGATTGTGCTGAATCTGTGCCCGCATCCTTGGCTCTCGGCACCAGACCTCTCGGTTGATCTGCGGTCAATGGATGGCAGTTGCACTGAGCCGCGGTTCTTTGCAGCCGCTGATGGCGCACTACGGCTTGGGAAGGGGCTGGGTCATCCGTGTGCAACGGTTGATGGCGACCTCTTCAGCGCCCCTTGCACGGTAACCGGGAAGCCCACGAGTTCACAACGGTCGACAGCTTAGGGCGGGTGTGGCTGCCCTTGCAGCTGTCATGTGGAGATGAATGAATGAATGCACGTTACTGCGGACCCCAAAAAGGAGTCAACGGTGTATACCAGGGCAAGCCCCAGCAGGCCCCACCGCCAAGGCGGCAAGACACCTCCACACCTTTACGCCGCAAACAAAAAATACACCGGCCGATGACCCCACCCAGACAGACACATGTGGAGATGTCATCATGGTCAGTCATGTCGTGAACCAGCCGGATAAGGTCGGAAACCAGCCGACTTGGCTCCGGAAGAGGGGCTGATACAAATCCATATCTACCCGACCACTTCAGTGCTGCTCAGTGGGAGGAGGTGTCACCCGGGTTGACACGTGCCTCAGCGGCCTGCGATTGTTGATGCCCCGTTTGCAGCGCTGGGCATGCCCCTGCCCTGAAAGAGCCTGGCACGTTGTGCCCTGCTGAGGGCCGCGGCGGTGCACACAGTCCAACGTTCGGGCGCGGCGGCGCCTCTCCAGGCGGCTGGTGCTGTAGTGTTGATTCCAGTGGACCCGTCCGGCTACTCAGGGCCCCCTGCACCTCTTACGTAAGCAGTCTTCAAACTCGTCACCCATCTCGTCATACATGTAGCCACCGGCCGTTAGAAACCCTGCTCTGCGCCCTGATCCTACACGACCCCCCGCCACCACCAAACAACGCGCCCCTCCGTGCGGCCCAACGCCTCCTGCTCTTGACTTCCCGTCCAAATCACTTCTAAGCCTCCACCCGAGCCCCGACCCGCTCGCCCCCCGCGGATTGCCCCTCCTGCCTCTGGCCACCCTGCCCAGTGTCAACCCTAGCGTTCTCTACGGCCCACCAACCCCAAACTTCAGACCTCCCCTACCGCATTTATTCCAACTCTGTCCTAGGTGCCAATCCCGTCCGTGCCGCAGCTGGTATCCCGGCGCCCACGGTAGCAGCAGTAGCGGCAGTGTGCTACTGCTTCCATTCCACGAAGGATCCATTGGCCGGGTCCAAGTAAAACCACTTGCCGGTGGAGGCCTGGCAGTAGCCGCCGGTGCTTGTGTCGTAGTACATCCCCGAATCCTCCGAGTAGAAGTAACCGCTGCTGGGGTCAAACACGTATCCGGCCGGCGCGACGAAGGAGCCGTCCGCGCCGCCGCCAGTGGCGCCCGCCGCCGGCGCCGCGTCCACCACCTCCTTCACCTTGGACACCAGGTCGGCCTTCTCCACGAAGCCGCTGGGGTCGACGCCGCGCTCCTGTTGACCCATGGGTCAGCATGCGCGTGCCGCAGTGTTTATTTAGAAAGAAACCCGCAGTGCCGCAGTGTGTTTGCATTTCCATGCTTAAGAAGCACGACATGAGAGGACCGGAGGAGCAAGCCAAGACACGTTTGAGCACAACATGGAAAGTAGCCGTGACGCGGTGGCGCACCTAAAGCACTGGAACGAATGCGGGGCCGCAGACGGGCAGGCCTATCATCCCAGCGTCATGACAACCACAGGCGACGGTCCCGCGACTCTGTTAACACCCACCTGTAGGAGCCGCTTCAGCTCCTTAACCGGCCAGGCATTGTAGTCCACGGTGTCCGTCCCCCCCGTCGGCGGTGGCGTCGGCGGCTGTGGCCTCGTGCCCTCCTCCCCTGACGCCCGCGCAGCCCCGCCCGCCGCTAGCGCAGTCGTGCCGTTGCCTTTCGCGTCCGGCCCTGCCCTCCGCTGCCCGCTTTCGTCGCTCCTGCCGCTGGGCCCCGCCGCTGCCGTGTCGGCCTCCTTCCTCCCAGCCCCGCCCGCTGCTTGCTCCTCTTCCACCTTATCGTCATCATCCGCAAACATGTCCTGGTCCTCATCCACGGCCCTGACCTCTGCCTTCGGCGGCGGCTGTGCCGCCGCCGCCGCCGCCGCGGCGCCGCCATCTTCCCTATCATCATCATCCGCGAACATGTCCTCGTCCTCGTCATCGTTTTTAGCTGCTGCAGTGGCGGTGTGGGCAGCGGTGGCGGTGGCGGCAGCGGCGGCGGCCCCCGCCGGCGGCGCCACCAGCTGCGGCAGCCACATCCGCGCGGACCGCACCAGCTCCTCCTGCGTCGCGCCGTAGATCTCCATTTCGCCCTCCGCGAGCAGCTCATCCGCCAGCTCCGTCAGCTGAGTGAAGTGCTCGCGCGCCGCCGGGTCGGCTGCCGCGGCAGCGGCTGCGCCGACAGAGGCCCCGTCCGCCGCTGCCGTCGTCTGCTGCTGCTGTTGTTGTTGGGCCAACAGGCGCGCGCGCTCGCGCTTGCCCATGGCACGGTGCGGCATGGCGGCGCCGCCGCCGGCGGCGGCACCGGCAGCGGCGCCGGCGGCGCCGCCGAGGCGCTTGAGTGCGCGCGTAACGGTCTCACCGGGGCGCATCAGCGCCGCCATATCCGCCTTGCGCTGCAGGCGGAAGAGGGGGCCGAGGCCGCAAAGCTGTTGGCACAGCGCGAGTGACTCCCAACACCCAAACCAAGGGGCCTGGTGCACTGCCAGGGTTGCCATGGGTTGCCTTGGTTCGGAATGGGTGGGCATCTAGAGGGACGGTGCGGTGGGGTGGAGCTACGAGAGCGCATCAGGGCCTCGTAGCTGGCGCGGAAGGCTGCTGCCGCGCCGTCGATCTTCAGAGGCGCGTCTTGGAACGACACTGGAACCCGGAACATTTGGTGAAGGGCGAGGCGCCCGCAGGCCCCGGCCTGGAGGCCCGACCCTGTCTGGGGGCCCCTGCCTGGTGTTCCAGACCCTGCAGCCCGCACCTGTGCGATCTGCCTCTCCGTCAGCGGCCCCCGCCGCGCAGCCTCCTCCGCGCGTGCCCGCTGCTCCTCAATTTTACGGCGGACCGCATCGCTGACCACCTTGGCCTCATCGGAGGCGAGCCAAGCGTCTTTCTCGTCGTCACCATCCTCGCCACGCTGCTGCTTGCGCAGCACGTAATTGCCGTCATCGTCGAAGTAGCCCTCCTCGCGCTCCTGCTTCAAATTGAAAGGCTCAAACGTGATCCCGTCCTCCTGCTCTACGTCCAGAGTGTCCTTCTCGAAACGTTCAGTGTTGGTGATGACGTCCGTGTCGCCAACATCGACATCCCGCTTTTTTCGGTCTAGTGCTCGCTTCGTTTGTGCCATGCCCACGAGGGACTCCTTGACAGGGCCCCCTTCCTCCGCCTCAATTTCGGCAAAGGTCTTGCCCTTCCGAGCCGGCTCGACAACCGGCCGACCGCCGACATCCGCGTCAATCCGTTTCTGCTTCTTGCTGGCCTTTTCTTCATCTAGTAATGTCTTGATCAGGGTATCGGTATGTTCGTCGCGGTCGCGCTTGTCAATTTCAACGGTTGGGAATTTCATTTTGAACTCTCTGTAAGGAACCTAATGGGGCAAAACTTAACAACGGGTTGAGCAGATGTTTTAGAGAGATGACAAGAGATGTTCTGCAGACTTTCCAAACGATGCTCGGTCAACTGCTGCCGTACTGCACATTGCGGTGTTTTAAATTAAGCAACATGTTTGATTACTTACATCCCTGACATAATAAATGCTGATCCGAGTCGCCTTCCGCGACGACGGGCCCTGGAGGGGTTCGGTGGACACGTCTGCCCGAGCAACCCGTGCCGCCTTGGCCGCAACGTTACGAAAGGGTTCCAGCCCCTAACCTCCTCACCCTCGTGACCTAAGCAACGAGTTGATCTCGTGCCTAACACTCTTCAGCAGGATAGAGACCTGGCCTGCAGCATGCCTCCAAGACACTAAGGACCACGGCGTCACTCGAAACCAACCGGCTTCGCACAACACCCTCCGCCACTGTCAGAACCTTCCACACGTGAACGAAGTCAAAATAAAATGAG
This sequence comes from Eudorina sp. 2006-703-Eu-15, assembly GCA_003117195.1. Classification (NCBI taxonomy): domain Eukaryota; kingdom Viridiplantae; phylum Chlorophyta; class Chlorophyceae; order Chlamydomonadales; family Volvocaceae; genus Eudorina; species Eudorina sp. 2006-703-Eu-15. Next base: position 206,692 of record BDSI01000052.1, on the reverse strand, counting down.
CCATATCGAATAGCAGCCAGGTCCTGCGACAGGCGCATGTGTGTCGGACACAAGCGCCTCAAGCCCGTCCCCGGCGCGCCTCAAGCCCGTCCCCGGCGCGACTCGCGCAAGCCCTGGGCGCTGGCCAAAAAAACGCGCAGCCCAGCGGAGAGCGAACGCACAAGCCCAGTACCCGTCAGCCCGCGTCCTCCACGGGATCATAAGTACGAATACGGTCTCCCTAGTAGGTAATGCTTGCCCAGCATATTACCGTACCAACAACACAATATACCCTTACGGCATCCAGCGCAGGCAGGCACATTGTCGTACAGGACGTACTGGTACGGGGAGCAGACAGTCCCCGGTACCGCTCAGCTGGTCTCGCGGCGTCGTACACTCTTCCCTCTGGATTTGCTCGCCGCCGCCGCACATGAGTCAACCAGCAATGCGCGGACACTTCGATGGAGATGTTTGCTGCGGCTTATACGCCCGTAGGCGCCCTCAGGGGTCGAACCAATACGCCTAACGAACGTTTAGTCCGTTATCCCAATACGGCGTTGCCTGCCAACGGCGCCGGCACGGCACGCCTGGGCATCCACACTCACCCGGCCGACAGCAGACCCGACCACATGCCGACGCTCCGCCTCCAATTAATGACCCCACAATATTAGCCATGAAGCACCTTCGCCGAGCCGCCAGCGATGGTACATGGTAGGGCACTGAGCCACTGACTAAAGGTCACGGTATCTTACCCGTGCACGCGTTCAGCACATACAAGATAGAACCCCAGCACGCACAAGTGCCGCACCTTAGACAGGGCCCGGAAGCCTATCCACACTGTAACGGTACTACGACTACAAGTGCCGCGCCGTGCGGGCGTCCCAGCGGCGGTCCATACCTCTGCGCTGGCGCCCGCCCGCCCTGGCCCCCTTCGGACCGTGCCAACAGCCCCAACACCTGCCCGCGGCGGACGCAATCCGCCGGACCACCCGCCGGGTTTCGACGGGTCACCAACATCAATGATACCAACAACATGTGCGCTGCATCGCTGCACAAAATAAAAGCAATAATGCGCGAGTAGAGATTGAAGGCCAGACCAAAGGGCACCGCCCGGGTGTCCAGCCGTTGCGATTGCGTGTTTGCGTTCCTTGACAGGCACTGCGCGACGTGACGCGGGTCCACGGGGTCCACTGTAACATCATTATAAATAAATAGTAAGCTCTCCTGTCTCGCACCCGCGCGTCAGCTCATGCGTTCTGAAAACAACTTGCGCGCGCGCGCGGAACACGGCCCCAGAGTCTGTATGGCGAGGGTCAGCTCCTTGGCGTTGCCAATTCATGCCCACCGACCGACAAGGCATCTTCCAGCGGTGTCGCAAGCACACGTCCGGGGCCGCAACCCACGCCCTTACAAACCCTCCGACCCTCCAACCCCAAGCCACAACGTCTGCCTTTATGGACGGCGGCCACCGACGCGACCCGCAACGGGAATGAAGCTACTCTGCTCAACGGCCCCCGGCGCACCCCTTGACGTCCTCGTCTGCGCTCAACGGCCGATCGGCGCAGCCCGTAACGTCGTCGTCTGCGCTGCACCATCAAACCAGGTTCGGATGTATCTTGGTGGCGACGTGCGCCTTTCTTACGTTCCTTGTAACGACGGCGAGTTAACGAACGAAACGACACGATTTACGACATGTCCGAACGCTGCGCGTTACATTCCTACAGTTCCTCCTTGATCCCGTGCACGGCACTCCCGCTCCGACCATCGCCAGCAGCCAGGCCCCCGCCACCCGCGCGTGCGATCCCCAACCACGAATAAACCCAATCGCCCGCACCCATATCTCCACCGGTATGTCCGTCGCTTCCACGCCAGAGCAACTTCAACAGGGCCGGCGCAAGGAACCTGCCGTACAGTTCGAATTCCCACAGCAGCATCACCAGCAGCGTCAACAGCACCACCGTAACGGAGCGGTGCAGCACATCATACATTTCCCAACCGCCACCGTACTCCTGCTGCCTGTACAATCGCAACCGCGCCAACGTCTGGGGCGACAGCTGTAGCAGGGGCTGCTGCTGCCACCGCTGCTGCCGCTGCTGCTGCTGCTGCTGCCCCAAGGTATCTCGAGTTGGGACTGGACCCCACTGCGTCTGTGGCTGCGTCTGTGGCGGCGGTCGCAGCTCTACGCTACCGCCTGCCCCATCATTCACAGCTGCGCCCCTGTCGGCACTGTCCGCTCCGGAACCCTCAACGCCGCAGCCGCCCGGGCTGTCGCCATCGCTACTGCTACTGCCGTTGCTACTGCCGCTCGTCCCCTCCGCGGTCAGGCGACATCCCTTTCGGAGGAAGTGCTGCCGTGAGCTTCGCTCCAAAACGTACACCAGCGTGGTCGGCAACACGAACCCGAGAAGCAACTGAACGAGAGACACCGTGGCCCAGCAGGCTGCCTCGTCCGGCAGCGCGTCCAAAAGAGACAAGCTGTCGTACTGCGGTTGTCCGTTGTACGGCAGCCCCGCAGCGGCAGGATCTGAGTCCGCGTGGACCGGGTCCGCGGGGGCTGAGGAGGGATCTGGGGACGGCGTCGTCGCTGCGATCGGGACGGCGGGTGGGCCTGAAGTGGAGAGGAGCAGCAGGCGCAGGTGGCTGGAGAGAACCACGCCGCGGCGCACCAGCGCCCACAATGCGCTCATGAGCTGCGCGCCGCGGCCGGTCTGCCGTACCACGGCACACACGTGGGGCGCCAGAAAGTGGGAGAAGGCGGCCGCGCTGGCGAGGTTGTACGGCAAGTGGTGCTGCAGCAGCAGCGGCCAGCCCACGGCGGACCAGTTGAGGCAGCCGGCCCCCGAGGTGAGGACCAGGTGCCAGGAGAATGTGCCTGACGGGTTCGTCACGACGCGCGTGTCCGGCAGTGAGGCAGAGGCAGGGAGGGATGGACGGGCGGTGAGGAGGGGCGGTGAGGAGGGGCGGTGAGGAGGGGCGGTGAGGAGGGGCGGTGAGGAGGGGCGGTGAGGAGGGGCGGTGAGGAGGAAACCTGATTAGTGGGGTGTGGGCCGACGCCCCAATCCCAAGGTTGAGTTTACCAAGCATGTGGGTGAGACCCAAACGTGGCTTTGCGGATAACGCACTGTGACGCGGCGCGGCGGTGGCGTCCTGTGCATCGCGACGGTTGGGCACATAGCCGTAGGTTGGGCACACACCGGCACGGCCGCCCGGTGTGTGTGGCTCACGAGCAAGCCCAGCCGAGCAGGTTGTGCGGAGAGGGGGAGTGGAGGGTACACAGAGGGGCGGACGTCCGGCGCGGCTTCAATACATTCTCACCAAGAGAGCGGACCGCCACTGGCGGCGACCAAGACGGCAGCCCTTGCACTACGCTCCAGTCAACCAACGCCCGGAACAGCAGCTGAATGACGTGGCGGTCTCGTGAGTAGAGGTGATGTGGAAGAGCGTGGATGACGAGGCAGTTGGCAATGCACAGCGCGGGATAGAAGACGTTTGCCCAGTTGAATGCGATGGTTGGGAAAACGAACGGCTGGAGCAGGAAAAAGCCTGCCGCCAGCAGCGCCTGAGCTGCAAGGTATCGAGTGTCCAAATCGCGAAAGAAGGCCGTCAAGCGATAAGCCCGGTACGCTTGCTCCAAATCGCTGTCGTGGAAGCGCAGAGTGATTGGATGCAAAAACTCTTCCATGGTACCTGTGTAAATTTGCAATTATAACATCATCAGTGCCCAAATTGGTTATGAGGGAACTGGCCTGGCGAAATCAAGGCCCTTGCTATTCAAGTGACCTAAACTACCAGACTTTTTGCTAGCGACACTCATTCGCCGCTTGGCCATATATGTACAAATACCGTCAATACTGGTGACAGGTTCACGAAAGACGCCACACGTACGTTCACGTTCATCAGTACAGTTTCCGTACAGGAAATGCAGTTGCCTGTGGCCAGGATGAGGTGCCCGGTCAGAAATCCGTCTCCCTCATCTCCAGGTACAAATCTCAATCACTTGCGCTTTATGACGGCAGCGCGGCGCGCGGCTGTCCCTTGCGCTATCTGTGTCTGTCCGTGTCTGTCTGTGTCCTGATCGTGACCCCTACCCTCCCTGGCCAGGTGCCTTGGCAATAGACCACTGAGTTAGGCTGAGCCCCCATACCCTTGAACCGTCAGTGCACAGCGGCTTCCCGGCTGGAAGACAATTCCAAGACGGCCTCGTATTGCAATGCCTGCATGCAATGGCATTTTCATCACGGCCCAGCACCCAGAGATGGACCCATGGATGGATGCAAAGCGGATGCATGAGAGACCTCTTGGAGCCGCCGTAGGTCCTCTGCGGGGCTGCCAGGCGGCTCGGCGGCTCTCTGTCGTGTTGTGTGCCCATTCTGGTGTGTCGACGGTTTTGCTGCGATCTCAGCGATTCAGCATCGTCCGCTGCCTTCAGTTTTCCCAAGTACACACGACCCCACACAGCCTTATTCTATGATGAAGGCCATTTTTGCGAGCCTCCGCGATCCACAGGTTTTACTCTGTGGCGTTAGTGCCCATCCACGAACGGTCAAACTTCGAGAAGGCGTCAAGGAAGGACTGCATGGAATGCTGCGTGGAAAGCATAATGAAGAAGATTGGAACTGCGCGATCGAGACCTGGATCGAGATAAGTTGCTGAGCTTGTGAGGATGCAAGCAGGTGGTCTCGGTGCGTCGCTCGGTTGCGTGGCGAACCGCGAGTTCGTAGGTAAGTCCGTGTACGTAAACCTGACATTTGTGCCGATTAGCTGTACGACTATGAACCCGTCGCCTGGACTTGCCTGGAGGGGCTTATAACGTGCCGTACAATGTTTAGTACCTAGGCTCGAACCAATTTTTACATAACCATAATTATACCTACTATATGAGCGGATTTTCTATATGACCAAATCGTCTTTCCCTTATATTGATAATCGCACTCTAAAAACCCTTTCGGGGACTGTTGGCAGCGGCAGGACTCTGAATTGTTCACTAACGCAAAGTGATCTGCCTGCTTTGAGTCCTCTTTGTCAAAATTTGTCGGTTGCACTACGCTGTGATCGAAGCCCCTGCTACTGCCTAATGCGACATTGCAGTCCGCTCACTGTCCCTTGGCATAATCCACTATATCAATAAAATTTCCAGTTGTTAATTCCTGCAGGGGCAACGTTAGGGGTCCGACTGCTGGTGACAGGGACGGTCCTAGCGCCGCAACTTGAGAGTTGGCTCATGAAACTGGGCACAGATAGCAATCAATGGATTGCATGCCATACATTTGATATGGTTAAGGAGGCGTGGCCCTCATCGCGATGTCCAGAACCTCGGATGCTTTCAACGCCCGTCAGATCTTTGCAATTTGCGCATGGCATGCTTTGGAAATTGACCATACCGGCTCATAAGATTGCATTCTGCTCTTTGGAGAACGGTTTACTGCATGCCGACCGGGACATGCAACATGGAACATGGCCACCGTCACATTGCTGCTGGCAGCTTTGCTAAATTGCTTTTTAATTTGCAACGTACTACTATATATCAGTATGATTAGGACCTGGAACCGGAGCTGCAGACTTGGTGATCCACACGCGATCCCGTCTGCAGCAGTGACCAGTTTCCCGGGCGTCTACACGGCAGGGCGAGGTCCCTCGGCGGGTAGGCGTTGCAAGAAGGACAATGGATTTATAGACCCGTTCGCAAGAAGGCTGCGCGATACGGGTAATTGCCGGAAGGCCCAACAGCTGCTACCCTAACGGCGGCAGGCCGTAAGGGGGGGCAGGCGGCGCAAAGCGCGCAACGGGTCTGGAGGCCTAACGGCTGCAAGCCTGTACCAAGGCACTTGAGACCTGTCGGAAATGGGAAGTGCGATGCAAGCAATTCGTCGGAAGGCCCTATCGGGGGAAGGCATAATTTTTTGGAATCTCCACAGGCCATGCCGCCGGCCGGGTGAGACGCCGGTCGCGTGCGTGCATTGGCAGGAGGCTTGGGATTCAGGCCGCCGGATGGGGCCGCCAGCCAATGAAAGCTGGGGAAGAACGATTGGTGAAGCCATAACGGGAGTTGGGGCTGCCTGGGCAGGATCGTGCTGCGTCCTCAGAGCTGACACGCGTACAGAGTCACAGAGTTACCGCAAATACGGCAAATACGACAACCTGCAATCGGAGGTACGGTCCTTCCGATACCAAAATCAACGGGTTGACACTTGAGCTCATGCCCTGGAATACCGTACACCGTTAATCCTCCGCTGTAACATTCATAATTCACATTCATTCATTCATTCACTTAAGCCCGCTCCTGCACGGCATAACCGCAAGTAATGGATCGGTCACTCGACACGTGCAGTCAATCGGCGTGACACAGCAACTTTTTCAAGCATTCTCAGCGACACAACCGAACTTGGACACCAATGCAACGATATTCGTTTGCGCCGTACACATGCTGCCTCGTGCTCTCCGGTTGCGTTCAGAAATCCACACTAAATGACACTTAACTACCTCGGAATCTGACAGCAATGTTCAGCGACAAAGCAGCGCCTTGATTGGCAGCCGTGGTGTCTCCCGGCTGCAGTACGCCTAGGAACGTGGTACACGAGCGAATGTCGTACAAGTGCACTCTGCCCGGGTGACGTATGTCTCGTCCCACCTGTCGTACAAGGTACGTACAAGGTACACTTTTGGCCGTACATCTTTGTACATCGACTCTGCATGGACCACCCACCGGCCGCACAACGGATGCGATCACTCGGGGCCCAACCCATGTGCAAAGGCCCATGGGTCGGGCCCAACGACCCGCACGGTCCAGACCCCGTTGCATCACCGACACAACTGGTTCTCTCTTTGAATTCCCTCGACACGCACGCCACGTTTCTGTCCCACTACACTGAAGCCTCCCGGTGCTACTGCTACTGCTACTGCTACTGCTGAAATGTATGCCGCTGCTGATGAACTACACGTTGCTGCTACCGCGCCTGATCTGCCCTGGGAGCAGCACACCCTATCAACACATCCTGGTGTGCGCCACCCGCCGATCCACGACACGGCCATCCCTGCCCGCCATCCATAGGCACACCATCCCACACACACCCACAAACACGTAAGAAGCAGTCGTCCCCCAGTGCGCGGCATCCACTGCCGCCGGCTACTGCCGCCCGCCTTCCTCTCCGAAAGCTACTGAAGCGCCGTACCAACCGCCGCCGCCGCCGCCGCAGCAGCAGCAGCAGCCGTCTCAACCTCCGCCGCTGCTGCCCCATTCTGGGCTTCGCCCCCTAGGTCCTGGATCAGCTCCGCTGCCTCGGCCTCCGACAGGAGAGGCTCCTGCTCCCGTCCATCGGAAACGCGGGCAGCCGCGGCCGCGGCGGCAGCCCCGAAGCCGCCGCCGTCGCCCGGCGGCGCCGTCACCATCACCACCATCTCCGCGGCCGACGACGGCAGTCGAGGAGGTTCCACCTGCCGCTGCGCCTGCTGCTGCCCGTCTGGGGGCCGCGGGGCCGCGGCCGCCGCGGCCGACGTCGTCGCCGCCGCTTCGGATCCCTCCCGTGAGTGCTCCAACCTCGCCCACTCCGCCTCCAGCGCCACCACCTGCCGTGCAAGGTGGTGCGCCACCGCAACGCCCTCAAAGTTGAGCCACCGCCGGGTCACCTGCAGACACAGTACGACACAGTACGGCGCTCGATCCGGATCATGTACGGAGCTTTTGCAGTCAAGAGGTGAGGAGGGAGCCATATCCCGCATACGGTCGGTACCAGTAAGCACCGTGGGTAAGTGCTTGTCGCCGGGTCGCTGGGTGTGTCTTGGGCTGTTTTCACTCACACGTCACAGCCCGCACCTGGATGTTATTGTGAGCGAACCCGAACACCGCGCCCTTGAAAGATACGTCGATTCGCCGCCAGGGCAGCCGCTGCAGCCGCCGCAGCATCAACTCTGCCATGGCCGCCGTCGATGCCGGCGACAGCGCGTCGCTCCCGCCGTCACTACTGAGGCGGCGGCCGCCGCTGCCGCCGCCGCCGCCTGCAAAGCCCGGAGCGGCGGCTTGAGAGGTCGCGGGGAGCCCTGGCCGCGACACGGACTGGGCCCATGGGTCGGTGCCGACCCGTGGGTCCGGCGGCAGGTCGATGGGCACGTCGGCTGTGTCCAGGGCGGATTGCGGCTCGCGATCGGGTTTGCTTCGAACGTCGAAGGCCGCCCTCAGGGGGTCCTGCACGGTGTCGTAGCGGTTAAAGTGGTTGAGGTGGTTGGTGCGAAGGAACCGGCAGCCCGTCAGCTGTACCCATACTCAGAGAAACGGAAACCAAACCAACGCCAGCCCCAGCGAAAGTTGCCGGCATGGGGGCACGGCGCACCCAAGCACACCGGTGGCGAGCAGGAGGGACGGAGGGTACGCGACGGCTGGGCTGGGATAAGGATGCCATGGCAGAACGAAGCGTGTGAGGGCTGAGCGGTTGTGCCCTTCGAGCCACCCCGTCGAGAGCTTGAGCATCGGCGGCTGGATGCGGGTCGCACCCAATCGACATTGGACATCTGTATTCTGAGCACCGGTACGTTTTGGGCGTGCCCGAGTTTGTTTCTGGGTTTGTTCTTCTTCTTTTCTTTTGATCCCCATCGACCTGACCGACCCCACGGGTCGTTCTTTCCACGCTCTACGGCCTCCCACGTGCCGCCCCGCCCAATCCCCCCCCTTCAGTCGCCGCCCATCCCGGCGGCCTCGCCTGCAGCACGACGCCCCTCGCGGTGGACGCCTCGGGGGGCAGCCGCGGCAGCTGGTGCATGAACCGGAGCGAGGAGTTGGCCCAGCCCACCAGGTGGTCTCCATCTGGGAGGGAGGCAGTGGCGGGGGGCCGCGCGGGCGGGCGGGCGGGATCATTGGACATTGGTGAAGATTGAAGCTGCGCTGTTGCCAGAGCAGTAAAGGGAGGGGGTAAAGGGAGGGGGTAAAGGGAGGGGGTAAAGGGAGGGGGTAAAGGGAGGGGGTAAAGGGAGGGGGTGACCGGTAAAGGGAGGGGGTGACCGGTAAAGGGAGGGGGTGACCGGTAAAGGGAGGGGGTAAAGGGAGGGGGTAAAGGGAGGGGGTAAAGGGAGGGGGTAAAGGGAGGCGGTGACCGACAGTTGGGGCTGACAGCGAGAAAGAAAAAAGACACAGCCCATCGAGTGGCTCGTGGTGGGCGTGGTGGGTAGGGAGGTGGGTCACGAGGCCAGGGCAGCAGGGCCGCGAGAGTCGCCTTCGAGTGGAAAGGAGCCGGGTCCCCGCAAGACCGTAGATAGCCCCACGGGCCCGCAGCCGTTAGATGGGACTCGTCCTCGTTCGTCCCCCTCATGGCAAGTGATTTCCCCGCCCCCTCAGGGCTTGTTATTTGTTTCTCCACCCGCGCCCATACCGGTAGGTGCACGACAGCCCTGTCGTACCCGTATTGGCGTACGCCGTACGGCTGGCGAAGCTGGCCAGGGCGGAGTAGAAGAACAGCCCGCGGCTGGGGTCGTCCAGGGTCATACGGCACAGCAGCGGAAGCGATGCGCCGCTGGCGGCGGGGCGGGCCCCCGCGGCGGCCATCGCCGCCACTTCCGGGCTGATACTGGCGGAGGTGGTGAGGCCGCGGGGGCCACCTGGACTGCTGCTACTGCCACCGGCAGTGATGCTGCTGCTGCTGCTGCTGCTGCTGCTGCTGCCGCCGCTGGTGACGCTGCCATCAGCCAGGAAGAACTGCCGCCCCGTGCGACGGAACATGAGGCTTGCGGTGGGGACGGATAGCACCTGCGGCGGGCGAGCTCGGCAGGTGGGGATGCGGGTGGGCGGTGTGGATGCGGGTGGGCGGTGTGGATGCGGGTGGGCGGTGTGGATGCGGGTGGAGGGTGTGGATGCGGGTGGGCGGTGTGGATGCGGGTGGGCGGTGTGGATGCGGGTGGGCGGTGTGGATGCGGGTGGATGCGGGTGGGCGGTGTGGATGCGGGTGGGCGGTGTGGATGCGGGTGGGCGGTGTGGATGCGGGTGGGCGGTGTGGATGCGGGTGGGCGGTGTGGATGCGGGTGGGCGGTGTGGATGCGGGTGGGCGGTGTGGATGCGGGTGGGCGGTGTGGATGCGGGTGGGCGGTGTGGATGCGGGTGGGCGGTGTGGATGCGGGTGGGCGGGAGAGAGACGGAGGAGAAGTGAGAATGGTGACCCAACTGGATGATGGGAGTCCAGCCAGGGTTGGGGATAGATCTAGGTGTACATCAGCAGTGGTCACGACATCGTACGACACGTCTCCGACGGTCCCAACCGATTGTCGTACTGTACCTGCAGCATCTTCTGCACGGGCTTGACCGACATCCAGCCGATGAAGGGCACCTGCGAGAGGGCCAGGAGGTCGACCGCGAGGGGGCACAGGAACAGGGCAGAGCTTTTTTTCGCAGCGCGCCGCGGCGTGCGCCTCCCCACGAGCCACGTCGCCGCACAGCCGACTGTCCTCACAGCCCCTGCGTTCCCGACCCTTAAACTCCACCCTGCGCCCCTTCGCGCCAGGCCCTTCCTTCTCCGACTCGCTGAACATCGCCTCTTCCTCCTAGAGTGCCCCTCCACATCCCCTTCTTTCGCTGCAACATCCTTAATAATGATCCCCTTCCTCCCTCGCCCAACCAAGCTCTACCCCCGGGGGGCCAACCACCTCCCCGCCCCACCCGGGGCCGAATCGCAACCAACTCACTCCCCGCCCCACCTCCCAGCGCCCGTCCGCCCTCCCGCGGGGCCGCACCTGCGCCAGTCCCTCCGCGTCACACCCCATGTGGGGCGTTGCCAGCGAGATGAAGTGCACGGGCCGCAGCCCCGCCACGCGACCCGTGGCCGGGTTGTACAGCACCCCAATGGCGTACCGCAGCAGCAGGCCGCCCTGAGACCGCAAGAGGGAAGAGGGTCCGCAGTGGGACGAGCACAGCAGGTGGGACGAGCAATGCAGGTGGGACGAGCAATGCAGGTGGGGCGAGCAAGGCAGGTCTAGTCGTCAGGAACGGGGGTCGCAGTCGTCCGCAGGCACGGGGGCGAGGAGCTCGGGCGCGGAACGACAAGGCGGGGTGGAGACGGTGAAGGGCGCGCCTGGCGCGGCCCACACGTCGGAGTCGGATATGTTGGTGGGTTGGCAAGCATGTCGCAAACACCTTTGTACATTCGTACATTCTCGCTGTGCCGTACCATGGAGTGTCCAATCACGGAGATCCGCTGCAGGGAGGGGTACGCGGCCGCCACCGATCTGATCTCATCCGCCAGGCGCTGACCGCATACGTCGATGCCGTCGTACGTGTCTGTACGGCGATTGACCTGCATGGATCGGCCGCGAATCGAGCAGGGGCTGACTGTAGGCCTCGAGTGACGACGGCATCGCCACACCGCGCGGCAGGCGGAACCCCTCCGGGCCCCAACGCCCCAAATAAACTCTTACGGCAGCGCACGCGCCACAGATGGAAACGCGCCCTGTAAGTCATCATCATCAAGCCAAAGCCTGCGATTTTCTGGTCCGTTGAAACCCCTACGATGTACGATCCCATTCTGACCGCCAACCGCAGGGCCCCGGCCCCAAACCCGCCTGCTAGGTAGCCTGCCCGCGGGCCCCAGCAGCTGCGCCGCGCGCCGCGCAACGCAAGCTCCCCAAGGCCCCCCCTGGGCTCCTGCGCCCGGACCCCCGCCTGGGGGCTGCTGCCCCCGGCCCCCGGCCCCCCGCCTGCCTTGGAGGGGTGCAGCACCACCGTGGACATATCCAGGTGCTCCCGCAGCTGCTCGCAGATGACCGACCAATTGGAGGGCGACCCGAACAACCCATTCGCCATCACGATCAAGTGCGTGACGGCGCCCCCGGCGGCGGCGCCGCCGCCGCCGCACGGTGCTCCCGTGGCGGCGGTTGGAGCAGCTCCGGAACCGAGCGGCGCGGAGGATTGCGCAGCGGCAGTTCCAGTAATAAGCTCGGAAGGACGGGGTTGCACGCCGATGCACGCGGCCGACCCGCCGCTGCCGCGGCTGCGGCTTCCGCTTTCAGAGCCGGCACCTTGATCGCGTCGCTGAGGACCGGGTGTGAGGCCATGCAACCCCGTGGCGACGGCGGCGGCTGCGGGGCTGCTCCGGCAGCCTGCTGCGTCGGACCCGAGACCGGGGCCGTCGCTTGGGTCATCAAGGCCGGCAGCACCGACACCAGTGGCCGCTGCGGCGGTGGAGGTGGCGGTGGTGGTGCGCTGAGCCACGGAGCTGAAGCGGAGCAAGAGCGAGTTGCGCCAGGTGTTCAACCGGTCGAGCTGCATGGCGGCCGCCGCCCTGGCAGCTGCCGCCGCATTGCGCTTCGGAGCGGTGCCGGCAGCGGCAGCGGCGGCAGGGCCGTGGCCGGCGCCGCTGGCGGTGGCACACGGGACCCCAGCGCCGCGGGGTCTGGGCCCCTGGGCGTGGTCGGGGGACTGAATGGCGAGACCCCGGGCAGCCCCGCCGTCGGGAGATGCTGCAGACATCAAGCGGGGGGGGGGGGATGACAGCATCACCGAGTCCATCACTGCTTCGCTGGTAACACTGTGATAGGAAGGGGGTTGGGGCTGCCAGGCGAGCCCCGTGCAGAGGCATGCCATCTGGACAAAGTCGCTGGGGTTGGGACTAGAGAAAGTGGCGCACTGGCGGAGGCAGTTGCGGTGTGAAGTGGTGTGTGGGCTGCCGACGAGCGCCGACGGACAGACGTACACGCTTCTGCTTGAGTGCGGGCCAAACCAGACACGGTTCCGCGCCTGGGGCTGATCGGATTGAAGCCATCCCCGCCGAAGCCGTGTGCATCAACTCACCCAAAAAATTGGAAGATAAAGGACCAAGCTTTGCCTTCAGGCTCGCAAGCATGGCGACCGCTGAAGACTTCCTGATGCGCCCGCCTCACACGAACATATAAAATCACCTTCAAGAAAATGAGATCTGCTTATGCGAGTACTCACAACGCGCGGCTGGGTTTGGCGTCGGAGTCAGGACAATTAAGTTGGAGGGGCCGTACACTTGCGCCCGGGCAACGAGAACTGCCGCGCCCAAGCTAGGTTCCTACAACCCTGCAAAGCTCACTACTGTTCCGTGCACATGGTCAAATAGCAAGTCGTTTGGTTTTTGTTTACCAACTGCAACTTTGGGCCCCGCGACAGTGCCGCGCCTTAGAAGCCACCTCAGATTAGGAGTACCGTGCGGTAAGCACCGTTTGATATGGAGCTCTGGCATGTTTGATCGCACTGGTAAGCATTACACGCTGGACGAAGGTGACTTGGAGTTCTATTGCGACATGTGCTGTCCCGCACGCAGGTCTAGCAGTAGGCCCTGCGCCGCGCCCTGCCCCTGCTGCATAATAAGTACTGATCACGGTACTGCGAGCAGACGCGGCCATGGAGGAGTCGGGCGCTGAGGAGATTCGCATTCTTTTCAGCACAGCTAAGGGGGAACATTACACTCATAAGCAAGGTTATAAGCAGTTATTTCGACGTTTAAGATCAGCATACAAGCCAGACAAGTTTGACAAGGATGACTTCACTCTGGACACGCTGCGGTCAGCGAACATATTGGTCTTTGGCTGCCCAAAAGAGAAATTCACTACGCAGGAGTTGGACATGCTTAAAAAGTTTGTTAAGGGTGGCGGCTCTATCCTCATTTGCCTGTCGGAGGGCGGTGAGGAGAAAGCTGGGACGAACATCAACGCCTTCCTCGAGCAGTTCGGTATGTTCGTCAACAACGACGCGGTCGTGCGCACCACGCACTACAAGTACCTTCACCCAAAGGAGGTGCTAATCTCGGACGGCATATTGAACCGCGCCGTTATCACCGGCGCGGGTAAGAGTCTCAGCAACAACGACGACGACGAGTTCCGCGTCTCCAAGGGCCCCCAGGCCTTCGATGGCACGGGGCTTGAGTTCGTGTTCCCCTTCGGCGCGACGTTGTCCGTCCAAAAGCCGGCTGTGCCCATCCTCTCTAGTGGGAAGATCGCCTACCCCATGAACAGACCTGTGGGCGCCGTGTGGGCTCAGCCGTCGTACGGCCGCATCGCAGTGCTCGGCTCCGGCGCGATGTTCGATGACAAGTGGCTCGATAAGGAGGAGAATTCGAAGGTCATGGACTTCTTCTTCAAGTTCCTGAAGCCGGTGAGCCCGGTGGCTAAGTTGCCCGACCCCACTCCCGGTTGGCATTTTCGGGGCCACTGTGCGCAGGGCCGCACTTCCCCGAGCAGAGGGCGGTGTACGAGGAGCGACGATGCCGAAATTTATGGCCTCACAGGTGGCTCCCGAGGCCGATACTGTGGCGGGCACCCCAGGCCGGGGAACCCTGTCCCGGACGGACGGACCCCCGCAAACGGAACGGGCATGGCACTGGTCAGGAGCGGCCCAATCCCGCATGGCGAGAACGCAGCCCGAAGGCATCGTGGGCATCAGCCGGGTGTATTCCTGTGCGGCACACGCACCAGCCCCAGCCTGCGGATGTGGGTCAGTGGGTTGTCTAAGCTGCGCAACGCGTGCAGCGACGCGAGGGACGCCAGAGACGGTGGTCGGCGTGCGGCGGCTGGCGGCTGGCCTGCACGGATCCACCCCGCTCACCACAGATGGGAGGCCTTCCCCACCATCCAGCGGGGTAGCGGGCGCGCCTGCCCGGACTGTGCAGCGTCCACAAGCGCGGTGCTCTTTCCATAAACTGGCTTCAAACAGGCTCGCTGGGCCCTCCTTGTTGGGACTGATGGGACTGCATGCGTGCCTGCGCCGGGGGGCCTGTCCGTACTCCCCCCCCCAGGGCTCCAAGATATCGCTCAACGACATCGACGCGGAGGAGCCGGACGTGAGCGACCTGAAGCTGCTGCCGGACACGGCCAGCTTGGCGGACAAGCTGAAGGGCTGCCTGCAGGTGGGTTGGCATGTCGTGCCAGGACGGGTCTGGGGACGGGGCGATCTGCGGCGGATGCTGCGGCGAGGGTTGGGGATCCGAGGGCCGCCACGCGGGCTGTCTGCCGCGCCGTTGCTGTGTGAGCTGCGCCAAGGTGGCGGCAGCCCCGTTGACCGATGCACGTCCGTGTACTAAGTTGAATGACTGGACGTTACAGCGGACCCCGAAATATTCATCAGTATGAGTGTGTGCCCCGCCCATGTGCCCATGCTGTGTTGGCCTCGCAGGAGATTGACGAGGTGCCGCGCGACTGGACGTCCCTCTTCGATGACACGCTGTTCAAGTTCGATATGTCGCTCATTCCCGAGGCGGTGGCGCTGTACGAGAAACTGGGCGTCAAGAAGGGGACGCTGAACCTCATCCCGCCATCCTTTGAAACGCCGCTGCCGCCGCTGCAGCCCGCGGTGTTCCCGCCGACGATTCGCGAGCCGCCGCCGCCCGCCCTGGAGCTGTTTGACTTGGACGAGAGCTTCGCCAGCGAGACGGTGCGGCGTGCGTGGGTGCTGATGGGCGGGGCGACAAGTGGGAGGACAGGTGTAGGACCGGTGTACTGGGCGGGCGGGGTCAGAGGGGCCTCCGTGTCACTTCTTTGTCAGTTGTGTTGGCAACAACCGTAGTCCGCCGGTTGCCACCATCTTCTTGTGTTCGCGTCACCGCGCGAGGAAAAAAGGACTTGGCTGCGTCCCTGCCGGCCGGGGCAGAACCACAAATCACGTTCTGGGCCCCGGGCCCTCTCATTGCTTCGACCGCGATCCGGTGACTTACCTACGATTTGATACGATGCGGCCGTTCCCATACCATCGACAGAATCGGCTCGCGTCCCTCACCAACAAGTGCCACGGCGACGAGGACCTGGAGTACTACATCATGGAGGCAGGGCACATCCTGGGGCTCAAGCTGCCGGAGGGCGCCAACGCCAAGGTGAGAGGAGGCAACGCTGGGGACCGGGTCGGGCCGAGACAGCGACGGCCGGCTGGGCTGTGCTGCGTTGCCGTGTCAACAGCCCGCATTGGCGTCGGAAAGGGTTTCCTTAATGCTTGAGCATCCTGTCCTGTCCTGCCCTGCCCTGCAAGATGTATTCCTTCAACCGATGTGGTACGCCGCCTGCACTGATCCCACCCTCTCATCCTCGGCAACGACATCCCCAGCACGTCTTGTCCGAAGTCTTCCGACGCATCTCGCAGTACAAGATGGGGTCGTTGGGCCTGGGACAGACTCTGGACGGCATGGGGCAGACGCTTCCTGCCACCCAGTTCGGGGACGCCTTCGAGTTGTAAGGGGGCGCCGGCGCCGCACCTGGCGTGGGGCGGTCGCACCGGGACTCTCGTCGCGTGATGTGTTTCGACGGCTGCGCTGCCTGCAGCGCATCCGGGCCGCCGGCCCCAGTACTGTTGGCGGGTGGGCTCGAAGCAGGCGAAAGCGCGCGGCGAAGGTACCAACACTACTTGAGCCTTTGCGGCGGCTTGGGTTTCTATGGCGGCGCAGCAACCATGAAGGAGTTCTGCCAGCACGGGTGACTGAATGCAGTCGTCCTGATTCTATAGCCGTCCGTAAAAGAGATGGCGTCAGCCGCAGCGGAGCGGGCCTCGCACGCGGCGGTCTCTCAGGAGTCAGGACACGGACATCCGCTCGTGGTGTGGCCGGGCGAACACAAGGGCCCTGAGGGCCCTGTGCTGAATAATGTGCTTGGAGGACCTGGACGTCACGGGCATGCAGAGCCGTGCCCGATTCCTGGACTGGGTGAGCAGGCGCGTCCCCGACTCGCTTCCGACGGGCATACCGTGCCATGAAGTGCGCTCGCGTGCTTTGCGGTTGTGACCTTACTGACTGGATGCGCTCGGAAGACGCGTGTGTCAACGGGGTGGGTCGATCTGCGGCACTGCACATGACATGATGGGGGTTCAAGGCGTTGTCTCTGTGTCCGCCGTCCCCCGTACCTGGGGCGCGCATACAAGACGCTGGAGCCCCAGGCACCCCGTGCGTGCACTCGGCGACGGGAATGCGGGAGGCGGCGGGCGATCGAGTGGAGGTGCGAGTCCGGCGGGTGGCGCACTGGTTGGAGGTGCTGTGCCGTGGTGGCAAGGGTACCGGGGTGGGCTTGGGCGGCAGCATTGGGTCGGCTGGGCGTGAAGCCGATAACGTGACGGGGATGTGTGCGCAGGCGGGGCCGTCCGAGCCGCAGGGTTGGGGTCCGGACCCTCCTGGTGTTATCGGTCGCTCGACAGGCAGGAAGACGCGGGAAGCAGCAGCGGCCTGTATGGTGGGTACATAGCCTGGGAGAAGGCGTGCTTGCCTGCTTGTTATGAGGTTGCAAAGGACAAGGAACAGCAGGAGGCGACGCGGTGCATACATAGGCGGCGCTGTGACGACAGTAGAGGATGTTGTAGCGGCGAGGCGAGCCCATGGCATGGAGAAAGGAAAGGAGCGCATGCTGCGCGATCTTTCCGATCATGCAGAGGGCAGGGAGACAGAGACAGCAGCTCCCGCAGGGGGCTTGCAGGCCGTGCGCCATAGGAAGGCGCTTGTAAAGTTATATGAAGTCGGCAACAAATGCCCAGACGGTGGCTGACGATGAGCTGCAGGTCACCCACCTGAAGTGGCTTCCCAGGAACCATGCAGTGATCAATACATCGGGTTTCTGAAGTGGCAGGGCAGTTGCCCAGTACGATGCTCGCAATTACATATTTCTTTATGTAACACCACCGCACTACTGCAGGGGTTACTGCTTCTGCCTAACCCTATTTCGACTTTGAGTCTATTTGGGGCTTGCCGTTTGCTGGCTAGAATGCGTTCGTCATGGCTTGCCCAAACGCAACGATCATAACTGACGGTGTGAAAAGTTCTATCCTGTCCTTGAAGCTCCCGCCAGCTGATTCCGTACCGTAACAAGGTTCCTGTAACGACGCTAGGCCTAAGAGGCCGCTCGTCCAAAGTACGCACGTGCCGTATGGCGCTTGCATTTTGTTTCGGTTAAATACCGATGCTCCAACCTAAACGGTATTGTTCAATACCACCAATCTGTGGACTGCTAACCTACAAGTTAGTTACATTACGACTAGGGACCCTAACATGTAACTAACTTGTAGGTTAGCAGTCCACAGATTGGTGGTATTGAACAACACCGTTTAGGTTGGAGCATCGGTATTTAACCGATTCAAAATGCAAGCGCCATACGGCACGTGCGTACTTTGGACGAGCGGCCTCTTAGGCCTGACGTCGTTGAAACAGTTCCACCCTCGAGGGCAGGCAAATTATGCGAAGAAATAGGGGTGTTTCTATGGGCCTGAAACCACGTTTTTGCTAAGCTAAGTGTTTCTATGGGAGGTGGTCGTACCACCGTGGCGTAGTATATTTTGCTACGGCGTAGCAATTTTACGACGGCCATTTCAGCTAGGTCTCCCGGTAACTTATGCCGTCCAGGACGGTATCATTGTATGAGAGGTATACCGTCATAGACGGTATACGACCGAACATTGACCAAACATACGACCACTCAACTCATTCCACCGCGAGGATTCGATATACCTTCTAAAACGGTATACATTGTATACCTGAATACCGTTTGTAATGTTATAGAGCAGTTCTTCTCCTGACATTGACAATTGACCCTTACATTTACACCTTCACCTGACTTACATGACCTCTCCCCAAGCGTATCATTTCCCGATAGGTACTGGCACGTGTGCGCTGAGTCGGATAAGCTTTGCCTAGGGCTTGCGGGCCTTCGACAGGTCAACATGACAACAACCAGGAGGAACAGCAAAGCAGAGCTTGCGAGGAGATTAAAGGATGCTCTCGAATTGCTCGGAACCACGTCTTCAGCATCAGAAAACTGGGAAATCCGGTCGATTAACTTCAGTCGGACAGAGCCACCGTTTCGGTACTCGCTTGTGTCCATCGCGGACGCCACCGTCACCGCGTTGCGCGAAATGGTAATAAGTTGGCGTCCCGATCGATCTAGTCTCAGATGACACCTATGTCAATCAGGCGATACTGTGCACCAAAACACACGACACGCACGCGCCGTACGCGCACGCCTGACATGGGGCTCCGTGGGCATGAACCCGTGTACAGGAAGACACCAACATGGAAGTCTGCGGACACGCTCTTCAGTCGACCTTCGAAAACCACATCCGCACGGCTTGTCTCAGCTCTCGCGCGAGAGAAAAGTGCGCAGCTGAGTTCAGAGACCTGTCAGAGCAGGCGGCGCCTGCCAGGCGCAATTGGGGCTAGTCATATACCAACACATCAACGGGTGGGTTCGGGGCATCCAGGGAGATGGTAGCTTGCGTATCATGTTCACATCGTAACATTACAAGTATGCCTCACTGCAGGCTGTCCTGCAACACTCCTACGCGGTCGTCCAAGAGGCTACGAATTGGCCCGAGAGATCTGGAGCCGGGAGAGCGAATCTGGGGTATTAACAAGGCATTGGCTGCCGCTGTCGAAGCACTCGTGCCAAACAGCCCTTGCCCGCAGAAGCGGTGCCGGAAACGCAAAACCTTGAGAGAGGAAGCGTCTGAGAAGCTCTGGAATGGCAAGGTGAGGACATCGAGGCCATGCATTAACATGCCTTTGCGACTTTGGATGATGGTGAAGCGATGTACGGGTCCGGGAATCTCGTACTGCGTCCGTAGCCGGGGCACGCTGGGGTCGCCATAGCTTTTTCACACGACTCTTCGACGGGTCCACTGAGCAACCATTTATTCATGGACCGCGCCCGGCCCTGCAACAACCATGTTTTCGTCCCTGCAGTCCTTGTGGGAGCACACGGAGGACCAGCTCCGCGCAGAGCAGCCTGCGGTCTTCCCACCCGCTCCAAGATATGAGCCCCAAGCTTCCAAGCAGGTGGGTTGTGTCCTTGGCTACAAAGCTATATGGCCTTGATTTTAATATTTCGTTCCCCTTTGACCCCTCAGAGGAGCCGTCTCCCTCCCGCTCGCCTGTACCAGTGATGACAGAAGGGCAACGGACCATGCCTGCTTCGACTGTAGACGCTGCTCCGCGGCCAGACTGTCCTGCTCAACCGCCGCTACAGCAACTTCAGCGTGGCAACCAAGCAGTCGAAGGTCCGGCAGGGCAGCCGGCTGAAGTCGTGCAGCCGCAGCTGCTTAGCAATCAGACAGTGCGGCCAAGTTTGAGGATAAAGTTAAAGCTGCCGGCGAGGATCGCTCTTGACGGCACCGCCGGCCTTGGCGGTGGCGGCCCGAAGCCAGGGTTGCAGGCAGCGGAGGAGGGCGCCGCCGGCCATGGCGGTGGCGGCCCGCAGCCAGGGTTGCAGGCAGCGGAGGAGGGTGCCGCCGGCCATGGCGGTGGCGGCCCGCAGCCAGGGTTGCAGCCGGCCGAGGGGGGCGCCGCCGGCCATGGCGGTGGCGGCGCGCAGCCAGGGTTGCAGCCGGCCGAGGGGGGCGCTGGTGGCCAGCCTCCGCGCATGGGTCCGCCCACTGGCGTGCCGCCGCCGCTGCAGCTGGAGTTTACTCGTCCACTGGGCCTGCTAGGGCTCATCCACGACGCCGCCGCCGGCCTTGGCGGTGGCGGCGCGCAGCCAGGGATGCTGCGGGCCGAGGGGGGCGCTGGTGGCCAGCTTCCGCGCATGGGTCCGCCCACCGGCGTGCCGCCGCTGCTGCAGCTGGAGTTTACTCGTCCACTGGACCTGGTAGGGCTCATCCACGACGCCGCCGCCGGCGCTGGCGGTGGCGGCGCGCCGCCAGGGATGCTGCCGGCCGAGGGGGGCGCTGGTGGCCTGCTTCCGCGCATGGGTCCGCCCACCGGCGTGCCGCCGCTGCTGCAGCGGACTCCCACCATGCGGGTTGGAGCAGTGCCGCGAGTGCAGCCAGCTCAGCACTTCCTGAATCCACTTTCAGGGGGCCGATTGTTGCCCGGAGGCAGCAAGAGTGTAGGGACAGGCAGGGGCCCCTGGTGCAGCAGGGCCCGCGGCCGCTGCTGGGTCCCCGTCACACACAGGCGGGACAGCCGGGCCTTCCGCCGGTTGCACAGCAGGCGGCGACCGCTGCGACGGGGCTGGATGGGGCTGGACAGACGGCGGGCCCGGTGAAGCTCGGGCGTGGCGAGGTGAGGCTGCCGTCTTGGTCTGCTGACGTTCCTGCATTGCGGGTTTTGCACGGCTTCCATAATGCCTCACGAATTGATTACTTGACGTGACAATCGGTGCATGGGCGCAGCTGGGCCCGCCACTGTAGCGACTGCTGTACCCACCGCAGCACCACGGCAGGAGACTTGGAAGGAGGTCGAGGCGCAGGTGGAGACGGAGCTGACGGCAAACCCTCAGGACAAGGAAGCGGTGCACCGCTTGTATACGCAACTTGCCAACTGCCAGTTTCCCGGAAAAGAGGCCATGCTCGACCGGGTGTACAATCGGATCGCGAGTACCATAGACCTTTGACGGGGTATTCACTCGCAGGTTCCCGTGTGAAGGGGAAGGAGGTGTCGATACAGTAGCGGATAACGGGTGTGGTACGGAGTGCTCATGTTTCAGCACGGCTAGATAGTTAGCACGACCGACAGCAGATGTCGCATGGGCGCTGAGAGATGTGTGATGAAGGGGATGCCCAGCCAGGTCTGCACCTGCGCCCCAGAGTGCACCTGAGACTGAAACTGTGCCGGAGGCTGAGACTCGCTTGAAAGTGGCGTCTGAATCAGCAAATTTGTTTCCTGGCCACTCCCGCACGGTGGCAGTTGTCAGCTTCTGGTGTATTGAAGTCATGCCTGTAAGGAACGAGGGGAATGCGCTTGAGACGGCGCCTGCATCTAAAAGTTCGGCTGAGAACGAGGTGCTGCCTGACAATGCGCTGAGGGTTTCTCTTAAAGCATGGGACGTTACGTGGGCCATAAGGCATCCTATCAGTATGTACTTCACACGACAGCGGCCACTGGGTGACAACCATCAAGGGAGGACAACGCGACGAGCCCATGGCTACTGTACCCCATTATCCAAAGAACCAGAAGAACCGTGCACACCCCGAGCTTCTTCACGGCTCGTACACGGACTGCTCGTGCGCAACCACGCCCCCCACCGTTCTGCCCTGAGCCATACCGCGCAAACGCCCCCCGCTCGGCCACAATGCTCTTGAGGTGGGATTCGAATATGAACACGCTCCCCGCGCAAACCCCGAGCTTTTTCATGCGTGCGGCTCCTATGCAGACGGCAGCTCTGCGCAACCACGTCCCCAACCGCGCCTTCCACCTTCAGATAGACGCACTCCTTATGCGCGCGGGACACGGAGGACTGCGCCCGAGAATGCGCCAGAGTGCACCTGCGCCCGAGAGTGCACCTGAGACCCAGACTGTGCCCAAGTTTTAGACTAGCCTGAAAGTGGTCTCTGAACCAACAATTTCTTTCCAGGCCACCCGCGCGGTTGCAGTGCTCAGCTTCTGGTGTGTTGAAGTCGTGACGGTAAGGAACGAGGGGACTGCGCTTACGACCGCGCCTGCATCTGAAAGTCCAGCTGAGAACGAGGCACTGCCTGACAATGCGCTCCAGGATTCGGTATCGGCCGCTAGGTAATCGAAGAGCCCTCCAGAGGGTTCCAGAGCTTCATAACACTTGCCAGTCTGCCAGTCCCTGCGCTACAGGGTCGATATGTGTTTTTACGTTGGGTAATCGAGGCGCTGATCATAATCGGCCAAGTGCGCAGGTCCCCACTCATCAGGGCCCTTGGGCACATCCAGCGCAATCTGCACTACACATGACGGACACCAAGCAACACATCGTGGGGGCGGACGACGGAGAGCACATGGGGTTTTGCTACAGGGCGTTTATAAGACCTTGGCCGAGAAGGCAAGCCGTGTTATGTGTGGTTTCATGTCATATCTACTGGGACGTTGACGTCTCCTGGGGCAGCTCCGTCAACCCCAAGTTGTTCTATCTCCGATGTACCTGGTGCCCAGCAGCCGTCGGTGACTACCAAGCACGACAACGACCATGCACATCGTGCAGCTAAGCTACCTCCAGCTACACCGGTTTCACGCTTCTCACTTCTCGCGGCTCAGTTCTTGTAAAACACACGATCGAGAAGAGAGATGCCTCTGGGGGCGTGTTAGGTAAGGGACGTTACGTGAGCCATAAGGCATCCTATCAGTATGTACTTCACACGACAGCGGCCACTGGGTGACAACCATCAAGGGAGGACAACGCGACGAGCCCATGGCTACTGTACCCCATTACTTCCAAAGAATCAGAAGAACCGTGCACACCCCGAGCTTCTTCACGGCTCGTACACAGACTGCTCGTGCGCAACCACGCCCACCACCGTTCTGCCCCGAGCCATATCGCTCAAAGGTCCCCAGCGTCCATCACATTTGTCGCCGACAAGGTCACAGGTCGGGAATGGAACAGCCCTACAGCTCGGCCTGCAGCCCGCCAATGCTCTTGAGATGGGAGTCGAGTATGAACACGGTCCCCGCGCAGACCCCGAGCTTCTTCATGCGTGCAGCTCCTATGCAGACGGCAGCTCTGCGCAACCACGTCCCCAACCGCGCCTTCTCCACCTTCAGATAGACGCACTCCTCACGCGCGCGGGACACGGAGGACTGCGCATCGTGATATAGGCGGCCGCGGTGACGCCGGATGGCAGCCGCGCCACTGACAGACGTGCTCCCGGGTGGAAGCTCGCCAGGAAGGAACAGCTGTTTGATTTGCTGCTCAGTCAGCCGCTCCTGGCCCCCCCTCCAGTGGCCCCGAGGCTCTGCCATACGTACATCTCCAGCAGCGTCCTGATCTGCGAGCGTTTCCGTCGGGCGCGCGCCTGAATCCGCTTGGCCTCCTTGTCCGTCCCTCCTGCGGCCTCTCGCTCGACGAATGCTTGCTGGACTTCGATCGCGAGAGCCTCGATACGTGCCTGGCACCTACGACAAGACGGCAAACGCAGTCAAAGTGACTCCGTGAAGCGCAAGGATGAAGCCCCGGTACCAATTCCGACACCCCCTATCTTGTCATTCCCAGCAGTGATTCATACATCGATTCATATCAGTTTATACGGCACTGGCGAAGAATACCAGTGCCACGTCAATATCCCAAGGATCGTGAGTTCATTGCTCAGCACCAGACCGGTCTTCTCACCGTTGTACTTCCCTGGCCTTGAGTCGCTCAAGCGCCGCATCGAACTCGGGGTGGCCATGCTTCCACTGGCTCCGTGTGAACGGGCTGAACCCCTGCGCCCGCTCGATGCGGGCAAGGTCTGCCTGGACCTTTACGACCTGAGCCTGCGTGCTGGCTGCCGTGAGCGTCACAGCCGAGGCGCTGGACACGACTGCTAATGCAGGCGCTCTGCCCTGCAGATTGCGGAGCTCCAATTCGCGAAGCCGCAGCATGACGTGCAGAAGTGCCGTGTACGCGTCATACGGGGCGGGGTGAGGTGGGGACGGGCGGGGCGGGGCGGGAGAGCCCGCGGACCGTCAGAAGGCGGAATGAAGGTGAGCGCGGCAGCGGCGCAGCACACGGAGGCGGCGGAAGACGGTGGAGCCCTTGCTGCCGTACCAACCGGCCGGCCGCAACCCCCGCGTGCGCCCCAGCGCCCCAGCTGTCGGCACATCGTCTCGTCTTTCGGCAGGCTGGCCGGGGCCACAGCGCTCGTCGTGTGAGAGGTCTCATCCGGGCACCCGACCCCCCTCTTCAACCCAGAGACGGCCGGTCATTAGATGCACAGGCTCCCGGCTTGCTTGTGCATCTAATGACCGGCCGTCTCTGTGTTAAGCAAGCAGTGGAACTGGGCCGCACAAACCACTAGGCTATCCAGCCAGCCTGGAGACTGTACCTTGTCACCGGATGGGCTCACCCCAGCCTTGCCATACCACCAACGCGACAGATGGCAACAAACCTGCAGCAAACCAGTACATACCTGCCAGGCCCCCGCCTCCTGCGGGGTGTTTGTGATGCGGCCAGGAGCTACGGACTCCACGTACTCAGACGCTGCAACTGGGAGGTCGACGACACCAGCCAAAGCCGCCGCCGCCGATACCTTCGCATCATGCACATGGGTGGGGACCGGATGCGGCAAGTCCAGCGTCTGACAAGTCTCACAGGCCACTGACACGCGCCAGCAGCCCAGGGCCTAGGATGTGGAAGGGCCAGGGCCCCAGGCCCTTCTACATGCCAGCGGGGCGGTTCGCTGACACCCCTGCCTGTATGAACGCGCGGCCCGGTTGGATAGCGCACCCGACACCCTCACAGTACAGTGAAGACTAAATACCCCTGAGGATACGCGGCTTATCAATGCTCGTGCACGCTCGTACTCATCCCCGTTTCTGTTCGTAAAAGCGAAGGTATAAGCCACCCTTCCACTCATGCTACCGTAGTCCTGGCTTTTGTACCATCGGTCCGTGCCCATTAAACTATAGGAACACACCTTCGGGGAGAGTGGGAGGAGTTGCACATATGGGGCAGTCGGCGAATGGCCCTGCGTCCATGCCCTCCACGCCGAGCGCTTCGAAGCTGTCAACTCCGTCAGACGCTCGTAGGTATGCGAAGAAAGAACCCAAGAATTGGCGGTCGTCAACGCGGTCGCCGGAGAGGTCCGCTAGGTACTCCACGAAGTCTGAAGGCGAGCGGCGGGCGATCGATTAAGTACTGTACAGCTCTACACTGTGCCTGTGCCTGACAGGTTTGTTTCAATAGGGTTGCTTGCCATCTATCAAAGGCCGTACGGCAGTGGCTAGTGGAGGCATCATGCGCAGTGGAAACACGTGGGGTTGGGGTGGGGACGGGCCGGAGGGCGTTCGTGCGCGTCGGGGTCACGGGCTTCTGCCCCCGGCGGTCCCCGCACGGCAGTGCGGAGCGTCGTGTCGCGGCCTTTCCCGGATCAGCGCGCCGTAAAAAGCTGGATGTGCGTGCGGCAAAGTCAGGCTTGCAAAGCTGGGGACTGCACGACACCCCGGCACGCGGTGTTCCCGGGGGGGCGTCTAACGTTATGCAACCGCGGAGGTCACCAGCCTTAATCGCGGCGCGGGCATTCCTTCCCGTCGAACCCCCCCGGCGCACCTGTCGCGGAAAGCCCCTCGAAGCCGAGTGTTGCATACGACTGATGTACGTGCAAGTCATACCATGCGTGCGCGTCGACCGGTGAGCTTTTGAAGCAACCCGCCTCGATGGCCTGGGGCGTGTACTGCTGATTGCATGCCACGCACGTGACCGTTGGCACTTCGAGTAGCCCCGACGATAGCAGCCCTATGTACCGAACTGTTGGCTGTCGCTCCACACTGAAAGCACCTGCGGGCCCCGCTAGTTGGGTTTGCTCCCCGGGCACCTGTGTCCGGAGCGCCATCTGTCGCAGAGGCCGTCGACACGCTGCGTACCAACCCGCGCAGGGTGGCTGCCACCTCCTTGCGCTGCTGCCCATGAACCTCAGCGTTTGCCGTAAGCTGTTGCTGCATTTCGGAGAGCTGAGCTGTCCATGCCGCCTCCTGGCGCTCCTGGCGATCAGACCACGCCTGCGGCGTGGTCCGTCTAAAAATTGGCTGGTCGTCGCTTGCATCTTCCACCTGCACCGCCGGCCTGGGCCTTTTCGCTGTGGTAGGGGTTGTGCGAGGTACTCGCTGACCTGGTCTTGTCTGTCTTGGCTGTGGCGCGTGGGCCAAACAACACGCCGGACCGATGCTGACCTTATTGGGAATGCTCCGCGGCTTCTTCCCCGACTCAGCCATTCGCATAGATTCCTTAGAGAACAACAGAGATGGTAATGTTTAAAGGTCCAAGCATATGAACCGGCCGGTGCTGGCGCATCTAAAGCTCTATCCCAGTTTTCAGGTGTTCTTGTCAAAGCGGTATTCAGGTATACAATGTATACCGTTTTAGAAGGTATACCGAATCCTCGCGGTGGAATGAGTTGAGTGGTCGTATGTTTGGTCAATGTTCGGTCGTATACCGTCTATGACGGTATACCTCTCAAACAATGATACCGTCCTGGACGGCATAGGTTATCGGGAGGCCTAGCTGGCCATTTTGGCCCGTCGTAAATTTGCTACGCGTAGCAAGGCATAGTATGGAGCTAGTGGAGCTAGTGGAGCGAGCTTGTTACTGCATGTATTGATTTCCCTGGAACGACGCTGTGCTCGGAATACGCGGGCTTTTCCGTTGGCCAACTTTCCACAACAAGGAACGCTGGCACAGTATAATTTGCCTTCACCAACACTATTGAGAGTTACTAGCTGGATAACGAGAAGATCAGACCTCATTGTCTCAAAGCCATTCCTTTCAAGTGCGTAGGCTTGCAGTCCTGTGTCCATGGACGCTCGGGGCCCGCCGTCCCAGAACGGCGATAATTTCAACGGGCCTCAAACCAATCAGAACCAGTACTGTTTGCCGTTAGTGCATGACGTTACTGGCCTGCCCGGGGTGCCGCTTAGCGTGCTTGCTGGTCGGCACATGGCGGGACACATGACGGGGCTGCAGCCGGACCCTGCTTCATTGGCGATGACGATGGCTCATGCTCGCCAACAGAATGTTTACATGAATATTCTGTCACGTGGCATAGATCCGCTTCTAATCTTGCAGCAGCAGCTGCCGAACCCGTCGCTTCATACTCCTGTGGCACACGACCCCTCGCTATCCGCGCTAGGCTACCCAAACGGTGCTAGGCCAGCAGACTCGCAGCCTGCTGCTTCAGCTCCCGTGACTCTGGCGGCTCACCTTCGTTTGCATATGTGATCACTGTTGTCACCCTCGCCTTCTCCCAATTAGTGTACTGCTGCAGCAGCTTGAAGTACTGCTCATCCCGCACCGGCTCCTCGACCCTGCCGTCTACGCACATGTTGTGCAAGATCACACACGCAAGGATCACGCTGTGAGTGTTCTCCTCCGAGATCTCCATTTCCTTCAAGAGCACGCGAAACCTGTTTTTCAGCACCCCAAACACGTGCTCGGCAATCACCTGGGTCTTGGCATGCTTGACGTTGTACTTGGAGCGTTGGTCGCTGCCGCGGAGCTCCGGTTCCTTGAAGGGGGTGAGGATAAAGGGGTGTGGCTCGTAGCCGCTGTCGCTTAGTATCAGCAACGGCGCCCGAACGCCGCCAATCGGCGGGCCCCAGTCTATAAGCTTCCGACGTAACGGCCCCCCATCTTGCAGTTCGTTGAAAAGTTGTGTTGCCCGCAACTTGGTGCTGTCGTTGTTGCGCCCGCCATAGCCCACGAGAACGTCGATAATCTTGCCCTGGTTGTCAATGAAGGCGTGTAAGAGCACCGCAGGATTGAGCAATAAGGGGCAGGGTAGGGCAGGGTAAGGATCGCAAAGGGAAGGGTAGGACGGGATAGGGCAGGGTAATCCAGGGCAGGGAACCGTACGGCTGGGTATGGCAGGGACAGCGAGTGGGGGGTGACAGATTAGGACACAGTCGGCCAAGGGAGGGTCCTCATCCGAATATGTAATTCCAGCCTGAACCGAGCATCGTCCCAAGCGTCGAGACATGTGGCAGTTGGCTCTGTGCGGATACGCTTAACCCGGTTCGCTGAATAGAAGCGCCGGCGGGGAAGAGGAATAAGGCCGCCAAGGATGCCATCTCCGTCCTCCTCATCGTCGTCATCCGAGAAGAGCTCTAACACCATGACGGCTGTCTGCACGACGATGAAGAAGCCGGCCATAGACAACAATAGCAACGTGAACGCCTGCATTTGTTGCTGCTGCAAAGCCAGGAGAAGGGCAATGGCCTGCTGGTTTGTGGGTGCCATTCTTCACTGTGGTGGCAGTCGCTCGCTGAGACTAGGTTGAATACATTAGTTGAATGCAGAGAAGTACATATCTAAGCGTTAATATTTATGCGTGGTTCCGCTTGGTTCCTAGACGCCCATAGAAACAGGGCTTGTACGGTTGCTATGCGCAAGCTACGCCTTGCCATGTACGAGGTCTGCGACGCCGAAACCAAAAGTCATAGAAACACCCCTAATGTGTACAATGCCTACAACACACGGCACCATGATCTAGTTCATGCTAGACTCGCATGCTTTAATTGCAAAAAACGAGATATTTGTTTGTAACACTGATGCCGGGCCATGGCGCCCCTGCGTCCATGATTACATGGCTCGACCACACGCTATCTATATTGGTTAAATTTTGGAGGCCACAGCATCCTCTTCTGGGCGCGCAGGCGCGATGGCAGCACCCTTCGTCACGCCACAACCAGGCCAGATGGCAACAGCTGGCTGTTGGTGGGGTACTGACATTTTTTGTGCTGGCACTCCTGTACTTTGATAGCGGGTCGTCAAGGCGTCGCGACATCGGAGCGGTTGCCTTGCCTGTGAAGTCCCAATCGGCCGAAGATAAGCTGCCTCTACATAATCACTCCAGCACTGCGGCAATTGGTGAACCGGAGGCGTTGTGTCGTGCGTTGTCACGTATGCAGGTAAATACGAACAGCATCTCGCGACCCAAGAGTTCTCGTTATCGTATTTCACACTATGACTGTGGACATATATGCATATATGTGTCTGGAAGTTTGATGGGTTCAATTTGCATCTTGCTGTTGGGAACCGTCTCATTCCTGAACTGCAGCAACACATATTACAGTGTCCTGCCTTATTCCCCACGGTCATCTCTCATGTTTAATTGCTGCCAACTACCTCCTCTGCCACCCTCGTACCGCCCCATGTTTGGCCCTTACCTCCCGTCCCACGTGCAACCCCGCCGCATGATCACTGATATCGCCCGCCTGCCCCGCAGGTCTGTAGCCACCGCTCCTCCGTAGGTCCAACCGATAAGGGAAATGATGCGCCCTTCCTGGAACGCATGGAGCTTCTGGCCGCGGCCGGCATCGTCTGCTACGACATAGACGCGACCATCACCGCGGACGGCAAGCTGGTGGTGGGCTACCCTTTCCATATAGTCAATGAGCTCCGCGCCGCTGGCCGATCCGTTCAGCCGGGCCTCCTGGATACGGTCCCCTGGAGCGAGTACGTCAGGGCGGGGCTCGACAAGCGCCACCCGCAGCTGCAGGACGTCTTGGCCGTCTTCGCGGAAGTCCTCACGGGGCGAAACGGCCAGGCGACGGCATCGGAGGAGGGCGCCACCGCCGCCGCAGATGGAACCGCCACCGGCGGAAGCGGCGGTGGAGATAGGGCGGTGGTGATGGCGGCAGGGACGGAGGGTGTCGACACCCAGGAGCAAGGGCAGGGGGGGCCTCAATCGGGGGTCGGCGCGGGGGCGCAGCAAACAGGCGGACAGGAGGGCGGTGGAGCGGCGGAGGAAACCAAAGCAGAGGGCGGCTCGGAGGGGGGAGAGGTGAAGGAGGAGGTGTCAGAGAAAGGCGGGGACGGCAAGCGGTCAGCAGCAAAGGACAGTGAGGACAAGGCAGCGCAGGACGGGGAGCTGCCAGCGAAGCAGAAGGACCAGGAGCAGGCGCGCCAGCAGACGCGGCCGGACCAAGAGCGGCCGCAGGACCAGAACCTGGCGCAGGACCAGAAACAGGAACAGGAGCCAAACACGCAGCAGCAGCAGCAGCAACACCTGGAGCAGAAGCAGGAGCAGAAGCAGGAGCGGCCCGAGCTAAAACCACATAATCAACAGCAGGCCACAGGGCGGAGGAGGCTGCTGGTCCTTCAGGAGCAGGGCGGCGGCAAGGGGGCGGAGCAGCTGCCGCAGCAGTCGCAGGCCTGGGCCCAGCCGACCGCGCTGCTGTTGATCGAGCTCAAGGACAGCGCCATGCGGCCGGCGGCAGCGGAGCTGGTCCACAACTTGACCCGCGCCCTGGGCATCCAGAGTCGGGTGGGGCTGTGGTTCCCTCGGGCGGGGGCGGACGGGCCGGCTGCGGCGGCCAATCAGGCGGTGGCGGAGCACCTGCGGCGGTTGGACTCGGGTCTGCAGCGGGTGCTCGGCCTGCCGGATACCAGGTGCGGCCGGGTGGGAGCATGGCGATGGAGGGTGGGGTGCTGAGGTTGCAAGCTTGCAACCCTGGGGGGGACCGTCGGTGGTGGGGGATGCGATGGGCGGAGAGGGCGGGACATGGGCAGGGACCAGGGAGGGGGGAGGGAGCTATCAGAGGTCGTCTCGTTCCATGTGCGCAGGAATCAGGGAGGGAGGGAGGGAGGGAGGGAGGGAGGGAGGGAGGGAGGGTAGCAGTTGGAGGACTCGGGATTGAGGGGACCGGGAATGTCCTGCCATCGTCGGAATGAACACGCCAACACAGCTTGCCTGGCGGCTGGTGGGTACCCTGCATTGCACTCGGCACTGCACCCGGCACTGCAGGCGATCCCCCGACCCCTGAACACCTTAACCCTAACGACACACCAACACAGTTTTTGGCTGCCTGCTGTCACTGCACCGGCCCCCGCTGCAGGCGACTCCCTGACGGCAACCGGGCGCCCGTGGCGATCCAGCTGCAGCCCAATGACGCGTCCGAGTACGACATTTTCGGGCCGAGCGTCAAGCACTCGGACGCGGCGCTATCGGAGGTGGTCGAGGCGGCGGCGGGGAAGCCGGTGGTGGCCTGGGTGGTGGACTCGCAGGATGAGGCCACTCGGTGCGCCCGGGCGGGTCTGGGTTTGGTGGTGGCCAACGACCCGCTGACGGTGAGGAACCGGCTGCTGGCCGCGGCGAAGCACTGCGGGGGCGGCCTGGCGGGCGCGGCCTCCGGCAGCTCGGGGGCGGGCGCAGCGGCCGGAGGAGGGAAAGCGGGCGGCGCCGGCGCCGCGGCTGCGGCGGGGTGAGCGAGGCAACGGCGGGATGAGCGAGGCCGCGGGGTTTGGTTTGTGGGGTTGCGGGGTTGGGGAACGGGTATGGAAGGTCGGCAAGGAGGCGCATGGACGCGGGGAGGTGGGCGCGGGGTGGGGGTCTCCGCAAGGGAGGGCTTGGGCGGGTCTGTGTCTGCGGAGGGGAGGGTCTGGGGGTTGCTCGTCGCGGAATGTGAAAGGTAGTCAGTTTCGATGATCCGCTGCTGTGGGCGGAGGCGACACCGCGGAAGGGCCCGTTCACCGGGGACACCGCGTTTGCTGCTGTCCTGCACTTGCTTGGTGGGATGCGGCGGCCAAGGAGGAAGTACCTGCGATGAATCCCAAGACGCGAGGGAGGGAGGCGGTACGGCGGTACGGCGGCACCTTGGTGCAGGCCGGGTACGTGGATGGGACGGGAAGCATCGATCATTGCTGCACTTGGAAACATTGAAATGCAGCTGGACCGGCCGGAGGTTGGAGACGTGGAGAGGTGACACTGGGAGGGTTGGGAGGGAGGCGAGAGGGAGGGCACTCACCCGGTCTGGTAATCCAAGGGGTGCGGGGGGCTTGTGCATGGTACTGGTACTGGTACTGGTATTGGGCGTGCACCGCACAAGAATTGATGCCCATGCCAGTACTGGTTGCACCAAACGGGATGGGCGGGCGGGTGTTGGGCGGGATCGGACACGCTGGGCGGGATGGGTGGAGGTCGAGGGGGAGGTCGGTGGGTATACCGTTTCGAAGGGCCTGTGTCCAGTATGTTGTGCGGGCCTGCAGTGCCCATAGTTGCGGCATGGGGCTGGTGTTGCCGATGGCGCTTAACTGCACCGCGACCGGCCGTGGGGCTGGGAGTCCTCGCGCCTGGGATATCTGACTCGCTCGTACATTACCCGTTTGGCTCGTTTGGATTCCAGCTCGAGGCTGCCGAACACTTCAGGGTGTTGTTGAGGCTTGAGGGTGTTCACGGCAGCACCTGTCTTGACTGAGGACCTCGACATTTACCGACGAGGAGGACGATACGATGCATCCACGCCGCGGTCACCAGCCGGTGATGTGATGTGATGCGTGTGCCGGTGCGTGACGGGGAGAGACAAGCCCTGGACGAATATCGACGACAGGTTTGCAAGTCGCATTGTGTTGGTTGCTGACATGTTCAAGTTGTCGCCGGTGTAGCACATCGCGTATAATGGTTCATGCGGTTGATCCGAAGCAAGGGGGGCGGGCGACGTCGTCATCCCTAGACCTGGCTCCGTGTGGGGCTTACTGGTAGATGGCACTCCCGAATGACGGGTATGCTGTCCCTCGCTGCAAGGTGGTAATGGGCGTGGGTGTGTTCGTTGTTGACCTGGTCACTCGCATCGTGGTACCGTGAGCCCAGATGGGACCTCCCGACCCACAAGCCGGGGCAAGGTGAGCCGTTGTCGCCCCCTTCTGACATATAACATAAAAACCCACATTGGGTCACTGCGGTATCCACACCAGGTGGGACGCAGGGGACTCCGAACACACCGAATGCCGTTCAGAAGTGCCCTGCGAGGTCGGCATGCCCCAACACAGAGTTATTGTCAAAACCTCGACGGCCCCTGGCCCCGTCCCGTCGCTTTTCGACAGCGCGGAACGAAGATGCGGCGCCCTGCGCGGCCACCAGCGCATGTCGTCCTTTGTGTCCGTCGTGCTCGACGACCGCGCGGCCGCTGGTGGCACTGCTGCTGCCGGGTGGTCAGATGACTGCCGTGTAGCTGGCGCGCACATGGCGGGGGCGGATGCGCAGCCGACGGGCGGATCGGTCTCACGAAGCCGCCGAAGCATTCAGATCTCATCTGCCAGCGAATCGATCACCATTCAGCTATAGCTCATCGGCACCGGAAGTCTGGGACGAGTACTGCTGAGTCCAAAATTCACGGCAAATTATTCCCCCATCGCAGTGCACCCAGGCAAATAATCCGCGACGACCTTAGAGAACCCCGTCGAGACGCGGCGATCGATCGGCCCTCTCACGAACGGCGCTATCCCGTATCCCCTCCGCACCCGCGGACCGGTGGTCCTGTGCCCCCCTGTCCCCGCCTGCCCCCCCGCCTGCGCCCCCCCCACCTCAACTCGCAGCACGATAGATGACTCCGCCGTAACACTACTCTGCGGTGGTTTTCGCGCGGCTGGGCCCTCGGAACCGCGAGTGTGGCCACAGCTCGCAACCCGAACCAACCCTTACACAACCGTGTACGGTCCTCGAATCCTCCGTCTCTTTTGAGCGCGGCCACAGTTGGCATGGTCCGAAGCCATGACCGACGGGGCGACCCTCCGGGTCCCGTCTGCCAACCCGTCCAGAAGCGCGCCGTGCAGTCTCAACGGAAGGCTGCTGTGCCCCCGCCTCCGAGCATACATAGAACCTCACACACTGGCGTGGGGTCCCCGTTGGCATCCACCGATCCACGGCATTCTGGTATCTGGTTGTTCAACGGCGACCGGGTGCGCGCCGTCGCGTCAGCAGAGGGTCCCCCCTCTCCCTCGCTGGCGGGACGAAGGGCCCGCGGGTCATCAGCCAGTGCCAGAGGCCCGGCCGCGTCACTCTTTCCTCAGACGGCCGTGGCGAGCAGGATGCCGCCACCAAAGCGACCAACCGTCGCACGCAGATCACGCGACCGACCGGTGACCGACCGCCGCCCATGATGCCATAACCATCCTCGCCGCCCCTCGGCCGCCTCACAACACCCCTCAACACCCGTCCTGCTTGCTTGTTTTTGTCGTCACCACGAACATTGACAGTTTGACACTGTCACTGACACAAGGGGGGCATGTCCACAGGTCAGCCTCCGAAGGAGTTCACGCGCGGCAACAACCGACACCCCACACCCGGGTGTGCCGGGTCGAGCTGGACCCCTCGTCTCGCGCGGCTCTGTTTTCATTGTGTACCGGGGTCAACAGTGCCAACAACCAGTCTGAGGTCACTGGCCTGCGGTCGCGTCCTCCTCTATGCCGGAGGTGGCAGCCCAGTGTTCCCATCCAATCCGCACCTACCCGGCGGCAGGCGGCCCGCCCGCGACCGCGCCCTCCCCCCAGGCGGTGGAGGCACCACCGATGTCATGCCCGCCGCCGGATGACGCGCAGGCTCTTCTCCGGTGTCGAAGGCCAAGCCACAGTGTGGTCACCCATATACGTACATAACATACGGTAATCGAGACCACGCTCATCCCAAAAAAGAAAGCCTCCGCCCCGTGGCCCAGACCTTGACCAGCAACAAGCTGCGCTGCCGCGCAACGCACACCCACCAGCAACGAAGAGGCGCCATCCCCCAGCCCCAGCCCGGGGGATGCGAACGGATTCAGAACCGCCGTGCCGCTGTACAGGGGGGTGGGTGTTCCCGCAACCCGCATTCGTTCGCAGATGGGCACTTGGTGCGGTGCGGGGAAGTAGTCGTACCCGGCAAGATCGCAGGCGATTCGGGATCGAGTGCAGCCCCTCCCTCCCTCCCTCCCTCTTGACCGGACTTTTGCTCTGGCAGCAGCAGCGCAGTTTGAATATGTATACCATTTCATATACCCCTCCCTCCCTCGCTCCCTGACTTTTCCTGGTCCCTTTGGGACTGTGGCCTGGCAATGCACAGGCGGACGCCGCGAGCATGGCGGCTACTGCGACGCCCCGAGTACCCCACCCACCGATACCCCTCTCGCGAGGAGGGGGAGGGCCCTCGCCCCCGCCACCGAACTTCTAGAACGGCACGACCGAGGTGCCTCCCCCCATGGATGTACACACGCACCCGCACATGCAAGACCATTTTTTCTGGGCACACGTGAAGACGAGACGGCACTTTTGAGAAAGTCCATGCCAGTTGGATTCCACGCCGGTGATAGCCACTGATGCCTGCACCTGGCCGGGCTGAGCACGCGCATCCCGTACCGGGGATCCATTCAATACAGCCCACCACCACCGCAATCAACGTCGGGCCGCAGCCGTCAACACGGGTGGCAGACACGGGGCACAACATCGCGTCAACGTCAACAGCAACATCGTGCTTGCAGGTCGTGAGGCCGCGCTGGGACGCGGAACAAGGCCCTGCTGAGAAGGCAGCACCAAGAGCACCCACGGCCCCGCCTGGCTCCTTGCCTGACCTCAGCAGCGGTTTCAGCCACGTTCTATCGCCCGCCGGCCCCCGGTGTGAACCTCCAGGGAGTCCACCACGGAGTAAGGGAGTACGTACCGTTGACAGAGCAGCGCTACATGTCAAGCAGGAGCTGCAGCAACATTAGCAACATTAGCAACATCAGCAACAGCAGTGCGATTTGAACCGCTTCTTTCACGGCGGGTGCCCGGCGGGTGCATGCCGATCAGTCCACGATGCCGGAGGGTGAGGAGGCAGAAACCCGGCCCCCTCCCGACCCGAGCCGGGTGGAGGGTGGTGTGGGGCCTCAGCTGGCGCCGTGCCGCTTGTTGCTAAGCGCCACATGCACCCGCCGCAGGTCATAGGCCTTGCGGCTGGCCTTGTCCGACAACACGGCGTACGCCTCCGAAACCATGGGGAACACCGTCCGCGCCGCCGCCACCACCGCCGCCCGCATCGGCGACGACGGCGCCGCCGCCCCCGCCGCCGCCGCCGCCGCCGCCGAGGCCTTGTCCGGGTGGTACTGCAGCGCGAGGCGCTTGTACGCCGCCTTGACGTCCATCTCCGACGCTTGGTACGGCACGCCGAGCACGGCGTAGTGGTCGATGGGCGGGGTGCCCGGCGTCGCCACGCCCGTCATCGCCGCCAGCAGCGCGGCGGCGGCGGACGGCGCCGGCGCCGCCGACGCGCGCGCGAGCTCCTGCAGCCTCGTCAGGATGTGCCTCAGCAGCGGCAGCTCCCGCGGGTCCACGTCCGTGAACTCCACGAGCTCACCGTAGCCGCCGCTGGCGGAGGTGGGGCTGCCGCCGCCGCCGGCGCCGTTGCTGGCGGCGCCGCCGATGGTGACGCTGCCGGTCTTGGTCTTGGCAGCGGCGGCGATGCCGCCCGTGCGGGCGGCCGCGGTCGGGGCGGCGGCGGCGGCGGCCGCCGCCGCGGCGGCGGCGGTGGTCAGCTGTATGCATCGCTCCAGGGCGGCGGCGGCGGGTCCGAAGGCGTTGACGGAGGCGAGCGCCTCCGCCCGGCACTGCGGCCGGAGACAGACCGGGAGGGACAGACACCAGTGGGACAGGCCAAGAGGGACAGACACCATATGAGATGTGATAGGCTTTCGCAATTGCCGCCGGTCATCAACACGGGGCACATTATCTCCGGCGTCTCAGTTTCGTCTCGACATGTTTCGCCAATCCCAAAACAAACGCCCCCATCAGCACCACCTTCACGCCCCAGCACTTGTACACGCACACGCACGCGGTCCCACCCATATGCGTCCCGCAGGACGGGAGCCAGGCACCTAGGTAGCTTGGAGAGGGCGCCAGTCCCCTGTCCCCCCTCCCCAGTGCCCCGTCCCCAGTCCCAGTGCCCCATCCCAGACCTCCGGTTCCTCACCTTCCAGGGCTTGGCGTAGGCCTCATCGTGCGCACTCGCGGCGCAGCAGTCCGCCACCGCATCCGGGTACAGCCGCATCGCCACGTGGGCCGCCGCACGGCTGCAGTACAACGCCGAGATCATGCGCTGCTCCCCCGGCACGCGCGCGCCGCCGCCGTCGCGCCGCTCGCACGCCGCCGCCGCGACGGCCGCCGCCGCCGCGGCGCAGTCCGCGCCGCCGCCGTCGCTGCTCACGCCGCCCAGCACCCCCGCCGTCGCGGCCGAGGTGATGCCGCCGCAGGGGATGTGTCCGACGGCGGCTCGGCCCCCGGGACCCCCGGCGGTCCGCGGGGGCAGCAGCAGCTCCAGTGCGCTCGTGTAGAAGTGTCTGGCCAGGGGGTACTGGTCGCTGCGGTAGGCACGATTGCCGGCCTGGGGACCAACCGGGGGTCGGGCAGATAGGAAGGAGGTAGGTCGGGCAGAGGAGGTCGGGCAGGAGGTTTGGGCAGGAGGTTTGGGCAGAGCAACCCCACGACCCACGCGGGAGCGCATCACCCGTCCCTCACCTGCTTGAGTCGCTCCACCGCCGCCACCAGCAGCGCCACCCCCGCCTCCGCGCCGCGCTTCTTCATGTCCCCCGCCCCGGCGGACGCCGACGCGGAGGACACGCCGGGGGCCCTGGAGTGCAGTACAGCGGTGCCGTCGACGCCCTCGGGTACCGCAGTCAACGCGGCAATGTCGGGCGGCAGGCCCCCCGTCAGGTCGGCACCAGGTTGCGCCTTGGCGCCGCCGCCGCCGGCGGCGGTTGCCGGGCTCGTCGCCCCCGATGATGTCGGCAGGGCGGCCGAGATGGAGGTGCCCAGACGCGAGATTAGAACCGGCTGCTGCTGCTGCTGTTGCTGGCCGCTGTCCCCCAAACGCAGCTCCGGATCAGGAACAGAATGGCAAGGGTGTACGCGGCCGGGGGCGGGGGCGGTGTCGCCGTTTGCGCCGGCACCGACGGTGGCGGCGGCGGCGGCGGCAGCGGCTGCCGCCGCCGCCCAGTCCCAGCCGGTGGCGCCGCCACCGCTGGTGCGGGTACCACCGGCTGCGCTGCCGCCACCGCTACTGGCTTTCATGCCGTTGCTGCGAAGCGTGACGGAAGGAGGGACAGGAGGATTGGGATCAGGGGCGGCGGCGGGACGGGACTGAGACGCGGTTCGTGGGGGGGCCGGGGCCATCTGACACGAGCAAGAGAGCTAGGGTTGGACGGCTCACAGCATTGCAGAAGGTTCGCAGCAAGTAGCACCAAACAGCAGACAGCAACAAGAAACCTGCACCAAGAAACAGCAGGCAGCAACAAGAACAGCACGCAGCAACAGGGTGGCAGCAGGCAACAGCGTCAAGGAATGCCTGGTACCTGCGCTGTCAGGAGCGGAGGAAAACACCCGGACGTCCCAAAGAGACAAGACGAGTAGTCCGGGCCATAATCGAGTGTAGACATACCAACCCGACGGGTCCTCCTCACACCTCATCAGACTAACCAGATGGCCGCACTAGCCCCCCCTCCCGGGGGCCAACGCCCACACGCAACAACAACTGACGGTGTGACCGATCGCCGCCGCGGCGCGCTGGTGCTCGCGCAGTCCCCAGAGCCTTACCCGCCGCGGTCAGGTACCGCCCCCACCGCCACTCCGCTGCACGTCTTGCCCGCCTGTGCCGCCGCCGCCGCCGCGTCGACGCCGTCACCATCGAAGCCGCCGTTAGGTTCGCCGCCGCCGCTGCCACTGCCGCGCAGAGGGCCCTCGGCGGTACCCACCAGGATTAACCCAAACCCGTACGGGCTCGGCTCCTGGGAAGCCGGAGAGCCGTACGACGAGCCGTACGACGCTGTCCCCGACGCTGGGGTGGACACGCCCGCAGCGGAGCAGCCGCCGTCCGCCGCCGCGGCCGTGGCAGCCGACGATGCCGGCGACTGGGACGCCGGCCGCGGCCGCGGCGGCCGCGGCGCCGCACCGCCGCTGGCGGCCCCGTCACAGCCGTTCAACGCGCTCATACAAACCGCAGCGGCGGCAGGCGCTTCCGTACTGCCGTACTCCGCGGCGCCGCCAGACGTGGACACGGCGCGCGTCGTACGGGCGGCCTCTGGCGGTGCCGCCGACGTCTCCGGCGTCAGGGATTGGTAGCTGAGGCTGCGGCGCAGCGGCGGCGTAGCCGCGGCGTCGAGCTCCGACCTCGAGTGGCGGCCGTCCAGCCGCCGAATCGGGCTCG
Organism: Eudorina sp. 2006-703-Eu-15; assembly: GCA_003117195.1. Lineage (NCBI taxonomy): Eukaryota > Viridiplantae > Chlorophyta > Chlorophyceae > Chlamydomonadales > Volvocaceae > Eudorina > Eudorina sp. 2006-703-Eu-15. Next base: position 167,475 of record BDSI01000052.1, on the reverse strand, counting down.
ACGGCCCGGAGCTGGCCGAGGGCCGCGCGCGGAAGGTCGGGCCTCCGTCGTCGTCGTCATCGTAAGCTGTCAGCCCCTGGGGCGGCGGCGCGGACGCCGCCGCCGGAACGGAGCCCGATATCCGCCGGACGGGGCTGCGCGCCGGTGAGCCTGCAGTCGCCGCCGCCGCCGCCGCCGCGCCGGCGACCGGGTCCGACCTAGGCAGGCCCCAACCGAGATCCGACCCACTGACCCGTGGGACCCGCGCCGCGGGCGCCCCACGCCCGCTGGGACCCGGCTCCGCGGCACCCATGGCGGCGGCAGATCCGCCACCGCTGCTTCGACTGGCGTGCGCGCCTCCAGAGCTGGGTCGTGTCAGCGGGGCCGTACCGGCGGCCGCGGGCCACGGCGCCCCGGCGGCGGCGGCGACGGCCGCCGTGGAGCGCAGGCAGGCCAGCTGCGTCAGGGCGGTGTGCAGCTGCTCCTCGGCGGCTGCGGCTCGGGACCGCCAGCGCCGGACCTCCTCAGCGGCCTCCGCCTGCAGCAACAACAGCAGCAGGACGCAGCAGCAGCAGCAGCGGCAGCAACAGTAGCAGCGGGGCGAAGCGGCACAACGACCTCAGTGGGCGCGGTGCCCCGGTGCAGTGCAGTGCAGCCCGACAGCGTAAAGGGACGGACGCCACGGCGTCACTGTGCGCGCTATCCCGCGCTGCGTCAACCAACGTCAGAACCCACCCTTAAGAGTGACATCCAACCACGCAAACTCCGGTGCCGACAAGGTGCACACCGGTTGCAGGGTGAAACCATGGCCGGGGGTTGCTCCCCCCCGGGCGCCAGGGAGGGAGGATCCTGGCAGGGGCAGCCCGTATGTGTCCGGGTGTGTCACCGGCCGACCCATGGGTCGCTACTTACGACCCCACGAGTCGCCCCTTGCCGATGCCACCCAGTGACAGCGGGCCATGCCCGAGACCGCTGTCTTAATCGCAACACAGATGGCAAGGCGCAGTGCTGCGGGGGCAGATGGGGGCCCCCAACAAATCCCGCGGCGCAGTGATGGGGGGGTAGGTGCGGGCCCCTACAACCAATCCCGTGGCGCAGTGGCGCGGGGTTTGGGAGGGGAGGGGGGGCTGAGGGGCACCACCTACCCGGGCTGTCCGCAGCAGGGCCCGCAGCTCAGCCACCTGCGCCTCAGCGGCCGCCGCCGCCGCCGCGGCGTCCCTCTGCCTGGCCAGCTGCGCAGTCAGCTCCAGGACCTCCGCCCGGGACCTGGAGGATGGGTCGGTGGATGGGTGGATGGTGGGTGAGGGCCCGGAAGTCTTCAGCATACCGCGTCGTCACGTCAGCGAAGGCCCAGCGGAACAAGGAGAGGAAGGAGAGAGAGAGAGAGAGAGCGCATCGCGGGAGGGATCTGGAGGTACGGGCCGCGGTACGGGCGGCGGTACGGCCCGGACCTTGGAAGTCAGCGGGACTCAGAAACAAGTGTCGGATACATCCTGAATATCTGAGCGCCAGCCCCGTGGATGCGTCGGCAAGGGGTAAGGTACAGGCGCCGGCGAGCGGGTCCGGGTTTGAGGCAGCACACGGAGCAACCCCCTCCCCGGCAACTCATATAGCCCTCCCTGGCGCCGTTCCGGAGTTGGGGGAGCCGGTGGGCGCCGCTCGATTTGCGTCCGCTTTGTTACGCTGCTACGGTTTCCACCTACAGGTTTTCGAACCAACCCGGACGGGAAGTGGGGCACTGGGAATCATGATTCGCGCCGCCGACTTCGCCTTCACTGCTTAGCGCGGCCCCGTGGTTCCATCGATCTCCTCTCTGAACCACCCGACACACCGCCTCGACTCCGCAAGCGCGTGCTCCAACGCATCAACGGCGCTCCTCCGGGACGACTTCGCGCGACCCAACTGAACGACCACAAAGGTTGCTCCGAAGGTTCCAGCATGGGCGCTTCCCGGTGCTTCCCGGGCGTTCCGGATGTCTCCAACCACCATGACCCTTTCATACCCTTGAAATTTTTCTTAAATATTATTTAATTATGTGAATTTGACAGACTGCATGACGAGGATGACCAGCGGCCGTTACGATGCATGCCGGGGCGTCCATGATCGGTTTTACCTCCGCGAGCTTGCCGTACATTATGTACTACTTCACAACATTCCCAACAGCGCTTAACAGCATGAACATGCCGGACTTGTAGTCTGTGATGCGAGCATAAGTAATCGACCCGCCGCATTTACGCCGCGTCTTGCTTGGTCCCAAGAGTTTTGCAGCATGGCGTCTTCCTAAAACCATCGTTGCAACCAACGTCATGTCCTCTACTTTGCTGTATTACCCCGTATAGCAGCGTTTAGTGCAGCCTCGAAGTCGGTGTTGTAGAGCAGCGTGCTGGCAGCGCCGACCCAACCCCGGTCTGATTTGTTATCACAACAGAAATCCGCGCATGAGACATGATGACCAAACGCAGCAAGCAGGCTGTTAAACGACTTTTCTCTTCCCACAACTTCTTTTCTGATTCTTTCCACATTCCCTGTTTCCTCCCACATCGCAAGCTCGCCCACCTGCCCAGCTGCTCCGCCAACGCCAGCTCCCGCTTGTGCGACGCCTGCAGCTCGTCCAGCAGCTGGGCCCGCTGGACTGCCAACGAAGACGCCCCCGGAACACCTCCTGGTCCGGCTGGGGCGGTCAGACCGGAGCCAACCGCCGGAGCGGCCGATGGGACGCTGGCAGAAGCCTGCAGTGCCGTTCCCGCACCGTTCGCCCCAGCGGCGAGCGCGCCAGGGCTCTGCCCGTGCCCGCCGCGCTCATCGCCCGCGGGAGCTGCCGTGCCGCCCCCGTCGGCTGTAGTCCGCTCCGGCGTCGCCTCCGGACGCAGCGGCAGCGGCGCCTTTCGCGATTCGGAGAGCCGCCTCTGGCTGCCGCTACCGCCGCCGCCGCCGCGACTTTGCCCCTCCCCCACGGACTGCTCATCCCACTCGCCACCATCAGCCGCCGTCGCTCCTGCCATACCGGCGGCGCTGCTGTCGGCTGCCGCTTCACCAGCGTGCTGACCGGGTCGAGCGGCGTGCGGCGGGCCCATGGCCGACGGTGGCTTCGCGGGGCTGCCGTGGGCAAGGCTGCCGTGGGCGGGGCCGCCGTGGGCCAGCTTCACGGAGGCGGCGGCCGCGGCGCTGCTGTAGCCCTCCGAGGAGGCTTTCAGTCGAGCGATCTGCAGCTCCAGGGAGGACCTACAACGACAACGGTAACGGTTGTATTAACGGCAATAAAGGGAGCAGGATCCCGCCGTGGCGGGAGGGCTGAGCAGCAGCACACCGCAGCTCGCAGTGCGCAAATAGACGCACGGGAAAGACCCACATGCACCCACCGACGCGCGACAGTCCCTCCCTCCCTCCCTCCCGAACCCCTTGGTGTGTGTGCCTCGGAGCTCCTCTTTATGGTAGCACAAAGGGCAGAGGGTGTGTGTGTGTGCTGCCGAAAGGCGGTCCTCGCGGAAGCCCCGGCCCGCCCCCCCCCTTTCACCAAGCGACTCTGTCCGTCGCTCCTTACCCCTTACCCCACATTAAACCTGGTCTCAATTCAACTTCCGCTGCCATGCAGGTGCCTCGTCACGTAAGAAAGTAAGCAAGAATTCTGCGTGGTTCTGGGTGTGCCTGGGTTCGCTCCTGGGTTTGGTATTTCTTTTCAACCCCACCCCCCTAGTACCTTCGCGTGCTGCTGAGCTGCGGGCTGACCGGGTTCTCCGTCGTGGTTGTCATCACCGCCCATCCCAGCAGGGACGGCCGACTCGCCAACCCAAACGGCGACCCCGCGGCTCCACCACCACCACCACCACCACCACCGCTGCCGCCTCCCTCGCCGTCCGCCCCCGGCAGACCTGACCCAGATGAGGGCGAGTCCCTCGCCGGGCCAGACGCGTCCGGCGCCACAGCTGCTGTTCCCGCGCCACTAGGCGCCGGCGATGCCAGTGAGGAAGCGGACGCCACAGCAGCCACCTTGGCGAGGAGCTGGCTCGGGGACCGCGGCGGCGCCGGCGAAGATCGGCCCCCGACGGAGTCCGCGAGATCCCTGGCGACCTCAGCAGCCGCCGCGGCGACGGCGGCGGCGCTGCCGCTGTCCCGCGACGCGGCGGCGGCGGAGGTGGCCGCGATGATGGCGCTGGCGGCGGCGAAAGCCGTCGCCGCGACGCCGCCCGGCCGTACGGACGGTGATGCCGCACCGCTGGCGCACAAAGAGTCCACCGCAACCACCAGCCCGCCGCCGCCGCCGCTGCTGCCGCCGCCTACACCGCGGCCGCCTTCACACAAGCTGCGTCTACTCGACCCAGCGACGGCATCCATGGCCGTGGTCTGCGGCGATGTGATGACATGCTCCGCGTTGTTGTTGCTGCTGGACCCAGCCACCAAGGTGGTGGTAACGCCGCTGTGGGCGTCGCCTGGGCTGTTGTTGTTCTTGGGGGGGCTGCTGCCGGCGGCGGCCGCTGCGACGGCAGCGAGCGCACGCAGAGAGGAGGCCGCGGCGAGGGGTGGTTTGGCAGGGGACGACGCCGCGGCGTGCTCAGGGATCAGGATCCTCGATGGCACTGACTTCACAGGCGGGAGCGGCCTGTACTCGGGCAACAGGGCTGCGTTTTGCGGTGGTAGCGTAGCTGACGGAACATGCGCCGCCGATGAAGGCTCAACAGGGGATGGGGATGACGGAGGTCTGGCGTCTCCGTTTCCCACGGCAGCTGCCGCTCCAAGTGGAGATGGGTTGGCGGATGCCGCTGCCGCTGACGAGAGCCCGAGGCTGCCAGTCCTGATGTCGTCGGCTGCTGTTGTTCTGCCGCTGCTTGTAATGGCACAAGCGTTCGGCGAATGCGTCGTTTGTGAGGTGCCGTTGGTGTAGACACTCCTCCGGCGGACACGAGGGGGCGTTGTCCAGTCGCTTTCGCCGTGGGCGCTGGTGGCGTTCCTGTCCTGATCGGCCGTGTATTTGCCAAAGCTGCTCACATCGAGCCCCAGTCGGGGCCGTTCTGGCGGTGGCGGCTTGGTGCCGACATCGGCAGGCTGGCGCGTGTCCTTTGGCGGTAGATTCGGCACGTCGTGTATGTCCGAGCTGACCAGCCCGGGCATGCTCACAGCTGAACATGACTCGCGCCGGAGCTTGAGGTTTCGCAGTACCGCGGTCACATCGACAGAGGACTGGCTTGAGAGAAGACTAGACTCGACGCTTGCAAGAGCTGTAACTTCCGCCGTTTGCAACATCGGAGAGCATAAAATTGAGTGTTGAACCTATGTATCATCCATTGCAATGGTCAGGACAGGGACAAGTCGAACTTCACTATCGCCAGGCTACCTAGTGCAGCGTCGCGCTGCCAGCTTGTCACCAATGGCGTTAATGATGAAGAAGATTGTCAGGCCGAGCTGCCGTCGCGATTGTGTCTCTGAAACACAAGGCCAGGCTTTCGACAGGTCGAATCGCCACCCCCTGAATCGCCGTTGGGGTGCAGTCAAATTAAAGTCAATAAATTATTCGTCTATGCGAACGAGGTCAAGCTAGAAAGCGCGCTGCTTCTGAAAGTGGACCGTACCGTGGATCCTCCCGTGGTCAACGACTCTTTTCCTGGGCCCTCATCGCGTAAATCTATCTGGAAACGAATCGTTATGTTGAGTAGAAAGCGTTTGCCTGTTTCTGGTCGGGTAACTGATGCTGGCTGTGACGCTCAATTCATGCCCACCGTCCTCCAACACCTTAAGCGCACTCCCATTACGTAACCAGGCAAAAGGCGACGACATAGGCGTGACTTGCAGGATAACCCTGCAATCGCTTGGCGCCAAGGCGGCCAACCGGCTCGCGCGTTTCTTTCGAGTTTCTTTCACTGTCGATCGTGTTTCCGCCTGGTTTCTGCCGGGTGTATGGTACACCCTTTACACCATACGCGCGCGGCTGAAAGCGTCAAAGAGCCCCTCACGCCAGCAGGCGTTGCCGGTGCCCTCTTCATAAGAAAAAGACGATTGCTGTATCTGTATCTAGTCACGCCTGGCACGCAGAGAGCCGTACAAGGCAACCTTACTACCGGTACGCAAGCAGACGCAGTCCAGCTTGTACTCAACACAGGGTGGCTCCCTTGGGTGATCAATCGCGGAGACGCATGGCTGTGTGTACGCGCAGGGCAAACCATGCCCTGGGTCTTTCGGATCTTCTCCCAGCGACATATGCAAACAAGGGGCACCTCTTTAAGAAGCAATGTTACAAGGGGGATCAGCAGTTAAGCCGCTCGCTCGGGGCACCTCTTTAGGCGTCTAACACGACCACATTGGCTGCACTGCGAACGCCCCTGACGAGGATTCTGCAGAGGGGCGTAAAAGGGCGTACCGCGTACACCCATAAGTACGTAAGTACGTACCCCGTACACCCGTACGTACTCCCGCGAGGAGCAACCCACATTCATCACGATAGGAAGCCAGGGAGGTCCGCGCAAGTTCCAAAGGGTTACGACAAGTCGTACAGAAGCAGTCCAAAAATATTTGAAATCATCGTATTGGATCCTGGGTCGCGGGCGCGATCCGATGCGCCACTAACACGGTCTGTGTCTCTCACAGGGACTTCCCACCCTTTCCCACCGCGCACCACCAAGCTCCAAATCGGCGCAAGCGCACCAGATTGGCCGGGGAAAGCCCAGCCGATTTCCCCGCGGCTTCCCTCTACGTTCCACCAAGGCGTGACGCCAATCGCGGCGTCCGCTGACAAGATGCCTACGAGCTAGCTGGGCCCGTTGGAACACCCGGTCGGGACTCGGGTAGGTCCACCTTGTAACGATTACTATGATGCGGCACCAACGCCGCAAGCCACCGCGACCAAACGTCAAAGCCCTGCGAGTTTATTTTCGTCTTTGTGCCAGCGGCCAATCAGGCGTCTCAAAAAAGCGACACGACGCAGCCGGCCAAAACACACACACACACACACACACACACACACACACACACACACACACACACACACACACACAGCAGGTGTGTTCTCGCGGCTCAGTTATCTTTAACACACAGCAGGTCGTCACCGTGTCGTGCTTCGGCGGGCTCCCAAGTCTCAGGACACCGGAAATTACACGCGCCGCGTCATCGCCATGTCAATCTCGTCACGTGCGCCAGTACGTACAGGCTTAGTCAGCAAAAGCCCCCACCGCAGCTGAAGAGCGCGCCCCACCCCCACACACCCGCCGGCTCATCGTCGTACGGTATCGTCATTTCAGGGGTGCGGCCGTCATACATTTTGGGGGGTTACTTGAGGACCAGCCCCGCTGTGACATACACCGATTCCTCTGCTTGCACGTCGTCACAATTCAGGGTCCGTCACGTCTTGTGAAAGCTCCATAAACTAACCGACCCATTCCTACCTAACCCCCAACCAAGAGCCGAAGCAATGGATAAACTTGTCATATGAGCACGCGTGGGTGGCAACCGAAGGCAAGCACGTTCCCGCCGTCGTCGTCAATCACGTACCCGCGGCTTCAACAGCCGCAACCTCAGCCAACTGACCCAGATTAATTACATTGCTCCCGCGTCCCAGAGTCCGGTCAGGGGAAGGCGCGACTCATGATGCACGACCCATGTATGGAGGCGGGCGCAGGGGGCAGCCCGCGCCATCTGTCAGGTCAGCAACGAGGTGTTGAACTGTGGGGTTGAACTGCAAGCCTCCATGGCCGTGTCCTGACCTGTCAGCGTCCCGCCCGCAAGTTGTCTGAGTGCCCCTGAGTGACCCTGACCTCACTCCTTGGCAGCAAGAATTTGCCTAGCGGCCTCCAGCCGTCAGCCCCGACCCAGTCAGGGGGATTACCTTCCCGCCCACCCTGTCCTCTTGTTCACTTGCGTTTACAGACGCGCCCTGTCGCCTTTAGCTCTTGTACTGCACCTTCAGCACTTGACCTGCGAGTGGGTGCCGACCCAGGAGGGAGGGGCCGTACATCTCAGGTGCTGGTCCAGGGTCGCATAACGAAACGAGCAAAGAGAAAGGTGCATCCCCGGGGTCCTGCTCATTATCTCTCCACCACGGCCGCCGCCGCCGCCACCGGATTTTCTTCGCCGCCGATAACAGAAACACGCTGTGATAGTTCGGGTCTGTTCCCTACATGGCGGCATCGCCACCACCACCACCACCACCAAACCCGACTTATCCCTGGCACAAATGACCCGGACGCTGCCGCCTCACCGCATTGCTGCCCCTCCGCCCACCGAGTCCCCCAGATGATGTCAATCACGACAGCGAAACCGCTCGTCCCCCGCCCGCCCCCTCCCCTTCCCTTGCCTCCATCCCTCCAAACTGACGCACGCACCCGACGGCTTGCGGCCGTCCGCGCCCACGGCGTGCACCTTGGTCTTGTTGGCGGAGGGCGGCGAGTTCAGCACGCGGTCGCCGCAAAGGGCGTCGAATGCGTAGCCGTCCGACTCCACCCGGCTGCGGGAGCTGCAAGCCCCGTCGGGGCCCATGCACCCCGGCAGCTCCGCCAACTTGGCAGCCTCGTCCGCCTCCGGCGCTGTGGAGAGCGTCACGTAGCTATGCACGGCACGAAACAGGGGGGTGCCGGGGGAAGACTGGCTGACTGCCAAACTGAACGCTCCAGGGCGGCGGGAACGCGCAATCGGGTCAGCCGCAGGGGGCCAACGGGTGGGCCCGACACGTGCGTCAGACAACGGAGAGCGGAAGGGGCCAACCATGGAGCAAAATCACGCACAAGCAGTCGGCGCCGGGGACTGGGATTGCGTGTGCGGCTCCCGAACTTGACCAGGACCGGGACTTGGTCAGGGGTGGCTGAGGTCCGCCACACTGGGAAGCCCACACGTCACGTCACGTCACGCCACGGGGGGCCCCCGCTGGCACCCACATCCGAGCAGGCAGCTCGCAGCTGCCACTGCCACTGCCACTGCCACTGCATGCCACCCACTCCTGGCGCTGCGGCACCATGGCGCCTCATGCAGCCACGGGGCCCTGGTCCCTGCCACCTGACCTCATTGACCTCATTGACCCCACACTCACATTTTGCCGTCCGCCTCAATCACCGGATGCACTCGTTGCCGCACGCCGTTGCTGCGAGGGCAAGCGCAGGGCCGCTTTCAGCTGTGCTGGCCTGGGGGTAAGTGTGCTGGCCTGAAGGTAAGTGTTCTGGCATGGGGGTAAGTGTGCCGCCTGGGGCAAACGCCAAGTTGAGTGTGTCGGTAATGCGGATGGCGGGGGCGCTGCGGTGTGCACGCGTGTGTGGATGTGGATCGCTGTGAGAACTGCCATCTCGACGTTTGGCACACCCCAGCTGCCGTCCTCTGCGACAGCTTTCGTGCCAGCTAGCTCTGTGGTGTCGTCCGCTCAGAGCGGTGGAAGCGGGGGGCCCCGGACGGAGGCAGCGGCGGATGGGTGGTGTGCCATAGGGCATGGTAGGCCCTGCACACCTCTTCCACTCGCCGCCCAGCATCTTGCCGTCCTTGAATTCCAATCCCTGGTAGTACTTGTCACCGGTCTTGATGTCGATCTAATCAAGCAAGGAAGGTGGAAGATGGAAGGCGGGAAGGAAGGTGGGTGCGCGGTAGGGAGGCGTTCGTAGGGCACACGGCCTGACGGGACACGCTTGGCACGACCTGCCCAATCGTCAAGCTGGCCCCCCGCACTTCCTGAGGTTCACAGTGCCGCGCTTTTCGAGTCGGCCCCGCGGAGAGCATTGTCCATGTGAATTACTGCGCGCGGCCGCGCCAAGTCGTTCGGTGTCGGTTGGTCCAGGCGGTTGATAGATGGAACGGTTGCGGGCCGAAAGTGCCTACCTTGTAAAAGTGCCACGGGCATACAAGGCATTTGTGTCCGTTAACGTCCTCGATATCGCCGATGCCCTGCGACACAGGCATTTTAATTCGACACCAACCGTATGGCGTGCCCAGTTGCCCAACTTGACGCAAAACTCACCAGTGGACCACCAGCATGAAAACAAATGCTGTCTATGCAGGACAGTTTCCCATCGAACCGTAGTACCGTTACATACCGCCCCTACGAGTACAGAGAGTCTTGTATTGCGTTTCGTAATGGTCTTCTTGGCGGGGCTCAGCTATAACCCACATTAATTTTTGCATGTAGTCGTCCTCCCTCTGGACATGAAGTTGAGTCACCCACGCAGGTGCCCAGTGGCTTGCTGACATCTTCCGGTGCGTTCCCCGAGGTGGTTGAGCCATGCGAAAACAATCGCTTCATAAACTCCATTTTAGCGTGTTTTCTAGTCAAAATAAACGACGCAAAGACCGCAATTGTGGTCAAGAAGGCGTGTCGACCCAATCGAAGGAATCCAGACACAGCACAACTACTGCGGCTGGAGTAGAAGTCGTCAGAGTATGGCGCGTACTTACGAAACGATGTCACAGTTCACGGATAGTAACAGTTACTCCGTACTGCCATTTGTCAGTCTTCCTCAGAGCAGACTCCTCTGCTCTGGTCTTCCTCTTCAAGCGCTTAGACCAATCCGCCGCGCATTCTTACCCTAGACAAAGTTATAGGGACTGAGTGTCCAACGAAAGTTAGTAAGCCATTCGGAGTAGAATTGTACGCGGTCACGACAGTACATGAGCAACGTTCTGCTTTCGGTGCAAATGTAGGCTGGTCATCCCTCCAATGGATTTGTGACATCTACACGTGAAATGCAGTACATCGAGGAAGGCGAGCCTCCTGCGGAACGAAATGTCAGGCGTAGACTGCAATTACACTGAGCGTCCATGCGCATAACCTCATAAATGATGGCGTTACTGGAAAACTAACTACGTGCAGAATGCGAAACGTGTGCTATGCAATATTATCGCGGTTCATCCTGGTTGCTGTGTCGGCCCGCCATGTCTTCCGCGCACGGAAATCAGCTATGGAAAACCAACCCCCGCGGAACGCAACCCCACCACTAGACCCTGCCTCCTCAACGTGGAACTGCACATCCGTATGTGGGTGGTAAACAGACCTGCCGGGGCCCACATGTCGCTACGCTCGCGAGCGACGCCAGCGGCTCTGCAGTCCCGACAGCGGTACACACCCAACCCGCCCGCCCACCCACCCGACAGCCGACCCACAATAGCTCCCGTTAGACCCATCAGCTTCTTTCCACGCCGCGCTGCAGCCCTCGATGTCATCACCATCATCATCATCACCATCATCATCATCCCAGCCAAGTCGATCCTGTGCACTGCCCCAGCTCTGCACCGTACCCGACCCCAGCGCACGCGTCGCCGCAGGCTGGGATCCCGCCACTGCCCCTCCTCCCTTGACCCCGTCCCTGTCCATCGCAGTGCCGTGGTGTCTCACCGCCGTCGTCACCCTCGTCCCCCACCCAAAGTGCACCGCGCCCCCCCCCCGCGCCACCCCACCGAGAGGTCCCCATTGCGAGTCGCTCACACGGCCCCGTTGTACGGCGAGCGCCCGTCCGGCGACGCCATGTAGCCGCCGCCCCCTTGCTGCGCCATGTAGCCGCCGCCATCCTGCGCCATGTAACCAACGCCTTCCTGCGGCATGTACGACATGCCGTCCCGCGCCATGTACGACCCACCCTCTTGCGGCATGTACGACACGCCGTCCTGCGCCATGTAACCGCCACCTTCCTGCGGCATGTACGACCTACCTTCCTGCGGCATGTACGACCCACCCTCCTGCGGCATGTACGACCCACCCTCTTGTGGCATGTACGACCCACCTTCCTGCGGCATGTACCCCGCGCCATCGAACCCGGGTTCCGGCGCTATGTACGACTGCGCCGCCTCACCCCCGTCCGGCATCGCATAACCGTCCCGCGGAACCGGTACGACACCGCTCAAACCGCCACCCGCCAGAATCCCGTCGTCGTGGCCGTTGCCCGGGGCCATCGCCCCGAAACCATCGGGGCTCAGCGGCAGCGCCGCCATCGCCGCCGCAGCAGCGGCGACGCCAGCCGCGGCGGCGCCGTCAACCGCCCCGGCGCCGTCGTCCTCCGCCACGACGGTACGGCCGGGCATCGTCGGCGCCACAGGTACGGCATGCGGCACATCCGCGAGGGAGTAATCGCGGTACAGCGGGCGGGTGCCCCCCAGCGCCTGCTGACCGGTGCCCACGACCTCACCGGGGGCAAGCAGCCGCATGCCCCGGGCCATGCGCTCCAGAACCAGTGACACGTGCTTGCGGAGGCGCTGGGTGTCCTTGGCGGGGGCGAGAGGGGTCACCTGGAGGGGCGGGGCGGGGCGGGGTGGGGTGGGGCGGGGCGGGGCGGTGGGTGGGGAGGGATGGGGGATCGGCAAATGAAGTACTCCCGACTCGCGGACTGTTGATGGTGGGGTGGGGAGCGGGGTGGGGTGGGGCGCGACGGGTTGCGGGAACAGGCAGGAGGAAAGAACCAATTAGTGGGGTCCATGCCCCCCTGGAGATGGAAATCATATGGGGTGTTTGAATGCGCATTTCATGTGGCGGTGCACGCCAGGAAGTGGGCACGCCGTGGGCGCCCATAACCTCTGCTGCGCAAGGGGTACTTGGGTGGGGCGCGGGATGGGGCGCGCGGTGGGGAGGGGAGGGCAGGGGGACAGCAGGGTCTGCAGGTGTGGTGCACACATCTGGCGATGTAGGTCGTTGGTGGCAACCCATCCCCCCCCCCGGCACCGCCACCCGCCACCTGCCCCCCGTTGTCGCTCCCGCCGCATCCCACCCGCCCCTCCCTGCCCCCTCCCTCCCCGGCTGCCAGCAGCCTCCCAGCGGCCTCCCAGACGTCCCAGGATGTCAGCCGGGGGCTCCTCCCCCCCACCCGCCGCCCCCCCCGTGTCAGGCACCACATGCCACCAGAACATCCCCCTCACCTCGTTTCTGGGTTTCTTTCCTCTTTCCATTTTACCCCTCCTCCCCTCCTGGCCCGCTCCGTCCCCGCTCCCACTCCCCCCTCCCCCTGCCCCGTCCCCGCTCCCCCCTCCCCTGCCCCTCCCCGCTCCCCCTCCCCCTCCCCTGCCCCTGCCCCGCTCCCCTCCCCGCTCCCCCTCCCCCTCCCCGCTCCCTCCCCCCACCTGCACCGCCTGCTCCTTGGCGCTCTTGGCGAGGCTGGTCCGCAGCAGGTGCGTCATGGCCGCCTCCGTCGTCTCCTCCCACCCGATCTCGCTGCCGTCAATCACCTGCACAGCGAGGGGAGGGAGGTGAACAGAAACAACCAAACCGGGGAGGGCGGGGGGGAGGGTATAGGAAATTGGTAGACCGGAGGGGGACCGGGAGGGAGGGAGGGAGGGAGGGAGGGAGGAGGGAGGGAGGGGGGAGGGGGGAGGGGGGGAGGAGGGGGGGGGAGGGGGGGGGAGGGAGGAGGGAGGGGGAGGTGCCCGGGAGCCCTCCAAAGGAACCGGGGGGCTCAGGTGGGCGCTAGGCGGGGTTCAGCAGGACACCCGGTGGGCGAGGTGCCCACCGGTACGTGCATGTGCCGTACCCACCCTCCTCCCGCACCGGACCTGAGCGCTCCCACACAACCGCCAGCCCTACCCTGAACCCCCTGTATCGACAACCCCACCCCCTCCCCGCGGCCCCCGGGTGTGCCCGGGTTCGTTTCTGGGCTTACGGTGGTTTCCCTTTCAACCCTCCCCCTCCCCTCGTGGCAACGAACGAACCCCAGCGCGTCCGCCTGGGTTCGTCCCCCCCTTTCGTGGCCGGCCCCCCTTCGTGGCCGGCCCCCCTTTTCGTGCCCCCTTTTCGTGGCCCCCCCTTCGTTCTTCGTGGCTGGCCCCCTCTTTCGTGGCGGGCCCCCTCCCAAATGGGCCACACCTCCGGCGAGATGCAGGCCCTCAGCACACTGAACTCGGCGTCGTTGAGCGCGAACCGCCAGCGTATGAGCAGCAGCAGCAGCTGCACGCATCCCGACAGCCGCCGCGCCTTGGCGGCCATCTCCGTCTGCGCCGCCTCCATGGCCGCCCCCAGCTCCATCAGTGAGTCGTACGTCTCGTTCATCAACAGGTCCAGCTGGTTCAGAGGCGCGGGGTTCTTGTCCTGCAGCGGGCGGAGTTGGGGGGGCGCGGCGGGGAGGGAGGCAGAGAGGGGTTGAGGGGGGCGTTGGCGCGCGGCGGGGAGGGAGGCAGGGCCCAGGGAGGCGGGGAGGGAGGCGGGGAGGGAGGAGTTGGGGTGGGGCGCGGCCCATGGGGTTTGGGACTTGGGAGCGCCGACCAGACATGGCTCCGAGTCGCACCCACATCCGCAGTCCCCTCCCCCCTAGAGACCCGACCCGATCCCCGACCGACGGACACACACGCGGGGGGCCGTGCTGGGGGCCGCGGAAAGGCGAGGGGGGGGGCCGGGGGGTGAAGGGGGATATCTGTCTCCCTGTCGCCCGGACGGCATCTACTGCTCCGTTCGGTGACGCGTCGCGGATTCGCTGTCGCTGTCTTTGTTGACAAAGGGGGGCGGGGGCGGGGGGCGGGGACGGGGGGGGGTTGTCATCGATCTCGGAGCCGCCCCGCACCTTGAACCTCATGAGCAGGCGCTTCTCGATGTTCCTGAACTGCACCGCGCGGTCCTCCAGCTGGGTGCGCAGCTGCGCCACCCGCTGCCGTACAGCGAAGTGCTGCTCGGCCACCTGGGGGGGGGCCCGAGGGGGGAGGGAGGGGTGTGTGGGAGGGGGCGTGTGTAACATCGGTGGGCAAGGCAACAAAAGAACAACAACAAGAGAGCAGCGACAAAAACAACACGATTGCCCCTGCCCACAAAACGCAGTTCGCGGGGTGTTGGGGAAGGGGGGGGGTATAACAAATTGGTAGACGTATTCAAACTGCGCTGCTGCCAGAGCAAAAGGAGGGGGGATGGTAATAACCTTGCACCAGCCAGATGCACCAGGTAACCCCTCCAAATGTGACTGCTCCACAAATGACTCCTCCAAAAGTGACTACACCCCCCCTCGGGCGCGCGTGAGGCTGGGGGCCGGGGCCGGCGCCGGGAGGGGAGGTGTGGATGCAGGCCCGGCGACTCACCTCGAAGAAGTCCTCCAGCGGCAGGGCGTCCTCGTACGACACCGCGAACGGCCCCTCCGGCGGCGTCGGCAGCCCCGCCTCCGCCTCCGCGAAGTACCTGGCCAGCCGGATGCTCAGCTCCTGTGGCCGGCATGTGTGTGTGGGAGGAGGGGGGAGGGGCGGGGGGGGTATGGATTGAGGAACAGGGCGGGGGGGGGGGGGTTGGGATGGAAGCCGCCCAGACACGCCGCATGCACGCAGGCGGGCAACAGCAGCAGCATCGGTGTGGCGCAGCGAAAACGCGGTGCGGGCTGCTCACACGGTGGGGGCGGGAGAGGGGGGGCGGGGGTTGGAACGAAAAAACCCACATCCAGAAACGGACCCCGTCACACCGGGACGCTCGCAGACCCCACCGCCCAGCCACGCAGTCACCCCGCCCGCCTCCCCATCCACCCATCCACCCACCCACCCACCCACCCACCCCTCCGCCCCCCGTACCTACCCCCGCGATCAGCCACATCGCCTCCAGCACATCGCTCTGGATGCGGTACCGGCCCCCCGCCTTGGACACCAGGATGGTCACGTCGCCCGCGCCGCCGTAGAACTGGAACGACATGACGGTGGCGGTGCTGCCCGCGCCCGCGCCGCCCGAGCCCAGACCCAGCGCCGCGCCGGCGCCCATGGCGGCCGCACCGCCCGACAGCGCCTGCGCCACCCCGGGGGGAGCGGCGGCCAGGGCGTCCTCGAAGAGGGAGCCCAGGGGCGGGGGCGCGCGGTTGGTGGAGAGGGTCACCTTAAACTCTGAGGGCAGGGGGGGGGTAGGAGGGGTGGGGGGTGGGGTGGCAGGGGCCGGAGGAGGGGGGCCCGGGCGAGTGGCGGATACGGGGGGGGCAGGATGGGAGGGCGGGTGGGAGCGCAGGGGGCGGGGAGGTGGGTCTTGAAGCGTGGGGCGGAGAGGGGACTTCTATGGGTGAGGAGATGATATGATGGTGAGTGGGTGGGGGGAAGAGCCGCGGCCGGCAGAGACGTGGCAAGCGGTGCACCGGTGCAGTCCTCGCCCCGGCTGTTCCTCAGGCCCGGCTGTTCCTCAACTCGCCAAGGCCCTCGCCCTCGGCCCCGCCCTTCCCACTCCGGATTACTGCGCCGCCGGCGCTGCGCGGCTCCCGACCCCGCCGTGGTCCCAGCTGCAGTAGTACATTTTACCCCCCCCTCCTTTCATGAACCCTCGACCTGCACTGCCCCACCTTTCGCCCTCGGGCCTCCCCCTCTCCATCCCTACCCGCACCTGCGCTCTTGACGGGTGGTATGACCTGGCAGAAGGCGCACAGCGGCAGCGCCAGCTCCAGTCGCTGACTGCGGGGCTCACCGGCTGCGTGGGGCGAAGGGGGGAAGGCAGGGTTAGGCGGGGTAGGGGGCGAAGGCACGGGTAGGCGGGGTAGGGGGCGAAGGCAGGGGTAGGCGGGGTAGGGGGCGAAGGCAGGGGTAGGCGGGGTAGGGGACGAAGGCAGGGGTAGGTGGGGTGGGAGGGCGGGCGGGTTGAGCTTACGCAGGCCGAGAAGGGCCAGGGCGCCCATCTCTTGAGGTGTGATAGGGTGTGGACGCGGCAACGCGGAGGCGACCGCCTGATCCACACCCTCCAGATCCCTCAGGGAGTTCAACGCAACCAGTATTACACCATATACGCTGGGAGTAGCGTTACTTCTACTCAGCTTCCTTGGGTACGGCGAATCTCCCCCTGGACGGCGGGTACGGCCGGTACGGCACCTACTGGGGGTGTTGTAGGTGGCCACCAGCATGGCCGTGGCGCCGGCGGGCAGTCCGGTGCCGGTGCCGATGGAGATGAGCGCCAGGGTGGGCTCCATGGGGTTGGTGCTCACGTCGGGGACCACGATCTCGGGCTGGGGGGCCGGGCCGGGGAGGAAGGGGGGGTACAGGAAATTGGTGGACATGTTCAAACGGGAAGAGGGGGGGATGGAGAGAGCGGCGGCGGGAAGGAGGGCGAGCGGGGAGGGGGGAGGGGGGGCGAAGGGGGAGATGGGGGCAAACGGAGAAGGGGAGGGCGAAGGGGGAGGAAGGGGCAGATGCTGAGTCGCGGGATGAAGGCCAGGAGGACGAGGGGGGCGGGAGGTCGTTGTAAGAGAGTTGGGGTTGGGGAGGGAGGGACTCGAGTGGCGGCCGAGCCACCCGCTGGCGCGCGCGAGCCGGCCCCCCCCCCTCGTCTTTTCCTCCGTCGGGCCCTAGTGGAGCCGACCCGCACTCACCACGACGGGCGTCAGGGGATCCGGAGCGGTGATGGACAGCGTCAGGTTCTCGGCGGCCGAGGCGCCCTGCGGCCCCGGGCGGAGCGGCCATCCAGCGGCCAGGAAGGAGGACAATGGGTGGTAGGGGTGGGGGTTGATAAGAGAAACCGCCGGGGGCGGGGGTGAGGTTGTGGGACATTGGTAGACATTGAGAAGCTGCTGGGGTGGGGTGGGGGTTAGGGATGAAGACAGCCAAGGGGGGATGGATGGATCGCCCCCGCCCCCGCCGCCCACCGCCCCACCCTCCCCGACCCCCCTGCCCGACCCCTCCCTTCCCCGAAACCCACCCCTCACCGCCACCTCTCCAGGCCCCCACCCCACCCCACCCCACCCCACCCCCGGCACCGGCCCCACCTGCAGCGCCAGGTAGAGCTTGATGGTGAGGCGCTTGCCCCCCGTGGAGAAGCCCAGCGAGGATAGCTCGTCGAGGCCCTCCCCGGACAGACTGTGGGCCCGGGGGGCGTCCAGGCGCTGGGGCACCTGGAGGACAGGGCAGGGCGGGGCAGGGCGAAGGAGCGGGGTAGGACAGGGCAAGATGGGACAGGGCGGGGCGAAGGAGCGGGGCGGTAGAGGGTTCTAGACGGCTGTACTGGACAAGGGGCTGTCCACGACCCCCCCCCCAGCGGTGCCGGTCGGGCTGGTTGGCCAGGTCACCGTGTTGGCCTCGTTCATTCGATGCCCCCGCCGCCCCCCCCCCGCCCGCCGCCGCCGCCTCCCGTACCAACGCGTGGGGCCGACCGCGACACACCCGGGTGCGGGTGGTGGTCGGGCGGGTCTCTGATCTCAGTCGGGCGGGTCTCTGGTCTAAACACACCCGGGTGCGGGGCCGACAACCCCCAACACCCCACTCCTTGGATATCCCTTCCGCCCCCAACCCCCCTCCATCCCAAAGCCCCCAGCCCCCGCACACACACACACACCCTACACACACACATACACCGACCCAGCGTCGCGCGCACAGCCCAACCCCCCCGGCCCCCCCCACCTGCGCCCTCATGATGAGTCGGTCGAGCGGCTCCACCAGCCGTCCGCCTCCCGCCCCGCCCCCGTGCTCCCGGATGACCTGAGCCAGCTGCCGGTGCTCCCGAGCGATCGCCTCGTAGTCCAGCTCCTTGCCCTGGGGGGTTGGGCCGGGGCGGGGGGCGGGGCGGGGTGAGTTGGGGTGGGGTGGGGCGGGGCGGGGAGGGTTGAGGTGGGGAGGGGTG
This sequence comes from Eudorina sp. 2006-703-Eu-15, assembly GCA_003117195.1. Taxonomy (NCBI): domain Eukaryota; kingdom Viridiplantae; phylum Chlorophyta; class Chlorophyceae; order Chlamydomonadales; family Volvocaceae; genus Eudorina; species Eudorina sp. 2006-703-Eu-15. The sequence continues at coordinate 149,075 of BDSI01000052.1, read as the reverse complement.
GGATGGGGTGGGGTGGGGTGGGGTGGGGTGGGGTGGGGCGCGGTCGAGGAAATTGGGCGGGGTCGGGTGGGGCGGGGTGAGGTGAGGTGGAGGAGGGTATCAAGGGGGAAAAGGACCGGGTTGTGGAGTGTGAGCTGCGAGGGACGACAGCCCGCGACGCCCGTGGGTCCGCGGGTCAAAGAGAAAAACCCAGAGGGGTGGGTTCAGTCCGTGCGTCGGCGGTGTGCAGGTCGCCGGTGTGTCTAGGACGGTGGGCACAGGGGCGCGAAGGCCGACGCTGCTGGAGCTCCGCTCTGTCCCCACTGGAGGGTCGCCGGTCGCCGTTCGCGGTTCGCCCTTCGCCCTCGCCGCTCGGCGTCCCTCGTCTGCGGGGCTCCGCGGCTCCGCACCCTAGGGTGGCCTCACCGCAAACCCACCACACACGACCCATCCCCCACCCCCACCCCATCCACTTGGCCGGGTGCCGCAGACCCTCACGCCCAGGGCGTAGGGCCTCCCCTCCTAGCGCATCCCCTCCCCGTCTGCTCACGACCCCAGACCCGATGCAGCCCACTTTCGCCCACACTCCCGCCCCCCGGGTTTGTTCCTGGGTTTGCTTCTTCTTTTTCTTTCAACCGGATATCCCACCCCCCTGGCTATTTTTCTGTTGTATCCCAACCCCGCTCGTTCCCATCCGCTCCCGCCCCCCGCCCGCTCCCGCCCCCCGTCCCTCCCCCACCCGCCGCGCCCCTCCGCGACCGCGACCTCCTCTCCTCACCTCGTTGAGTCCGACCGGGTTGAGCAGCGGTTCGGTGCCCATGTAGCACACCGCCAGGCCGCCGCCGTCGTCCAGCATCACCACCGCGCCCCGCATGGTGGGCAGGTCCGCCACCGCCACCGCCACGGGCTGCAGGTCGGCCTTGGCGGCCCACGACAGCACGGAAGTGCGGTACACCAGCAGCGCCTTGGTGTGGGTGGCCACCAGCAAGTTCTCTGGAGAGGGGCGGGGGAGGGGCGGAGGGGGAGGGGCAATTACCGTACGTCATTTGAGTAACTTCTAGCTGTTGTGTTCAGAAAAGTTACCTCGGCAGCCAAGCGTTCAGGTAACGTCTAGATGTCGTACCATAGGATGACTCCGGTTGGTGTCAGATGTGGTTCGGACGGCACGCACCTCTCCTTCACCCCTCGACCGCCCCCCGCTCCCCCGACGGCTCCCCCGACGGCTTCCCCCCGTCCCTACCACACACCCCAACGGGTGTCTCTCGGTTTATTTTAACACCCCAACGGCGGGCCACACCCCGACTGCCCCACCCGCGCCGCCCGGCGTCTTGGCCCCCGGCACCGGGTAGGTGGTGCAGCAGGCGGGGTGGTACTCGAGTCGCTTCTGGAAGGTGATCTGACCGGCGGAGGACAGCACGAACAGGTTGTGCTCCCCCAGCACGATGATGTCCGCCTGGTGGGCTGCGGAGGGGCGGGGATGGGGTGGGGCCGGGCCGGGGAGGGGGGTAGAGGGGGGTGTTACATGAAATTGGTAAGGTCCCACATTCGTATTGCGCTGCTGCCAGAGCCAGCAGGGTGTGTGTGGAGAGGGGTAGGGGGGATGGAGAGGGGTAAGGGGGGTGGAGAGGGGGAGGGGCGAGGGGGGTGGGGGTAAGGGGCATGGAGAGGGGTAGGGGGTATGGAGAGGGGACGGACAGACGGTGGAGGGGACGGACAGACGGTGGAGGGGACGGACAGACGGTGGAGGGGACGGACAGACGGTGGAGGGATGGGTTACATTGCAGGATAAGTGGGAAGCAGTGAGACGAAAGGCGCGGCCGCGAGAAGCCGGAAGGTAGGGGGGAGAATACGAGGTGCATGGAAAAGAAATGACCTGCCGTCGGCGAAGAACCCCCGGATCCGCTGTCACCGTTTTGACACGGTCCTAGACAGCATCCTCCCTGGAGGCCGTGCACCCAGGCATCCACCGCACCGCAGCCTGCTTCCTGGCCCCCGCCCCCCGCCCCCTCCCCCCCCCACCCCACCCCACCCCGCCCCGCCTCCCCGTTGGGGACCCCTGCCACTCACGACTGAGCCCCTGCGAGAAGCGGCCCACGCGGATGTCGATGGCCGCCTCCCCCAGCACCACCCGCCAGTCGGCCTGGCGAGGATCACCGGGGGGGGGGTGTAGGGGGACAAGCGCGGGTGGCCAAGCGTGGGTGGGCAAGCGCGAAGGGGCAAGCGCGGTTGGGAAAGCGCGGGTGGGCAAGCGCGGGTGGGCAAGCGACAATGAAAGGCTGCCAGGGACTCCGGGGGACGCAACGCCAGGGCCAGGGGATTGACACGCGGCCGTGGGATGAGAACACCGCGTCGTGCACGAGGGGCCCCTATCCACCCATTCACGTCACCCCATGCTCAGGGTGCTCTGGGTGTGTCTGGACTGTTTTTCTTTTCAACCCAATGTGCTCAGGGGCCATCCGTTCCGCGCACCCCTCACGCCCTGCGTGCTCACCTGCATCTTCTTGGTTCCGGAGCTCGCGGCGGCGCTCGCGGCGGCGGACGGGCCCGTGGAGCTGGTGAGCTCCTTGGTGGGGGCTGCACATCGCGTTGGAGGGCGACAGGGCGGTGCGCAGGGGGGTGTGGGTGGGGAGCGGAGAGCGGAGAACTGGGGCTTACAACGCCAGTACCGCGCCACCCCGCTGAACGAGGGACGCAAAAAGAACCACTGGTGTGAGAGGCGGCGGCAGGGACCGCGGACGGCATGACCCCGAAGGAAGGCAGGGAGAGTGAGGTTGCCCCCCCCTACACACACACACACCGGGTGCCCCGCCCTGGCATATTGGTAACTCTGGTCTCGGTCTCAGTCGTCGGTTGCATTGCTGGACACGGGTCTGCTTATTCGTGGCTCAGCTTTTCTCTTTGATAACACACACCGGGTGCCTTCGCTCCGCACACCGTCATGCACACCGACCCACCCAGCCGCCCACCGCAACCCACCCATCCACCCAGCACCCCACAGACCCATCCGGTCGGGACTCGGGTCCACCTTGGCACGATTACTACTAGACACACCCACTCACCCACCCAGCCTCCCACCGCAACCCACCCTGCAACCTAGCCATCAACCCACCGACCCACCGACCCACCGACCCACCCTGCAACCCAGCAACAACCCACAGATCCACCCACCGACCCACCCAGCCAGCCAGCCACCCACCCGTGCTCTTCTCCGCGCTGGCCGCCGCGATGACCTTGTACTTGTAGGCCTCCAGCTCCAGCGCGGCGGTGCACGTGATGAACGTGTCGGACACGTCCACGTAGGCGATGGGCCCCGGCACCAGGAAGTTGGGCAGGTAGCGCGTGAAGGCCTGAGCCTCCGCCTCGAAAAAGTAGAGCTGCCCGTCGTACGACTGCACGCAGATGTAGTCGCAGCCTGGGCGGGTCGGTGTGGCGGAGGGCAGGGTTTGGGGCAGGGTTTGGGGCCAGGGTAGGGTTGGGGGCAGGATTTGGGGCGAGGTTGGGGGCAGGGTTTGGGGCAGAGGTGACGGGCGGGAAGGGGAACCGCCAGTCGGGACAAGATGGGGCAGACAGGTAGTTGGGTAGTTGGGTGGGTGGGTGGGTGGGTGTGTAGGGAGGGAACCGAAGCAATCTTGGCCGAAAGGGATGCGCTGGGGGTTGTGGAGCAGCAACAGAGACTCGAAAGCAGTCGGGATGGCCAATCGACTCGTCGAGAAGGTAAGATAGGATGGTGAGGTGCGGGGAGAGAGAGGGGGTACAGGAAATTGGTAGACATTTCGGAGCTGCGCGGCTGCTGCTGCAGCGACGGTCCGATTGGAGAGCGGTGCTGTACCCCGGATCGAGAGAGGGAAGGAAGGCGGGCCCATATGCGAGATTCACGGCGGCAGCACGGAGGTGCCGGGTGTGCAGCCCGCCCCCCCAACCGGCCGAGGACTGCGCAGCCACGTTCCGGAGCCGAGGCCGCGGGACACCGCGGGACGGCTCCGACGCGCGGGACCGCGTCCGGCTGTCCAATTCGTCCACGGCCCGGGCACTGCGTTGTGGAGAGCCCGCCAGCAGGCAGTGGGCCCTAGGGTGACTGCACCCGTGCACTGCCCATCCACACCTTCCGCCGGCCTCACGCGCCCCCGCCGCCCGCATCCTCCTCCCTGCAGCCATGTCCTGCACCAATTTCCTATCTCCTCCCTTCACCCATGTCCACCGATTTCCTGTATCCTCCCGTCACCCATCCGCCCGGGGCCACTCCACCCGCCCGGCCTGGAGCAGAGCCACCCACCCTGCACGCCGTTGAAGGGGCCGTACGTCATGTTGGCCGCGGTGTGCTCCAGCCAGTGGTCGTACAGGCGGGTGAGCTGCAGGTACGACCCCCCGCCCTGCGAAGCCACCGTGTAGACCGACAGCTTGCGGGGGTGCAGCACGGCCAGCTGCAACCCGCCGGAGCTGCGGGGGGAAACAGAGAGTGAGAGAGAGAGCGCAACGAGTTCATGGGAGGAGTGAGGTGAAGTGGCGAGCAGGCCCGGAGCGAAAATCTGAGGACTGGGGTTGGGCGGATGGGAGGGGGCGGTATGGAGGAGCGGGCCGCGGGGGGTGGGGGTGGGAGCCAGTTCGCAGCAATGACGGGGCCGGGTGGCTGCGGGAGGGTGGCCGTGGTGTGTGGGTGTCCGACTTGTGGGAGGTCCGCAGTCCCTCTCCTCCCGACGCACTCAACAGCTCCCCAGACCTCCGACCCCAGAGACAGTCCTCCGACCCCAGAGACAGACCCCGGGCCGCCCATGTCCCCATACCGCATCCGCGCCTGCTCGCGTGGGGACCGACAGCGCCGCAGACCACCACCGCGGGCCCCGGTGGATCCACCCACCCGGGTTGTACTCGCCACCACACGGCCATCCCGGCCCTGCACCGCCCCGACCTGCCACGAACCGTCACGGCCCCTGCACACCACCCCTGCCCTCCGCGTCGCGCCACCCCGGCCCAACCCGCTGAGTTCGCGGCGTGCTGCCTTCAACGACCCGGCGTACACCTACCCGCCAGGTCGCCCTATCCCTTGCCTGCCCTAGAGTCCTGCGGTACACCCTGAGGCCCCTGACCCTTCCCGCCCTCATGCGCAATGGGGTTCCCACAGGCGACCAGAGTCACCGGGCGCCTAACCTGCCCCCGTGGACCGCCCCTCGCCGGGGCCGTAACCTGCCCCCGTGGACCGCCCCTCAAGTGGGCCCCAACCTGCCCCCGTATGTTGCCCCAAGCAGCTCACCCCGTGAACCGCCCCGCCGCCATCGCCAGCACCGGACCGCCCTCCAGCTCCGTCTCCAGCAGCAGGTCCTCCGCCTTGTAGCCCCGGTCCCGGGGGAGGTACACCCGCAGGAAGCCGGCGAACGAGCCCGTCAGGATTTTGACTGCGGGAGGTTGGAAGGTTGAGGGTTCACGGTCAGCAGTTGGGGGTCGGCGGTTCTGTAATGTCGCCCTGGACACGGGCTGAGGGGCCATGGGGGTCGGCCTGCGCTTGCAGCGCGCGGCGCGCCGAGAGAAGCAGCGGTGGCCAGTCCATTGACGTCAGCGGGGCCAAGTGGTTCCTGACACAGGGCCCGCGTCCCTGGTGCCATGGGGGCGACGGTGTGAGGGAGAGGCAACGAACGCCGCCTGAGGGGCCTATTCAGCCCGTACCCCGGTCTGTACGGGAGCAGGAGTACGGCCGGGGGACTGTTGCGACCCTGGAGGTTCCCAGCGCCCGTCCATTGATTGACTCTGGCAGCAGAGAGCGGGCGTGCTGTTCCAGCCACCCGGGCTGGTGCTGGTGAGAGACTGCCTGGCTGTGGCGTCCGCGGCCTTTCAGGCGAGCACCCGTGCTGGCCCTCAAGATGCTGCACCGCCAGGCCAGTAACAGGCGGTCGGCACCAGCCGGGCGCCGCCATTCGATGCACTGGTTCGGTGTGGGGCCGGGAAGGGTCGTTGCGTGGGCTCCGTCAACCCAGGGCGGCACGGCATGCGGGTGAGGGTTCCGAATGAGGCCTCGTTCCTCCCAGGAATAGGGTTACAAGATACCATAGGGTGGGAAACCCAGAATTGGGTGTCTGGCTTGGAGACGCGGGCGGGCTGTTGACCTCCGAACCCCGACGTGTCGACCAACATTACTGAAACCACACCTCATGCTTGCAAGAAGCTCACGTACCCTGTCCCGTTGGATCGTTGTCAATGTTCGCCACGAGCAGGCAATACATATCAAACTCCTCGCCATGTCCGCATTGCGTCTGCCACCAGTCTCGAGCCTTAAACAAAGACATATTTCAAGGAGATGTCCTTATCTTCCTGGAATGAAGCTGACACCGTTCGGGACGGCGTTCCAGAGGGGCGCGACTGCCCTGGCGAAATGCTCTCAAGGCACCAGCATAAAGCCGGCGCCCCGAGGCGACCGGCGACACCAGATCATTATTGCATGAGCGTCTCCATAAATTGATTTACTAACACTGCAGGGTTGGCTTCGCGGTACAAGTCAAAGCAGGAGGCGTCGTCGTGCGGAAATGCAAGCCACTAAATTGCAATTTAGTATAAGTAGCAGCCGACAAGCTACAGAGTTAAGTAATTGTGAAGCGGAAAGCACTTGTGTGCTGGCGCTGTCCTCTTCGAAGACAGCTGTGGGACGATAAACCCGTTGCACGGATCACGCTATTTCTAGCTAACTTGACCGTCCTCCTCGGACGAACGACTCGGTCCACACACGTGGGAAGAAGTACGTACGAACGCGCGGTTGGTTGCCCTCCTACCTGTCGGCAACCGTCGACAGGGGCCTGTCCCAGTGTCCCTGCCTGTCCTACGAATTATAAGCGATTCCGTATGAATAACGTTATCAGCTGCAGTACATGCTGTGTAAATGACTAAAGTTGTTTGGGTGGTCAGACCTATGTACCATGCGCACCATCCTGCGAGCCCTTAGGCGCACGTCAGTCAACTTCCATCTTGGTGCCGTTAACGCCATCGTATTACCCATCGTCTTACAAAGGACCTGAAGGTATTTGTCGTGTGCCGTGTGCCTGGAAATAAGGTCAACTGTGCAGCACAGGGCAGCACCCAGGTCCGCCCAGGTGCACCCCGTACGTCCCCAACTCGGCCCACCCTGCAGATACCGGTAGCTGGCAAGGGCCCGGAGACTGCTGCGCACTGCTGCAAGACGTCGTCTTCAGAAGGTCATGGACCCGCAAGGCCGCGGGGGCCATGGTCCACCATGCGTCGTTTCATCTTGAAGGCCGCATGCCGCGAGGAGTTGGAAATCAGGCAGTTTGAGACGTTTGAGGTGGAGCCATGACTGGCAGGCGCGAGCAGGGGCTGAAACGGATACGATTCGTGAGGTCCAGATACCTCAACACGCGCAACGGATGTTGGTGCACGGTCTCACGCAGGTTCACGTCGGCAGCAGCCTGCAGCAGTGTGTGTCGAATGTGTCGAATGGCGGAACGAACTCAGGTGCAAAAAATGCCCTTGGTTGCTGCAGACGTGGGTCTGACGGAGTCCCGGCCAAGGGAGGTAGTTGTACGGATCGTCGCTGGGGGTCGCAACGCCGTATATGCTGGTGATATATGTGTGTCGAAACAACGGAAGAAGATGTACAACCTAATATAGACAAATAAATTATTTGCCCCCACTGAGGATTGAACTCAGGACCTTTCCCTTACGAAGGGAACGCTCTACCACTAAGCTATAGAGGCAGATGACGAAATGAAAATCTTAATATATATAATAACAAGGTGATTGCGATCCCACTGTTAGACTGGGTGTCACAGAGTTGCACGGCGGGTATGACTAAAAAGCAGCTGTCGGTGTAACGCCGTGAGGCTCCAGGCATGCGGGTTCACGGATGTTATCCGGAGTTTGGACTATCGTTGCGTGCATTCGTGAACCTAGCTTCGCGACAGACAGGGTGGGCATGACGCAGCGGCCAGTATCGAGGAGTTGGGTTACAGGTCGACCTCGGGAGGCCGCTCAGCATGCATGCATGCAACACGTTGCAGCGTGCATCTGGGGCATTCGGCCGGGCGCCACGCCGCTCAAAACTCGGGAGACCCAGAACCCAACAGATTCGCACTGTTCGTTCGCAAAATGGCGCACTCACGAACCAGCAGGGCATTGACTGAAGGAGACCAGAACAAAACGTACCACACACCGCGTATCACGTTTCCTCCTCCGTATTACGACGCGCAATGCCGGTCATGCTGGCGCCATGACATCCGCAACAGTGCCATGCCGCAGGGGCAGCTAGGAGCCGGCTGTTCAGCGTCGCTCATTAATAACCGCCCGGGGGGGCCTAGTTCTACGGGGCGCTTGCACCCACGCCAGGAGATGGCAAGTAAATGGTTTGTTGTGTCCGAAGCAGATGCAGACGGTCGAGCAATAAAGCGCCGTCCCATGCATGGTCCAAGTTATGACGCAAGGCTGAGCCCGCGTGCAAGTAAGCCGATGCGCAGTGCCAGCAGCAGCGGCAGCAGTCTCCAGGTCAAAGTGCAGAGACGTAGTGTCACCACTCATCAGGGGAGAGAATTTTCATTTATCGGCTGTCACCGATGACCCGCGGGGTCCGATGTAACATCCTTGTTCATAATTTATCGGCACGGCAGGTAAAATGAGAGTCCGGACACTACGGTAGTCGAATAAACGTACAGCTCGTGCCCCGAAACCGTGCAAAAAATGCCGTACGCACAGTGCCGGATTTTGGCCCGGCCGACTCAGCACACGCACTAGCGGACGTATTTGGACAAAAGGACGAAATAAGGGTTGGTCTACGGGACCTGACAGCCGTATCTTTCCGGATCACTGAGGCGGACTGCTGCTGACTGACAGCGCCGTGAGCCGCTGTTGCTGTGTGTCTGTGCAGCCGGCCTTACGCCACCGCCTCTATCTCACACATACATACATACACACAGGCACACGCAGGCACGCTTGGTGCCCTTGGTGCCGCCCAACCAGGTCGGTTCGGTTCGAGTGGGTCTCCGGTATTTCCCACATGTAGCACACATGTTCACACCGACCTTCCGCTCCTCGCGGCTCAGTCCTCTTAGACACGCCGACCTTCCTCTCTCCATACGAACACACCCACCGGCTATGCTCACCGGGCTTCTCATTAAACACCCACCGGCGATCTCCTTCCAGAGGCCGTGCACAGCGGCGCGCATATCGTTCGGCGCGCCCCCGCCGGCCTTGGTTTCCCACCGTCACACACCGACATAATATGGTCTGTGCAGTACTGCCATGCCACCGGCAGCAACGCCGCAATGCAGCGCCAACAAGATTGGGATCGACGCCGCGACACCCATCCCCGAGCCCAGGCAGCCCCCCGTACAGTCCAGGGGCGCCAGCTACCTCCGGTTCGGGGAAAGGGGCGCGGCACCCACATGGCGGCGGCCGCGGGCCATGATGCCGCGTACGGCACTCGCAAGGCTTTGCTTGACCACTTGCTGACGTGGCGTCGGTCAAGTCGCCGACGCAGTCCGCCGCCGCCGCGCTCTCCGCGGCCGTGTGATTCGAACATTCAAGCGCCTCGCCTGTCGTACACACCCGTATGAACACCCATTTGTGCTTCTTAGCACCCTGTATCAACACAAACCAATCACATAGGGCCCATATATGCAGCGCCGGGCGGGTCACATCGACAACCTATGAAGCTATGATGCAACCGTTAACAGGCGGACCCTTGGTGCCGACCTGGCAACCCAACGGGCACAGATAGCTTCGCAGGCGCCCCATACAATTAATCCCCCCTTCTCAATGTTGCGGGCCCCCCATGCCCCATGGCCTCTCCCATCCTCGGGGGGGTCCGTGCCCACCTCCGACTTCTTCGCCATGGCAATCCACCACTCGACGAACCTCCTAGAGTACTACTCTGCCCCCAGTTCGGCGCCCGATTCACAACTGCACACTTCCGCCCCCCCCCGTTCGCAGCGCAGCCGCGGGCGCGTCTCAGCCCGCCGCCTGAGGCCTCGCAGGGCCTCCGTCGCCCTGGCTCCCCGCTGCCCGCGGCGCCGTCCCAGTGCCGTACGTACGTCCTCGCTTCTTCTCGCCTTCACTTCAGACTCCCGCACACATACCGTTTCTGCCCATGCTTGCTGCTGCAAGGACCTCTGCCACCGCCTCCGCCTCCGCCGCAGGTCAAGGGAAACCGCCACGTCCTTCTCGGAGCGTGCACGGCAGCTGGTCAAGGGCGTGAAAGGGACTCGTCGCGATGATGCGCCGCCTTCACATCGCCGTCACTTCACTTCACGGCTGATGCCGCAACCCGCAGTCTGCTGCATGCGCAGCCATGGCGCCACACCATTCCCCTCACTCCCGCCAACCCTCTCGACTCGGCATTTCCCCCCGTCATCCCCAATCAGGCTCCTCCGGAGCAAAGTTGCTGCACCGCTACCCACCACCACCACCACGACCAGCACCGTCACCACCATCGCCACCACCGACGCCGCCCTCACTTCCCCCTCAGCCGCTTGTGGTTGTTGTAATTGAAGTGCAGCTCCATCATGAGCTCGCACCGCTCCATCATGAGCCGCTTGACGCTGCCCGGGGCCCGCTCGACGACCGCCTCGTGGTTCTCCAGGTACCAGTCCTTGAGGTCGGACAGCAGCGCCGCAAACCCGGGGCCCCGCGCCTCCGCCCACAGCAGCGCGCCGACCACCGTCTCGGGCCGGACCTCCGCCAGCACGGCGGCCTGCGCCTGGCGGCACAGGCCCGGCAGTAGCAGCCGGTCGGCGAGCTCCGCTACAGCCGGCGCCAGCTGGTGCGGGATGCGGACGGTGCCGGTGTAGACGAAGCGGAGCAGCAGCGCGAAGGCGTCGGGGTCCGCGTCGGGCAGGGTGAGGTGCTGGACGTGGAGCAGGGACTGGGGTTGGGGATGGGATGGGTGGGGTGACGGGTGCGGTGCTTTGTGGTGGGTGGGTGTCTGCTGCTGCTGAGCTGACGCTGCAGGGTGCTGAGGCGTCCAAGGCTGCTGCTGCTGCGGCTGATGCTGTGGGGACGGCTGTTGTTGTTGTTGTTGTTGTTGGGGCCGCGGCGGTGTGGGTGTCGGCGATGTCGCCCGTAGGGGCGAGGGCTGTGGTGAGGGCTGCAGCTGCGGGGAGAGGAGCGGCTGCGGCGAGCGCGGCGGCGGGTGGGGCGACAGCGGCAGCGTGGACGGCTGCGGGAGTGGCGAGCGCCAGAGTGCGGACGGGTGTGGGTGTGGGTGCGGCTGCGGCGACGGCTGACGCTGCGGCGACGGCGGCGGCAGCGGCGAGCGCAGCTGGGGTGACAGCCGTTGCGGCTGCGGCGACCGCGACAGCTGCGGCGAAGGCTGCGGCGAACTGACTTGCTGCTGTGGCTGTGGCTGTGGCGACCTGGGCTGGGGGGAACGCAGCGGCGGCGAAGGGGGGGGCTGTGGCGGCTGTGGTGACGGCGGTGGGAAACCGCAGCCCTCCGCGAAGCCTCCCGCCAGGCGCCGGCGGAAGTAGTCGCACCGCGCTGCCAGGATGCCCCGATGTACGGCAAAGGTACGGCTACCGACGGTGAGCATCAGGTCGGCGGTGCCGTCGGGCTGGCGGTCCAAGAGCGCGCCCAGGTCCGCCGCCAACGTGCGCTCCGCCGCCGCCGTACCGTCGGCGTGTACGGCAGCCCCTCCGGCGGCGGCGCCGCCGCCACCGCCGGCGTGCACGGCACTGAGTCCCAGATCCAACAACTGCAGCGAATCGGACCATTGGTCGCATAGCGCCAGGTAGCCGTTCGGTAAGATGGCGGGGCGCACGAGGCGGTTCTTGAGGCCGGCGGCGAGCGTGCTGACGGCGCCGTCCGGCCCGACGCGCCGTACGGCGCTGCTGTCGTCGCCGACGCCGTAGTCGGCGACGTACACGGCCCCATCGGCGTCGAGGGCCAGGCCCGAGATGCAGCGGAAGCGGGCGTCCAGCGCGGCGCCGTCCACGTGGTTGGGTTCGCCCTCACGTCCCGCAATGAGCGCCGGGACAAGGTGCGACGCGGCAGGGGGTGCTGGGACGAGGAGGGCGAGGGCGGTGCTGCTGCTTGGCTCGGCTCCGTCAACCAGCGCGGGCGCTCGGCCCTGCCTGGCCGGAGTGACGGTTACTGTTACTGCCGAGGGTGCTACAGCTGCGGTGTTTGTGGGGCCAGTCACCGTGCCCGTGCCCGTACCCGTCTGCGGGTCAAGGGGAAGGCGGTAAATCGCTGTGGAGGTGGCGAATACGATGCCGCCTGCTACTGCCGTGCCCCCAGATGATGACGACGGCGACAGCTCGTTCGGAATGCTGGTGCTACTGCCATCGCGGCTGGTGCCGCAGCTACTGCTGCACCAGCCAGAGCCGAGGTCAGCCGTGCCCCCGCGACTGAGCACGATGCTCCCACTGCCACCTCCGCCGCCGCTGCTACTGCCGCCTCGGCTGCTGCTACTGCCACCTCCACTGCTGCTGCTGCTGCTTCCGGTGTACTGGGAAGTCGTGCCCGGGGGACAGTACGCCAGACCGCACACCTCGCCGTACGCCTCCAGGGGAAGCGTGCTGACGTGGACTTCCGCGGGTTTCAGATCCAGATATGGATCTGGATCGTCGCGGGTCGGGGACGCGACGGGCGTGAGGCTGAGGCAGGGCCCTGCGCCACCCAGGTCGTCGGCCCCAGCCCGCAAGACCCGCGGAGGCTTCGCTGCCCAGGCAGTTGGGAGCTGCAGCCTCCGGATGTGCCCCACGTCGGCCACGTAGAGGCTACCGGCACAGTCGGAGGCGATGGCGCTGGGGTCGCTGAACCGGGCCTCCGAACCGCGGCCGTCAACAAAACCGCATTCCTGGAAGTGGCCCGCAACCGGCGCCACATTGTTGTTGCTTCCATCCAGGCGGACGACGGCACTGCCGTAAATCATGAACAGCGAGCCGGTAAAAGCGTCCCAGACGGGGCTCCGAAGAGCATCCATGGTGTAGCTGAATGGAACGACCTCGCTGCCGCGCTCTGCCGCGCCGAAAACTTCAAGTGCGGTGCCGAGATTGAGTCCGTTGTGTCCATCGGCGCCGATAAGGGGAACGAGCTGCCCAGCACCGGTCGCGACAATGGTCTGCAGCTGCCCTCTTCCGGTGCTGCTCCCTTCAGAGGCCGGCCGAGTTACAATTCCTGTCGGCGCTTCTATAGGTATTGCGCACTTCAAGAGGTGCATGGCGTTTGCACTCTGTCTGCTTGGTCTAGCAGCTACCGTGAGCGATGACCGACATTACCAGCAAGCGCGAAAATCGAAGCGCGACCATGTGGACAGACCAAGTCGCTATGTTTGTAAAGTGCAGTGCTTTAGATGAAAGGATATTGGTGCGTGGTCTCACGCAAGGCGCTTCCCGCTTCGCCAGTGCTGAGTACGGCAGCGGTAGCTTTGTGCAAGCAAGCGCGAGCTTGAAGCCATGATCGGCTTGCAGCAGTGCCTCGAGGCCTGAGTTTATGCAGTATGTCATCCTTGTATAATGCCAAGTTAAAGGTACCGGTTGAGTGCATCGACCTTGCGGCATATGTCGCATACGGTCACCAACACGGTAAAACGACAGATCGCAGGACTGACTCTTTTGGGGACAGGTTCAATGCCCCCAATATTCAGAACTACACATAAGCACGACCTTGCGTGCGGCTTCCTTGCCGCAAGGTGTCTCTGCTATCGCTTGACTTGAACACAGCGTGGAATCCTTATGACAGCCGGTGACACAGTCACAAAGATGATCGCAGACCCACATCAATTTTTTTGTTAGTGTTTTGATTTTATTGAAGTCCATTTCTGGGGGCGCAGGACTGGCGCGTGCACTTTGGAGATACCATGCATGCATATTGCACCTCAAAGACGCAGGGTCATTAGTACATGACAGGAAGCAATCTGCTGAAAAAAGCAAGGGCTCCCTCGGTTATAATTCTCCGATTTGCGGAGCGGCCTTAGAAACCGACGAGGATAGAGTCCAGGCGTTGCGGTTTCAGGTTGGATACCGTATACCAACTAATTCCCTTGCACGTGGCCCTGTTCCTTCCTTCTCGTAATCCCTTCGATACGCGGCTTTTTCAGTCCACGGCGTCGCCTGATGCCGGGGCAACGCTGCGCCCTACCTGTAACTTCCAAGGCTGTGCACTTGTGTTTGTGACTCTCGCAGCGAGCGTGATTCCACCGCGGTAACTGTGTGCTGGAAAGCGTCCACACCAGTATTGTTCGCGGAGAACTGGGAGAAGCGCTGCCATGAAGTTCACAGACGCTCCACCAACAGGAACCGACCCAAAACGGCCCTCGTTCTCACAGTTCTCCTCGCGGCCGCCTTGCGGTCTCCCCGTTTCTCCCTCACGAGTTCTCGAAACCAAGTAGGCCCACCGGGCCCACCATAAATATTAACATTTCAACCTCCATCCATTTCATTCCAATCCATCGCGCACTTGAACTCCTACCCCGTGTGGTGTTCCACGGGGTCGCAATGCTACCCCGTCCATAACCTGCCACCGAGCCACCCTCCAATGCATACCTATGACCGTTATTGGTGTAGTGTGTTGCGCATTCGCCCAGCCGCCCCGCAACGCACGCCCCTAGCAGTACCCAACACTCAAAACCCTCACCAACCGCCACCGCCGAACCAATGAAGCTCCGCGCATGGACCTGGCCTGTCCGGACACCAGCACACAAGCAAGCGGCATTCCAGCCCCGCCGTCGAACCCAGCACCCAATACACCGTCATTCTTCGCGCTCAATATGGATGTCCTCAGCCCCGGCGAACGCGTGAAAACGGGACGGCCACAGAACCGCAACTGGTTCGGTAAGGCCAAACCCGAACAAGCCCGGATGCGGCAGCCAACGAACTACCCTGAGATGTAGGCTCCAGCTGCACATCCGCCATCCCAATGTTAGCGGACGCAATCCTGTCAGCTGAGTAACATCGATGCATCTTTAAGAGTTTAGTAACACTGCACCAGCAGTGCCGTCCACCACCATCAACAATGCCACAAACAGCGAACATGCACTGCATCGCATGAGCAGTGCATCGCATGCGCGTGAGGGTGCACTGCAGCAACGCAAGTTATGCAATGTTGGGCAGAGCCATCCGCCATGCGCCCGGCCGTGCTAGCCAACGCGCCGCGGCACCCACCCACATTCTGGTTGCTCTGCCGGCGGAGCGCCGCTGGGGCTTAGGCACCCACGATTACTCTTGGGGGTCCGATGTAACGTTGACTCATTCCTTTTGGCCAAGCTGGCTGGCTGCCTCGCATTCCCGCTCCCCAATCAAAGGCATGAGCAGGCTTTCCTTAGCGCCCATGTAGCCGGGGTCAGACGGCCCAGCTATGACCCTCTGCCATTGCGCCGCAAGCCGCCCCCGCAGCCACGAGGTCTGTTCCACGGATACAGGCGTGAAGTCCGGCACACGCCGCAGTCGCACACAGCAGTCCGTGAGGAGTCGTCCTCTCCTGTCCTCCCTCCACTCAGGCCGCCCCCGACACCAGCCTTGCCCCCGCCAGCCCCAGACACAGACACATTCCGTAGAGAATGTGCCACTTGACGGCGAATCGCTTCAGCGGCGCCACCCGCTCCGGAACCAGGTGGTTGTCGTCCGCGAAAGCAACCATGGTCCGCGCCGCCGGAGCTGCCAGAGCTGTCGCCGCCGCCACGGCCCACGGTAGCGTACCCGCCGCCGCAGCGCCCACCGCCGCCGCCTGCGTTGTGAGCGCTGCGGCGCGGAGAACTTTCCGACCCCGCTCCGTACCCAGCCGTACCAGCGGCGACCGTTTGCCGGCTGCCGTATCCCCCGCGATCTGGTGGAAATGGCTACAGAAGAGGATGACGGTGGTGGTCAAACCGACGAGGAACGAGCACGCCCACACCGCGGGTGGCACGCCCGCTACAAGGGCAGCGACGCCTGCCGGCGCCGCGGCCGCCGCGGCAGCGGCGGCGCCGTCGGGACGGAGGGCCAGGTAAAACGCCGTTGTGGCAGAGGGGCCGAAGGCGATGAAGCACAGCGGCTCCCCGAGGCCTTTGTACGACAGGCGGAAGGGTGGCCCTTGATACACGTAACCGCAGGCGATCGAGAACGCCAGCAGACCCGCGGGTCGCAGATCGCAGCCCGGCGAGGTGAGGATGAGCTGCGCAAGCAGCGCCACGCCGGCCACCAGCAGGGTCTTGGCGAGGACCAGTACGGCAATACGGCGGGACGAGCCGCCGCCCAGCAGGTTGACAACGGACTCGGGTTTGGACGAGTCAACGCCGGTTTGCGCATCGAAGGCGTCGTTGCTGTGGGTTGGCAGAGGAGGAGAACGACACGGCAGGGGGTTCATGGAGACGCGGTCAGGAGGCGCCGCGGCGAGCTAGGGGAAGGCTGCTATCTCGATTCTCTCCAGCGCTCTAAATATCCTGAATTGCCGGGATCTGTTCATCCGTACTGCCGGTAAGTCTTCAAGGCTTGCTGGGAGGTGGTGGAGGGGGCCCAGAGCGCGGCAACTGAGCTAGCACCAACGATCTGAGATCTGCGGGAACCGCTGCAATGTCAGTCAACGAACTTGTGTCGTACTGTCGTACCTGAGATTGAGCCAACCGATGACAAGGATGGCGGCAAGCACGAAGCCCGCCACGCGCCCCCAAGGCAACACCCCACACTCGAAGAAAACGTTGGCGGCCGCCACCTGCAAGCAAGGTAGGAGCGGCGCAACGATACGAGAACTTTTGGGTCCGCTGTAACGTTCGTTCATTCATTCAAGATGAACACGAGTTGCAGCCGGTGAGTGCGTATCCGAGGATGAAAGGGCGCCTTGGCCCTGGGGGCACGGTAGTTTCAGGTCAAGAATGTGTCCCTGTTCAACGGTTCCTGCATCGCCACCCATAGGCAAGTCGTGCATGCATCGTCCGGGGCTTACCAGGACAGGGATGAAGCCTACGGAGTACATGGGTGGCTTTATGGCTGCGAACCAGAGCGTTTTCCGGTCTTGGGGGCTGTAATGTGCCTGGGTCGGGGTGGCATGGGGCTCCGGTGCGACCGCGGGGGATTCGGCCGTTGCGACGGCTGCCGGGTCGTCGGCTGATTCTAGAGCAGTCTCCGTTGTGACACTTGAAGCCTCTTGCACGTCAAGCTGTGGTTGGACATTGACCACCAGCCCCGCAGCCGTCGGAGTGGCACGGCAGGGAATGGGTCGCCGGGTTGACAAGATGTTGATGGCGTTCGTATTTGGCCTTTGCCGATGTGAAATCAACGATAAGGTGCGTAATTGAGCACAGGCATATGGGCATTGCCTGTAGCCGAGCGCTGGTAGCGTAAACCGCGCCGGTGTCATCGTCGCCATTCTGCTCAGCTTTTTATACGAAAGATTTACTGTCACGCTCAATGTATGAATATAATTTATGTCAATTCAAGCTATTAATGCGCCATGAAGGCCCTGCAAGTAGCATCACTTAACTGCTTGCACAAGGAAAGCTACCCGTATCTGAGATCTGTATAGATCAACTGCGTTGCAATAAATAATTTACCAATTTTGCCGTTCTGCCTGAAGGAAAGACCTGCAACGCTGCAAGCAAACCTTGCGCAGTGCGGTTCCGGAGCCATTCGAACGGAAATCGTATGTAGTAATGCGCAGAAACGCTTCGAGTTCCTGGACATGTAGCCAGGACAAAGCGCTAGGAACTGCAACATAAATTTGGATGGCAGGCATGAGGTGACTCGCCCGGCTAAGCCACCCGACAAGCTTGTTGTGGAGCGCTGCTGCGAGCTCAGGAGGACGACTTAGATACAAGGACTGCCCCACACGGACCCTCCAACTCCCTCTTGTCAGAAAGAGGTCTCCGTATGTGTGCAGGCCCCGTCCTCCACGGTTGTCCTCCTTTTCCTTCTCCTCCCACATCTGTCAATTAAGACAATGAAATTGCGAAAAGTCCCTGAATGGGTCGTGGTTGTCCAGGTGACCTGCGTCGTTCACAACCGCCTCCTCCGAAAACTGCATATGGCAGTTGCCGCTCCTGAACCTCTCATCCTCCCATTCTCGTAAACTGATGGTTTGGTTTTGATATGTAACAGATATGTAACAGACCGGCACAACCTCATTCCCTCCTCTCTCCCTCGTCGCGAGCACGGTGCCGTACTATCAATTTGCCGTACAGATAATAGCCGGCTCGCGCGGGTCGTCTTTCCACCACTAACCGACCCATCCACCCACGCACGCAACATTACCCAGCAAGCCGCACACGCCGCCCGAGCACCCCACCGGATCAAAACTAAGCTGCTCCTTAGCTGAACCCCCTTGTCCCAGCGGGTACACCCAACCCTCCCTCTTCTCCCACCCTTTGGCTCATTCCCTTCCCATAAGCTTTTGCATAATCAGAAGCCCCTGGGCCTTCACGGAGTAGGCTCTGTAGGCTCAAACGAGATGAGTCGGGAAAGCCCCCTCGCGGTGGCTTTCCTCAGCGCCGGAAACTCAAAAAGTCAGATCCGTTGGCAGCGGCTGCCGCCGTTTGTGCAGCGCCCGGCGCCGGCCCCGCTTGGCTGCCCCCCCCTCCTGGCCCGCTCCCCCGCCGACACCCTGCCCCCGCCTCGTCAGCGACAGCCGACTGCCCCCACCCCCCGCCCTGCCGCCACCCTGAGTGTACGACATCTCGCCGTCCACGGTCCCTGCCGTAACCCCCCCGGCAACGCCGCGCCATCCCGATCCGGCTTGACCGAAGCCCGTGCCAGCACCGCCGCCCGGGCACCTAGCTCCCTGCCAGCCCTGCCCGCTGCCGCACCAGGCCCCGCCGCCGCCGCCTCCATCGGTGCCCGCGGCCGCGCCTCCCGCCGCCGCGGGCCCAGCGCCGCTTGCTGCTGCTGCTGCTGCGGCTGCTGCGGGAGGGACATAGCCGCTGACGGCGCCTCGTGGGGGTCCTCCGGCGGCTCCTCCTTGTACGGCAGGTGGAATCCAGCCGGTCTGCGGAAGACAAGGGACACGTGGCGCCTGAGTGATGGACCGCGTTTTGTTTTTAGAAAAGAAACCCGCCCGACTAAGTTTAGTGTGTAATGCGAGATCTTGGATGCGAGATCTTGGATGCGATCTTTATCATTGAGAGCGCTTCTGACGGCTTTGGACTGGCGGTGCGGGCGATTGGTACCTGTTCGTGGGGTAATGAGGCGCAAGTGAGGCACGCAGCACCCAAACGCGCCATCCCAAAGCCAAACTGAAATCGATTACGCCCTGCAGTTCATGTCTTCATGATGGACCACAAGGCAGGTACGGTACCATAATAGGCTCGTCTAAGGAACAGCGGGACTGATCAAGCCAAGTCAAAAGCCCAGAGCCCCGACCCGCCCGACCCGCCCACCTGCTGCTGGTGCTGGTAGCTCTGAGGCTGTGCTGGGGGCGGCAAAGGCGGCCGAGGGGCAAGCGGCTGATTGCCTGGCCCGCCGCCTCCTCCGCCGCCGCCGCCGCCGCCTCCTCCTGCTCCCCCTCCTCCCGGCCCTCCCACACCCAGCGGCGGTACACGGTGGTGCTGGAGGCCTGGCTGCTGGGGCGGCGGCGGCTGCTGGGGAGGCTGCGGATGGTAATGCTGAGCCTGGGGTACAAGGGGCTGCTGCTGTTGCTGCTGATGCTGCTGCGGCGGCGGCGGCTGCCGGGTCTGCGCACCCGGCGGCGGAATGCGAAGCGGCAACCAGCCCGGCTCCAGGGGCGCCTCCCCGCCTCCGGCGCCCCTGCCGCCGCCACCCCCACCGCCACCCCCTGGGCCGCCACCCTGACCTGCCTGTGGACCCGGACCTGGACCCGGACCCGGGCCGGGGGAGTGCCCGCACCGGAACCCCTCGAACGCGTTTCCGCCAGGGCTGGTGCCTGCGGCTGCGGCGCTGCTGCCACCGACGCCGTTGCTGATGTGATTGTTGGGGTAGGCACCGGTGTTGGGGTAGACACCGGTGTTGGGGTAGACGCCATTGGGGGCCCCGGGGCCCGGCCCCGTGTTCTGGCGCTTGAAGGCTGCCGGGGTGCAGGATAGTGACCGAGGGACAGCGGGCCTGTCGTCACTCCGGGGTAGGGCTTCCGGGGCTTTGAATTTCCCCGTAATTTCCCTTCCTCTTCTCCCTGAGCGGCTTCTGCCCGTCTACCCTATATCCTGCACCTCCCAACACCCCCCGCAGCCCCAGAGACCCCCCACCCCCCCTGTCCCGATTCACAGCCGCCGTGCTCGCGCACTCGACGTACCTGCGCCCTCGACGTCGCCGTACGACGGCGCCGCCGACCCATGGGGCCCCGCTCTGGAGCTGTTTCTCGGCGGCTGCACCGCGGGCACCACGCCGCCCAGATCGTCGTCCACCACGCCAGGGAGCCGCGCGGTGGGGCCCTCGCGGCCGCGTTTCGCCCCCGCGGCACCTCCGCCACCTGATACGAGAGGAACGGGGAGGGGGACAACCATATGAGATGGGAACGGGGAGGGAAGCAACTATATGAGTCCATTCCCTCAGCACGGCAGCCGATACGTCACACCCTCTTCCCCCCCGTCCGCAGCCATGGGACCCACCCCCGTCTGGGGCCGCCCCCGGTCCCCCGGCCGCCGCCGCCGCCATGGCTACGCCGCCGCCCCCGCTGTGGTGCAGCTTGTCCTCGTCCAGCACAAACGACATGTTGGCCATCTCCTTGCCCTCGTGCTGCGCCTCCATGAACTGCAGCCGGGCCTGGGGCCGCCATGCAGGCAGGCAGGCAGGCAGGCAGGCAGGCAGGCAGGCAGGCAGGCAGGCAGGCAGGCAGGCAGGAGGTCCCGGGTCGGACACCAGCGCATGGGGGATTCGTTTTACAAACACCGGAGCACGGGGGGGGGGCAGGGGCTTCCGGAGCATCCAGGTTCCAACCAACAGAGAGGTAATGTGAGGGCGCATCCCAAAACGGGACAATGCCCTCTTATGTGTTGTAGCTAACACTCAGACAGCGACACTTCAGAAGGTCACTGCAAGAGAGCACTGCAAAAGGGCGCCGCCAAAGGGCGCTGCCCTCTCCCCCCTCCGTATTCTGCGGAATTTTGGGTGTGTCAGGGCTTGTTTATGGGTTGGTTTTACTTTTCTTCACCATTATAACCCCCCAAACCCGCTCTGGGGGATCACACCTGGTCGATGACGGCGATGATGTTCTGTCCGTGGGTCCGCTTGCGCAGCTCGGAGAAGCCCGTCAGCGTCATGTTCATCAGGTCGTCCAGCTTGCGGGGGCGAGATCTGCACGGCAGCAGATCCAGATCCAGATCCTGATTCCACTGCCGCAGATCCAGAGGTGCTAGGGACCCGTTTCTGAATCGTGCGCAAGGCGGCGGCTCAGTCACGCTGTGACGGATCTGCCCTGCCTCGTGTACTTGCCGATGTGGGTTAGCCTTGGGACAGGCAGACAGCCAGACAGGCAGATAGACAGGTTAGCTGGTAGGTAAGGCAAACTCAGCCGTCCTCGACCAGTGACACGATGTACAACAAGGCCTACTGCCGTACCCTGTCGTGCATACCTCGCCAGTTGATTGACCACGGGCGCGGGCAGAATAGACTCGCCCTTCTTGCCACGGTCGCTGCCGTGACGAGCCAGCCAGCCGCGGAGCTGTACGAGCGCGTCGTACACCAGGTGCGCCAGCGGCTCGTCCTTGACGGTAAGCGCGGCGCTGCTGGCAGTGAGGGGGCTGGCGCCGGCCGCGGCGGCGGCGCCGCCGCCGCCAGGCGCGGAAACGGCGGCGCCGCGGGCGCCAGTGCCGCTGGGCCCAGCGCCGGCGGCGCCGCCAGGTGTCCCTGACCTGAGCGCCTTCGCAGCCCCCGCGGGTCCCCCGCTGTTGTTGTTGTTGCGGGCCGCCGTCGGCCCGAACTCCGACTGCACCGGAAGGCAACACACCGCACCGCACCGCACCACACGAGTTTGGCTTTGTAGGATTCCCTCTCCCCGGGGATTCCTGCCTTGCACCTCGCTTGCTGAATCGGCAAGTTCGCGTGGCACGCCATGATTTGTCTGACCGGCATGCCGTCCGACCCGCAGGCGCACCGTGCCTTTGTACCCTTTGTACAGCACGGAGGAAGAGTCAACAGCAACGATAACTCCCAACTTTTTGTGAGGCTCGCCTGGGCAATCCGATCCATCGCAAGGGAAAACGTCGCACCTCTATGATCTCGACATCGCTGTCGCCACCGGCCGGCACGTCGTAGTTGATGTCGTACATTGTGCCGGCGTCGTTGCCGTCGCCCCAGTCCGCGTCCCAGGCGTCCCGCCCCGCGGTGCCGCCGCCGCCGCGCACCGCCGCCCCACCCCGGGCGCCGCCGAGCCCGCGGGGCACTCCGCCGGCGCAGCCCCCGGCCGCGTCGTTGCCCCCGACCGCTGCCGCGACCGCCGCCGCCGCGGCGGCGGCGCCGGCGCGACCCCCGCGAGGGCGACCAGCGCCCTTGCCCTTGGCGCCCGGACCCCCGCCGACCGGGAACTGCAGCTCCACCCGCACTGACCCACGGGTCAGCTGCTGCGCCACCGGCTCGTTCACCTGCGGCGAGCGCACGGCCCAACCGGCTCCTCCGTGAAGTTTGCCGCCCGCAGCAACTAATCCAACCGCAGCAACTGATCGAACCGCAGCAACTGAAGATCTGAAGCCCCCAAAGGCGCCTCTAGAGATACCAGGGACGGCGGCATGCAACGCCGTCGGTTGCGACCCGGCCAGCTCAGATGTGCCTCATGACATCCGCGGGGGTTTGCAGCACCGGACTGAGGGTTTCTTCCAGTGGGGGAGACACGCGAGAGAGCCCCTGGAGACGGAGGTCCGGAGACACAGGCGCTGTGGCCGGCTGGGGGCAATGCGGGGACCGATAGTGGACGAGGCTGCAGGGGAAGCCTCCTCTTTGGCCTCCCTGGACGGCCCCCAAGGGGGGGCTCCTCCCCAACCCCAAGGGGAGCCTCCTCCCCACGCCACTTGGACGGCCCTTCCCGCCTCAGGACCATCACCGCGAGGCACAGTCCGTCGGCTGTCGCCCCCGCCCCCATCCCGTCCCGTGTCCCGGCACGCTGTATTCGACTGCGGCGCGGGCCAGCCGCCGAGCGCAGGTCTCTGCCCCCGCCCCTCGAGTGTGTGAAAGATAACTGAGCCGCGAGAAGCAGTGTCCAGCGGACTAGTCGATGTAGGCGAGTGTGTGAGTGTGTACGGTGCTCCCGACTGCACACACACACACACACGTGCGCCGACGCGTCCCTCCACAGATCCGGCGACAGTGCCATATGCCATGCATCAGCAGCGCGCCGTGCCTTCCCCCTTCTCACCGTTATCGCCGAGGACATGGTCTGGTAGGCGTTGTCCTGGGTGGGGTTTGGGTTTGGGTTGGGATCGGGGTTGGGATCGGGGTTGGGGTTGGGGTTAAAACCCTAGCCTGACGCACCAGGGGGCAGTCCGCTGCCATGCCAACCCGCTTCTGAACACATCCTCACAACATATCCAAGTCTCCCGCGTCACCACCCCCGTTCCCCCCAATTACCTATACCCCCATCCATCACCCCCATCTCCCATCCCCAAACCCCCACCACCACCACTGCCTCCCCCTTCCACCGCAGCAGCACCTGTCGGAAGGTCGCCTCCGTGAACACGTTGATGGCCAGCAGCTTGCGCAGCAGCCGCAGCGCGTCCCCCTTCTGCAGCGACTTGCCCGCCCCGTGGAGGGGCAGGTCCGCGTGGCCGTGGGCCTTCACCTGCGCGCGTCAGTCCCACCATCAGAGGGTGGGAGGGGAAGGGTTTGGGGAGGGACAATTCCTACGCAATCGGTGATTTTTTCGCTGTTGTATTTTGACAAGAAGGGGGGCTTGGGAGGGGAAGAGGGTACCGTACAGGAAATTGGTAGACAAATTCAAACTGCGCGGCTGCCAGAGCAAACGTCCGGTGAATCATCCGGGAAGGGGCTGGGGAGGGGGGTGCAGAGGGGGGGGTGCGGTCGATGTCGATGGGCGACGGATGCAAGGGGCAGGGATGCGATGCCGACAAGCCAGCGGAGGCAGCGGACGGCAGGGTTGAGTCTCGGTGCCGCATCCCGAACCGCATTCGAGCCGCTGCTCGTGCGGGCAAGCGGCAGCCAACCCCTTCCCAAGACCCCTTTCCCCTGTCCTACACATCGCGGATCAGGCCCTTGCAGGTGCAGGTGGAGAGTCAGGCGGATCGGGGGCGCAACCGAGAGTCTGTGCGCGAGTTTGGTTGGGTGTCTCCAGGGCTGCGGGGCACACAATCCGTCCGTCCGGACGACCCCCGGGTCGCTAGGTCCCCCCCCCAGGGCGGCCAGGGAGGTAACCCGCGCCCGAGGTGCCGACCCCCGGCCCGCAGCCGTCGGACTCGCACGGTACGGCAGCTTGGTGATGCCGTCCACTTGCTGTGGGCACCCTAAAATACCGGCGGCCTGGGCTCGGGACCGCCGGGGAAAAATAGGTGCCGTGGGGATGGAATGGGTGCCGTGGGGATGAAATGGGTGCCGGCTCCCTGGAGAGCACAGCTCCAGGGGCAGCAGCGGTGACGGGTAGGTGGCCCGCCGGCAGGGTGGGGATGCTACTTGGAAACATCCCTCCGACTAAAAGGTGTTCCCCACCGCCTCTCGCTGTCCCACCGTCACTCGAGACAACCACAACCACAGCCGCAGCCGCCCCCACATCCCCGCCCCCGCCCCGCCCCGCGGCCCCATCACTCGCCTCTTTGGACTGTGAGCCCCGGAAGACGTCCACCACGTGGGAGGCGCACCAGCGCTGCCCCATGGACCGCACCAGGTCCACCAGCTGCACGGCAGTCGACGTCAGGTCGCGGCTCTCGTACTGCAGGCCCTGCGCCTGTGCGTGCGGAAGGGGGCCCGAGAAGGTAGAGGGTGAGGTGCGCGGTTTCGCTGTCTTTTTCTTGACCAAAAGGGGAGGTACGCGCCTGAAGTGCCGGTTGGCAGACCATACACAAAGTGTCCTCCTCAGGAGGTGGCACTCATCCTGTCGGAAACACGTTGCGACCGCGCTGCCAAGCCGTCCTACAGCTCAAGGGCAGACTCGAGAGGTGCTCCTACCCTGCGAGTCATGACCCGCCACCTGTCTCCCCTCCACTCTCCACCTGTCTCCCCTCCACTCTCCTCCACCCTCTCCCCTCCACTACCCTCCACCCTCTCCCCTCCACTCTCCTCCACCCTCTCCCCTCCACTCTCCTCCACCCTCTCCCCTCCACTCTCCCCTCTACCCTCTCCCCTCCACTCCCCTCCACCCTCTCCCCTCCACTCTCCTCCACCCTCTCCCCTCCACTCCCCTCCACCCTCTCCCCTCCACTCTCCTCCACCCTCTCCCCTCCACTCTTCCCTCCACCCTCTCCCCTCCACTCCCCTCCACCCTCTCCCCTCCACTCTCCTCCACCCTCTCCCCTCCACTACCCTCCACCCTCTCCCCTCCACTCTCCTCCACCTGTCTCCCCTCCACTCTCCTCCACCCTCTCCCCTCCACCCTCTCCCCTCCACTCCCCTCCACCCTCTCCCCTCCACTCCCCTCCACCCTCTCCCCTCCACTCTCCTCCACCCTCTCCCCTCCACTCTTCCCTCCACCCTCTCCCCTCCACTCCCCTCCACCCTCTCCCCTCCACTCTCCTCCACCCTCTCCCCTCCACTCTCCTCCACCCTCTCCCCTCCACCCTCTCCCCTCCACTTCCCTCCACCCTCTCCCCTCCACTACCCTCCACCCTCTCCCCTCCACTCTCCTCCACCCTCTCCCCTCCACTCTCCTCCACCCTCTCCCCTCCACTCTCCTCCACCTGTCTCCCCTCCAATCCCCTCCACCCTCTCCCCTCCACCCCTGGCTGAACGCCGCCCCAACTCCATCGATCTCCCCCTCTCCCTCCCCCCAACCGCAACCCGACGCGCCTGGCGCTGCCGGCAGTTGTCGCACGTGGCCCTGCAGTTGGCGGGGTCGAAGGCCTCCCCGAAGTGCTGCATCAGGAGCACTCGCCGGCACTCGACCTGCTCCTCCGCAAACATGATCTGATGGCGGGACGATGAGGAAGGCGGAGGGGCCCGGTGTGTGTGTGTGTGGGGGGGGGGGAAATAGGAAATTGGTAGACATTGCAAACTGCGATGCTGCCAGAAGGGCGAGGGATACGCCCCACAGCGGAGCGGAGGGTCGGCATTGGTGACGTCGCAGCCCGCCACCGCTCCGGCTATAAGCATGTGTTCCTGGCGCAAGTCTTGAGGAGCCATGTCTCCCGAGCGGTACATGTAACCCTGGAGGCTCTCGACAATCCCAATCCCGGCACGCGGCACGCGGCACGCCACACACGCACTGCGGCCACCCCACCCACCCACCCTCAGCCCCAAACCCTTCATCCTCTCACGAAAAGATGAAATGCATCATTGTGGAATTCCAGGGCGCGCCGGAGCCCTCCTGCTCAGCTCCCCTGGAGCAAACCCTGGAGTCAACTGCCAACCGTCCCCTGGAGTCAACTGCCAACGGTCCCCTGGAGCCAACTGCCAACCGATCCCTAGAGCCCCCTGTACACCCCACCCTGGAGGGCCCTGCTCCTACCCACCATGGAGTTCAGCGAGTCCATGTTGCAGCGGAGCACCTCGGGGGGCGTGTTATTCTCCTGGGCGTGTTGGGTCGGACGGGGTACCGGTTTCAAGGAGGCGGCCAATGGGCTTATCCAAGGTAGGTGGTCAGTTGGCGGCATGCAGACTGGCAGATCGGCAGCCGAAATCACCGACACAGGCGGTACGAACACGCTGTCGTACGGTACCGCACCATACCGTACCTGCGCGGACTGAGTCAGCATGTGCCGGGCCTTTTGCGCATCGCCGTAGTTGTAGTACAGCAGGCAGGTGGCCTCGGCGCCGTCGCGGCCGCCGCGCCCGGTCTCCTGCAGCGGCAACAGCCATATGCATCAGCACCATCATCCGCGTCAGCGTCATCACAAACATGACCTCATCGACTGCAAGCCCTGGGCGGCAGACCCACACAGCAACCAAAGCAACCACGCATCTGCCGGTGGTCGAGTCCTCACCCCCCCCGCAGGTGCGGCCCCTGAGGTCCTCACCCCCCCCGCAGGTGCGGCCCCTGAGGTCCTCACCCCCCCCCGCAGGTGCGGCCCCTGAGGTCCTCACCCCCCCCGCAGGTGCCCCTGAGGTCCTCACCCCCCCCCAGGTGCGGCCCCTGAGGTCCTCACCCCCCCCCGCAGGTGCGGCCCCTGAGGTCCTCACCCCCCCCGCAGGTGCGGCCCTGAGGTCCTCACCCCCCCCGCAGGTGCGGCCCCTGAGGTCCTCACCCCCCCCCGCAGGTGCGGCCCCTGAGGTCCTCACCCCCCCCGCAGGTGCGGCCCCTGAGGTCCTCACCCCCCCCCGCAGGTGCGGCCCCTGAGGTCCTCACCCCCCCCGCAGGTGCGGCCCCTGAGGTCCTCACCCCCCCCCGCAGGTGCGGCCCCTGAGGTCCTCACCCCCCCCGCAGGTGCGGCCCCTGAGGTCCTCACCCCCCCCCGCAGGTGCGGCCCCTGAGGTCCTCACCCCCCCCCGCAGGTGCGGCCCCTGAGGTCCTCACCCCCCCCGCAGGTGCGGCCCCTGAGGTCCTCACCCCCCCCCCCCCCCCCCCCCCCCCCCGCAGGTGCGGCCCCTGAGGTCCTCACCCCCCCCCGCAGGTGCGGCCCCTGAGGTCCTCACCCCCCCCCGCAGGTGCGGCCCCTGAGGTCCTCACCCCCCTCCCGCAGGTGCGGCCCCCACAGACCCGCTCACCTGGTGGTACCCCTCCAGGCTCTTGGGCAGGGAGAAGTGGATCACGAAGCGCACGTCGGGCTTGTTGATGCCCATGCCGAAGGCAATGGTGGCCACGATCACCTGCGGGCCGGGGGCCGGGGGCCGGGAGCGGCCGGGGGCCGGGAGGGGGGGGGGATAAATTGAAGACAGAAAACAAACCGGGGGAGGGGGGACCGGGAGTCGGTAGGGCGCGTTGGGCGCTGTTGTCCTAGGCCCCGAAGGACAGCGCCAGCCCAGGGGGATGGACCGGCCGGACGAGGACCTCAGCGGGCGGCACCTGCCGCCAGCTGCCCAAGCGAATCGTTCGCAAGGGGCTAGCGCCCCCCGACCGACCAACCAGAGCTCGGGGACCACACCGGGAAGGGGGTTGAAAAGAAACACAGCCCAGAGAGGGAAGAGGGGGGTTGGTTCGCGTGTCTTGGGTTTGTGTGTGCCCCCCGGGGTAACCTCCATCCCCCACCTCACATCCCGCCGTACCTGCACCTCGTCGTTGCTCCAGCGGGTCTGCACCTGCTCCCGCTCCTCGTGACTCAGGGTGGCGTGGTAGTGCCTGACGGGCGTGGGGGGGGGAGCGGGGCGGGCAGGAGGGTAGGCGGGGGGGGGGCAAGGTACGCAACGCGCGCCTTCGTGCCTGCTTTCCTTGATGGATGGATGGATGGATGGATGGATGGATGGATGGATGGATGGATGGATGGATGGATGGATGGATGGATGGATGGATGGGTCTGTGGACGCATCCTGCGAGATCCGGGCCGGGCCCCAAAACGTCTCGCCCTCCCCCTTCCCTGTCTTGCCAATGCCGCTCCTGCCCTGCCCCACCCCACCGCCTAAGTCAATCAAGCCCCCTCCCCCCCCATCACGGCCCCCTCCCCCCATCAAGCCCCCTTCCCCATCAAGCCACACCATCAACCCGCCCTCCGCCCCGCCCTCCGCCTCGCTCCGTCCCCCACTCACGCCGCGTTGAGGAAGCGGCCGTTGGGCTGCTTCACCTTTCGCAGGTCCTCCGCCACGCGCTCGCACTCGGCCCGGCTCTGGCAGTAGATGATGCCGCAGTGCACCCGCTTCTTGACCGGGTGCACGAAGCGCTCCAGCAGCAGCGCCTTGAGGTCCTCGCCGATGGACTTGCCCTTCCGGATCACCTCGTACCTGTGGGAAGGAGAAGCGGAGGGTTGGAGGAGGAGAGGTTGGAGGAGGAGAGGGGACGAGGAAGGCACATATACCAGGCTTCGGAAAAGTAAGGAGCGCCCTCCCTCGCTCCCTCCCTGCCGAATGTCTACCAATGTCCTGTACCCTTCCCTCCCTCCCGAAGCAGCGAGAGGGGCCCCTCGCGAGACTCCATAAGGCCCCTCTGCTCCCGTCGCGTCACAAGGCCCTCAGTGGGTTCAGGTGCCCCCAGTGGGTTTTCAAGGGGCGGCGGGCCATGGTCTCGGAGCCAGCAAGGGCACCAGGGCCGTACCCAGGCCGAGCAGCAGCGATGGCCATCTCGACGACACCCGAGGACACTGCCGTCGTACATGGGAGTTGGGAGACACGTGCGGCCTGAGGAGCCCTCACCCGAAGTGCGCGCGCGCGCGCACCGCAATACTGAGAGCATTACTAATCAACGCCGTACTAAGAGCATTACTAACGCAAGACGACGCACCTGAGGTTGGGTCGGTTGAAGGAGCTCTTGAAGACGACGCAGTTGGGGATCCGCAGCTGCAGCCGCACGTCCGCCTGGGGCGGGCAGGCAGGCAGGGGTGGCGGGCAGGCAGGCAGGGGTGGCGGGCAGGCAGGCAGGGGTGGCGGGCAGGCAGGCAGGGGGGGCGGGCAGGCAGGCAGGGGGGCGGGCAGGCAGGCAGGGGGGCGGGCAGGCAGGGGGAGAGCGCGGGAGCCAGGGACCCATACGGGGCAGCCACGAAGCGACAAACCCCGCCCTTGCCTCACCCCTCCCGCAGTGTAACGAGCCCCATACACACAAGCACGCACGCGCACCTGCACACGTGGCGTTGCGGTGGCGGTCAGCGCCAGCAGCGGCACCGAGGGCCACTTCTTCTTGAACAGCGCCAGCTCCTTGTAATCGGGCCTGGGGTCAGGACAGGGTGCGCGCGTGGACCAAACGGACCCAACCTTCTGTGTGAAGCCCTTGCAACCCATCATCTTGAAACGAAATCCCGACACAGCGAAAAGACGACAGCCGCACGATACGCGATGAAAACATGGAAAGGAAACCTGCTTCCGATTTCGCCACACGCATGATCCATGTCTGACACCCGCGGCCCCCCGCCCACCCGATGGGCAATCTGCGTGATTGATGTGCCCGGGTTCGTTTCTGGGGTCTGGTTTTTCCGTTATACACCCCCCTTACCGCACCCCCCCCCGGGGGGAAGTAACAACGGGTAACGCCCCACGCGCAAGATTGCGATGCGGCTTGCGGCACCCACCTGAAGTCGTGACCCCATTGGCTGACGCAGTGGGCCTGCGGGTGTGGGTCCGGGCGGGCGGGCGGGCGGGCAGGGGGTCGACGGAAGTGCTCATCCCGCATGTGTGGGGAGGACGCGCATCGCACGGGATGCGATAGCCCGATGACGTGCGGCGACACACCCTGCGCAGGACGTCTCTCTCGCTCTCCTGCGCGCGGCCCCCCATCGCGGGCCCCCATCGCGGCCCTGGGAGACCAACGACCCCTGGAGCGACGACCTGACCCGACCAGCACCACACGACCTCAGCGTGGGCGGGCGGGCGGGCGGGCGGGTGGGTGGCCGGGCTGGCCGCATGACTGAGGTTCAGCCATCAGCCCGACGCGAGGTTTCCCGCCCCAGCTGCTCCCCGCTCTGCCAACGTCTGTCCGCATCCGTTGGGGTGCAGAGTTGCCGTACGTGTCGGAGGCCCCAGGAGCAAGAGGCCAAACCCTGCCGCCGCCGCCGCCACCGCCGCCGCGCGCCATGCCCCCGCACCTCCCATCCCTCTGAACTGGCCGGAGTGTATCCCTGGGGTTTGTGTCTTGTGAACTCCCTCCCTCCCTCCCTTCCAGCCCCCTCCCTGCCAGCTCCCCCCTCCGCCCCGCCGCACCTCGTCCACCACACATCTGTCCAGCCTGCCCGCCGCCTCCAGCTGGTCCAGCAGCCGCACCAGCGCGTCGCTCTTGGCCACCTTCTCCGGGGTCACGAACAGCAGTCGCACGTCGCTGGTTCCGGAGCGGATGCTGCGGGACAGGGAACCGTACGGCACGACACAGCGTTGACGCCGCCGCAAGGACAAGGCCGGGTTCGAGTACCGTACGAGGTGCCGTACCAGTGCGGCGCCAGCCGTCAGAACCGCCACCAGGCAAGCCCAGGTTAATGGTTTGCCATCTGGGTCAGGGTCACTCGTTATACCCGCTTTGCTCCGAAAAAGGCCCTGCTGTAGATTCACTGCTGTAGTTACGACTCTTCAGCCCCAGGCGGGCATTGCGGCGCATCGCGGAGCCTGGTCGGGCGGGAGGGTGCGTAGGGCAGGGGCTGCCCCTACCCATCTCAAGACCACATGTGGCCCCCAAAACCCGGGCCCCGGCAGCCTCTCCCCCCCGGCAGCCTCTCCTCCCCCGGCAGCCTCTCCTCCCCCCCGGCAGCCTCTCCTCCCCCCCGGCAGCCTCTCCTCCCCCCCGGCAGCCCCACCTGTCCATGATGCCTCGGGCCTCCATCCAGTCCTGGTTGCCACCGAAGTGAGCCGCGCCGATACCCGCCTCCCGCAGGTGGTAGATCTGGTCCTGAGAGTGTACGACGATAGTTGTGCGAGAGGTGTACGAGAGTTGTACGGACGTTACGGCGGTACGCAACGCGGATATCGGGCGGAGAGATACGTGACGAGCGGGCGTGTTGGCTGGCGTCATGAGTCAGCCGCGCGTGGGCCAACGGTCGCTGTAGCACCTCGCTCGTCGTGTCGTGTTGTACGGCAAAGGGCAAACGCCGCATGTACGGACACCCACACACTTATGCGGAACCGGCAACCGGCGCACCCCGCTTACGCCGGATCCCGCTCAACGCCGCTCTGTCTCTGTCGACCCAGTCAGTCCCACCCCACCCCACCGTTTGCTCTGGCAGCAGCGGCGCAGTTTGAATATGTCTACCAATTTCCTACACCCCACCCCACCACACTCCACCCCAGCCCCATCCCTCTCTACCCCATCCCACCCCAGCCCCACCCCAGAGCCCCCCCTGGAGCTACCTGTATCAGCGACACCAGCGGTGACACCACCACTGTCACCCCGCTGTCGCTCATGAGGGCGGGCAGCTGGTAGCACAGGCTCTTGCCGCCGCCGGTGGGCATCAGCACGAACACGTCCCGGCCGTCCAGGGTGGCGTTGATGATGGCTTCCTGAGAGGAGTCCCCGCAGGCCCTGAGGGGGGAGGGGGTTAAATTGAAAAAAGAAATAAATCCAAAGAACGCGACCGGGGGGTCGGGACAGAGGTGCCCAGACCTCATCGCTACAGCTGTGCGGCGTGAAGGCGCATTATATATAATTTATATATAATTTATATAACACCGCACCTGAAGCCCTTGTTGCCGAACACCCGCAGATTGGTGGCTCGCAGCTTGGCCGTCCACGAGAACGGCCCGCGCCACTTCCGGTCTGTCGTACCGTCGTGCACGTCGTACTTGCTAGGGCTGGGAGGCGCGCCCGGCGCACGGGCCCGCAGCGCCGGGTCGGGCGGGCGGGGCCCCAGATCATCGCTGTAGTACGTGCCGCCACCACCTCCGCCGAAGCCGCCACCTCCAAAGCCGCTGCTAAACCCGCCACCGCCGCCGCCACCACCAACCGCCGCGCCGCTGCCAAAGCCCCCGCTGGGCGCCGTGTAGAAGTTGGTGCCGCCGAAGCTGGCAGCAGAGCCGCCGCCACCGGCGCCGTAACCCCCGCCGCCGCCGCCGCCAGCAGTCGCGTTATTGTAACCGCTTCCGCTGCAGAAGGCAACCCAAAGCAATGCAGGGCACCGACGACAGTGCTAAACATAGACCGTCAACGCAAGGGGCACGGATGCTGGGGGCAGCACACGCCTCTGCCCACACACATAGCTCGCCGCCCTGGCGTCCTACCGCCCCAAGCTCGCACGCGTGGGCGGTGACCCCGCACCACTCGTTGCAAATGAGGCACTGCACGACCTAAAATACCACAATTTGTTTGTTTAGGTGTTTTCCAACTTCTGTGACTCCTGGCTTCTGTGACTCCTGAAGTGTCTGAAAGACCTCACTTCGAAACATTACAGCACCCCCATGTGAACTTTAGGGGAGGGTCCAGCGACCTTGCCTAACCTGCCGCCAAACGCGCCTCCGCCGCCGGCTCCGTCATTGCCGTTGAACGCCATGTTGCCTCCACCGCCGCCTCCTCCTCCACCAGGCCAGGGAGGGGCCCCCTGCGCGCCTCTGCCGCCGCCGTACGCGCCGCCGCCGCCGCCACCCGCCGACTGATTGCCGCCGCCGCTGCGGTTCTGATGCGTGGCCACAATCGCGTCCACATCGATATCTGGCATGTCATCATCAAACAACTCATCATCGTCATCGCCTCCCCCGACAGCTGAGAAGCTCTGCGGTTGGCGGTTGGCGGGCGCCGCCGCGGCGGCGCCGCCTCCCCCGGCCCCGGGCACCGGCCTCGGCGCGGTCTGCTGACTGCTGTGGGTGTATCCCCCGCCTGGTGCATTCCAGGCGGGCCCGGGTCCTCCAGGCCCGGCAAGGCCCCCTTGTGGCGGCGGCTGTTGCTGCTGGTTCTGGTTCTGATGGGGAAAGGGCCGCGGCTGCGTCGGGAGATGCTGCTGTTGCTGCTGTTGGGAGGGCTGGCCCTGGGCGGGAGGGGCCCGAGGCTGGGTCTGGGTCTGCGTCTGGCCCTGTGTGCTGCCGGCGCCGGGGCCCTGCCAGGGCCGGGGCGGGCCCGAGCCCTGGCCGCCAAACCTGCGAGGTGACGGATCGGGCCATTGGGACCGCCATTGGGTCAGGTGACAGGGGGGGTGATTGATCCGGGGCGCTGGCGCCGTAGACGGATCGCGCCAGGGGCCCAGAGGGCGACAAGGAGCCCGGGGTGCGACATGATGGCCTGGCTGGCTGGTAGCTTAGGGTAGGGCAGCCCGGTGCTGTAGGGTCAGGGGCTGTGATGTGTGTTTTTGACGTGGCTGCTGTGTTTTTGACGTGGCGGGGTTCAACACCCACCCGGCTGTCGGCGGCGGCGGAGCTGACTGCCCCGGCGGTGGCACGTAGGGTATGGGCGGGATGGGCGATTTGCCCGTGTTCCTGAACTTGAGGAGCACGTCCAAGGCCTGCTCGGGGCCGGCGGGCGAGGGGCGCCCGGGGGCGGGGGGGAAGGGGGCGGGGGGAGGCAGCACAGGGCGAGAGCGGAGGGTGGGACAGGGGTGGTCCGGCGGTGGCAGGGCGTAAGGGCAAAGCTGGTGTACGGGTTGTGCATGCGGCGGTGCGTGCCTAAGCGATCTGGGTCAAACCAACGGATGCGTTTGAAGCACATTTCAGACGCCCTGCAAATCGCAGGAACGTGGAGGGTGGAGCGCAGCTGCGTGGCGCAGGTGGGTATCATTTGACATGAGGCTGACAGGTGCTGTGCCAGTTCGCCGCCAGGGTGCCACGCAACGAGGTTGCACATGATTCGGTGGGGATGGCTTCAGGGAGCATCCGGACATATCCCCCGCGCCTTCGGAATCGAAACTCGCCTTCTTAACATAAGAGGGATGCGTGCCGGAGCCCAAGGGAGCGTCGATCCTGCACCAGCTCAACATGGTAAAGTCAGGGGCCGCTCCACCGAGTCACGTAAGGTCAGTCATTAACGACGGGCAGCCCACCCGGTGCCTTGATGGAGCGCAAGCGAGTTCTGGCTGGGTAAGCAGTAAATGAAGCCCCAATCGGTGGATGGCTGTGCTCGCTGCTGATGCAGTTGTTGCTGGCCTGCGTGCGGTGCAGCCATTTTGCGAGCCAGGTAATGACAGCTGCACAGTTGAGCCGCCTTCCTTATGTGAGTTTACAGCCATATCCTCTTCATACTGTGAAGATGTGTTAAGGCTTCATCGATAGCCAACGATGATGTTGAACTTGAGGGTCGTGGTGTGAGGAGCAGTATCAGCAAAGTGCATTACGTCAACAAGGAAAACAGCCGACATCCAACACTGCGGACGGTACAAAAACGGTAGGTTTTGCTTCGACCCTTCCCGCCACTCCAATGTACGGTCACTCCGTCGGTTGACGGGTTGAAGCAGAGCTCGGCTCTGCTCTGAATGTTATGTAGACACAGCATACACGCTCACGAATGCGTGCACATAACGAAATTGGCCGGGATGGTTGTTCCAGGTCTGACTACAATATGCAAACATGCTAACATCGAATGTATTGTAAAAATACTCTCTATAGAAAGTCGCTACTTGTTCGGAATAGGTGTTTTTGATGAACATATTTCTCAAGTGCTCGAGTTTGCATACCCTTGCCCTATTAAATCTTTCGCTGCGTGAGAGCACAAGTTTAACCAGCGCGGCCCGTGCGTATTGTCAGCGACTTGTACGGGAAGCTGTCGAATGTGAAGCTTATGTTGGATGCACTACGGTCATCCGACGTCATTCGTGAAGATGTCGAACCTAGCTCTGACCGCTTACCTTCATCTGAACGCCGTTGCTCGGCACTGAAACCCCTTGGCAGACCGGCGGGCAGCCAGCGTTGCCCGGCTCCGCTTCCAAGCACAGCTGCGCCACAGCGGCTCAGCCTGCAGCTGCCAGGGTTCGTGCCGAGCCCGGCGGCATCCCCCAGCTTTCCCGTGCCGAAGCCCTTAGGCGCAGCCACTGCGGTAACCGCCGTCGTTGTTGCAAGTGCCTCGTGGAGCCTTGATGAACAGCCGCACCGTCTGTCGGGGAGTAGCAATGTAGGCGCCCAGCCCGGGCGAGGCGACCCCATCAACGAACCCGCAACACAGGTCGACCCAAATGATGCATCCGGCTCGCCAGTCTTGGGTGCTGGGCTGACCCGGAGGTCGACAGCCAGCTGCACTGCGTGGCAAGGGGGCGGCTCACCGGCGCAGGCGTGCAGCACCCCTCCAGAACGGCTGGTGTGCGGTGACGGCGGTGACGGCAGCGCCAGCAGCGCCGCCGCCGCAGCCGGTATTAGGCCCGCGCCCGCGCGAATCTCCTCCCGAAGCGCCCCAGGGCACATGGAGGGGCTTCCGCAGAACGGGCATCAGGGCCAGGGCCAGGTTGGCAGCAGTGTCAGCGACCGCAGCAGCGCTGAGGGTCGTCGGTCGCCGGCCAGTCTCGATGGCTCCCGTGAGCTGCCTCCGCGCACCGGCAGCCCCAGTCCCCCGGCTGCCCGCAGCCGCCGCCGCAGCAGCTGGGGACTGGGTCAGCTGGGGACTGGGTCGCGCCCCGACTCCCGTGTGTCCACGCAGTGCGAGAAGGCGGCCCGGCGGCTGCTGGCGGATCAGGAGCGCTGCAGGAGGGTGGCGCTGGAGGCGGGGCGGCGGTTGCAGCGTGAGGAGGCGGCGGCCAGAGAAAGGGTGAGTACTCTTCGAGTGGTGGGCTAGTGGCCACTCCGTACCTGTCCAATTGCTGGTTCGTTCGCTGGCGGTCCATTCGTTTGTTTGTTTGTTTGATTGTCTTCTTGTGTGTGTCAGTCATGTTGGTGCTGTGTGGAGGGTCTCGGCTTGGCTTTAGTCGGAAGCGCTGATGGCTCAGGTAGGCGGCCAGCGGGATGCAAAGGAGGAGGCGGAGCGGCCGGCGGTTCCGCCGGCTGTGTTTCCGCGCTGCACCGCCCAGTCGCAACCCTGTGACCCCGCACTGCGTTTGGCGCTGGCCTCAAGTCGTCGGACAGCAGAGCCCGGGACAGCCACCTCCTTTGTTCTTCTGCCACACTCAGGTTGTGCGACGTCACAGACCACCTCTTGACCTGTTGATCGGCGCCCTCCGTGTGTAGCCACGTGCCAGCGACACCCTAACGGGACGCCGCCGCACGTCCGCCTGCCTCCTGACCACCTGCTTGCCGCTGCGGCGCAGGCCATGGCCAAGATACCGCACGACTGACTGCGAGCGGCGCAGTCGCGGCGTGCGTTCCACCGCACTCGCCTGCAAGTCGATCCGATGATCAGCTAGCGGTACATCGGCGCAGCCAAACTGGGGGCATGGAACCCGCCACTAAAACTCTACGACGGAGCCCGCTGCGGCCTTCCACGGGGGCAGAACGCGACGGCTGATCTCGTGCCGCGATGGCACTGTCCGGGTTTCCGTGGGCCCAGCGCGCCAGCACTGCTTATCGCGGCCTGTGTTGCGCCGCACGGCCGGATGTACAACTACGAACAGGACGTTCGTCATTTATTTGATTCATTGACTCCAGAGGGAATCCCGAGTCTGCGTGGTGAAGCGGCTTCGGTGGATGCGTGACCCCTCGGGCAGGGGGCGGGAACATGTGCGCGCCCATCAGCAACACATGGTCGCCTGTGGAAATAGGAGGGCGGCCGCCTCAGGTCGGGGACGATGTACCGTCGATGTTATTTCAGGCTACCAGCGGCACATTGCTCAACGAGGACACCGCAGCAGACCAAGTGGGACCGATGGGCCGCTGGCCCTTGCCTTTCAGCCTCCTTCCCCTCCCCTGGGCAAGGGCGGCACCTTAGTAAACGTTTGTAGCAACCCGTGAAAGGAGGTACGGCGATCGGGGTGAAAGCCGGGTGACCGACGTCTTCCAATCGGTTGCATTACGGGATGCCGCACATTTCGAAAACGTTTGGTGGTTAACGGTTATCAAAGTGGCACGGTCCCGGAGACTATGTCGTGCACAGGATGTCGCCCCAGCCGACATCGGTACGAGGGCGAGCGGGTGGTTGGGAGGCCTGGTCCGATTGTTGGGGGACCTTCAGCCGGGGTCTGAACAGGAGTACCTGCGTTGTCCCTCTGTAATGCCCCTCGACTTCCTGGACCCCTCGACTCCCAATCGGAAACCCTTCCACCCTGTCTTAATCCCAGTGCGGAAATCGATCGGCTGGTCGCCCGCAGACGCGCAGAGGGGAGAAGCCGGACCGCTGGGCAGGGCCACGGGCGCCCGTGTAAGAACCGGCCCAGCAGCTGCACGAAGCCGTTCACCTCGGGGCCCACCGGCAGCTAGCGAGCCGGCCCACAATCCCGGAGCCGGCACACAATCTGAGCCACCCTCACCTGCGCACATTCGCCAGCCAGGTAGCAGCGGCTCTGCGGGCTCGCTAAAGGCTGCGGCCATGGCTCCCGGCCTCTTGGCTGGTGCTGCCAGCTGGCCACCCCCACCCCACCCCACGCGCCGCTCCTCGCCAGCCCGGAGCTGCGCAGGGCCCCGAGGTCTGCGACTGTGGGTTCCTCGTCCTGCAACAGGAAGCCTTCAAGCCCGGGCGGCTGATATCAGTGCCTACTATTACCATGTCCTAGTTCCCAGCGTTGATGGGATTCGAACCCGTCACCCACCGATTTGTGGGTGCTGCCGACGGAACGCCATCCAGTTCATCCCTCCAACCTGCCCCGCGATTGGTAATCCAATGTCCACATGGCCACACCCCGAGCTGCTCCCGCCCGTTTCCGGTCGCGCTGTCGATCTGCATCCTTATACCCGCTTCCGTTCCAGAGCTCTATCTACCCAGAGCGTGCTTGTTGGAGCCCTGCGCTGGTACCGACTCCTTGACGCAAGCGAGGAGGTGCTATGTTCCTCCCATAGCCGGCAAAGAAACGATGATACGAAACTTGCCAGTGCTATTGCGATGGACATGACTGCGTTCTTGATCTTCGCAGGCCTGCAAATCAGCGAGGCAAAGGGCGGTCGAGGGGAGCAAGGTGGGTGTCAGCGAAATGGCATCAACGAATCACGGCGAAGGGAGGGAGGCAAGCGCAGGAACGCGGAAGGGGGCCTAACAGCGGAGCTAGCCGAGGACACGTCATGCGGGGACAGATTCGGCTGCGGCGCACGGGGCACCAAGCGCTGCTGCGAACACCCGGCCAGCAAGGCACGTCGCTCGTGCGCCTGGTCTGAGACCTAGTGGATCACCTACCTTCAAATGCACCTCCGCCAACCATGACCGCAAACTGAGTCGCTCCCTTCGGAGAACAAGAACTTCGGGGCGGGCTGGGGAGGCCGTGGTCAGGGCGGGGCGGGTTGGGGAGGCCGCTGCGTGGTCAGGGCGGGGGCGGGTTGGGGTGGCCGTTGCGTGGTCAGGGCGGGGCGGGTTGGGGTGGCCGTTGCGTGGTCAGGGCGGGGCGGGTTGGGGAGGCCGTTGCGTGGTCACGGCGGGGCGGGTTCGGGAGGCCGATGCGTAGTCAGGGGCAGCGACCTGGAGTTTCAGCTATAGGGCGGAATGTGTGATCTGGACGGCGGACGTGGGCAACCCTTGCGGCGCCCTGTCTGTCAACAAAGGCGTGGACATGGCCGTTGCAGTCCGCGAGAAGAGTAGCACAGCCCCTGCGCGGGTGCCGACAACCGTTGTTGCTATTCGCGTCGTTCACACAGTATAGCGGTCTCGTAAGAGTATATTCGCAATCCTTAAAGCTCGTTGGTCAATCTCTGTTTGCATGCACGTTGCAACGGGCAAACTTCCCGACGCGCATTCAGACATCTCGTGTCGTGGACGTCACAAAGATATACCCGCCGTGTGGAATTCAGCTACGTTTCATACGCGTCTGCAGTCCTTCAACCAGCACTGACCTGCCAATGATCCCTGTCAACACCAACCGACGTCGACAAGCCATCGTTGCAGCCCTGAAGCTTTTAATGCGTTAAACATAAGAGCTGCAGTTGAGAGGCCATTAGCTGACTGCAAATTGGCGAAGGCGCTGGTAATGGATGCGGCCACAACAGACAAAGTCCTTGCGCAGACGGCTCAAAGCAGCAAGTTAACTATGACAAATAATTCATGTCAGTTTCTGTCGAAGGAAGACAATTGGCTGGGGCCAAACCTAAAACCTTCGTTCAGACCGCCTTAGACGGCAATTAGTGAACAACATGTGAGCTGGTATTTTCTACAGTAGCGATTTATTTGAGAAATAAATGTTTGGAGGCATACGTGCGAGCCGCACCCCTTTAATTATGCTGCCAAAACCCACGTACGACCTTCAAGAATCGGCTTCGAGGGCTTTGAGCTGGGGCTTGAAACATACACCTCGTCAGATGAGAACTGGTTAGTAGACTGGTATACTGGTCGGCTTACTAATCTCGTGACTCGCCATGTCAGATGTCACTCCGTGCAGCCCGGTGCAGCCGGTCGTCGCGACTAGTCCTAGAGCTCTGCAGCCAATGTTTGGTTTGTTAGGCTCAAATCTTTCATGACCTTTTCCACGCAACAACAATTGCCACCCTTGCCAGCCTTCCCCATGGTTACCTGGGCATCTGCATGCTTCAAGCAGCACCTGTACCGGGACAATGCGCAGCTGGCGGGCGAGGTGAGATGAGCGCAGCCAAAATGAATTGCTTTGGCGGCAACGCCTGCCGGGGTTGACCATGTGAGACATTATCCAAACCTCGTCGCCCAGAATCCCCACCACTCAAGAGTCCAATCACCACGCACGCCCCCGCCAAGCCTGCGGTGGGCGCGTTGTTGGCGGGCCTTATGAGGCCGTCCAGCTCCTTTACCGGCTGACCTAACCGCGGGATCAAATGGGGGCGCTGCGGGATCACACAGCGGGCGGGACCCTCCCGTCGGGTGTGCGGGTGGCCAGTCTGCGTGAAGCAGCACGGCGCAGGGGCGCACTCGAGAGAGATGTCAGCAACTAGGAGGTCAGCAACCTCAACCTACTTTCTCGTACTTGTGTAGCCAGCTGGCCAGGGGCATGGCTGGCTGCCCTGCCGCACCTGCCCGCACTCAGGGAATCAACACCCCAAACGGGGTACTGGGGTGCTGGGGCCTTGGGTACACTTGCTTACAGAGCACTGAAGGCACTCGGTTCGGGTGATGCCTCCAAGCTAGGGTCTCTTCCAGGCAACCTCCCAACGTGCCCTCCTGGAGTCGAAGCCAGCGATGCCCTCACAGCTTTGTCGGGTCCCTCCGCGTCCTCACACCACCACATCGCAGCTGGGGGCCCCTCCTTGCGTCAGTGATGTCCCTCACAGCTTGAGCCCCACGGTGTCGTTCCCGAGGCTGCTCCGAAACACCAAGAACTGCACCGGAACCGTCTCGGCGGTGGGCGCCAGGCCGCCCGCCATCTCGTTGTCCAGCTTGGACACCTGGGGACAGCGAGGGGCGGTGGGCGGATGGCGGGGGTGGGTGGGTGAGGGGAGTCGATCGTCGAGGCCACCACGCGGTGCACGTTGCGATTCCATACTCCCAAACACACTTTCTGCCGCGGCCACGCCACACCACGCCGCGCCACACCACACACCACACCACACCACACCGCTTCTTGTACAGTGTTGCAAGCGGTGAATCCTCGGTCGCCATCAAAAGCTGCCACTTAACCTCCCCCCCCTTCAGCCCCCGACCCCCAACCTCCCAAACCCCAACCTCCCAAACCCCAACCTCCCAAAACCCCGCCCCGACACCCAACCTCGCAAATCCCAGCCTCCTAACCCCCAACCTCCTAACCCCCAGCCTCCTAACCCCCAGCCTCCCAGCCCCCCGACCGCACCTCGCACTGCTGCAGGCTGCACTCCTCCACCGCCAGCCTCAGGGAACTGTTTCGGAGCTCCTCCAGGAACCGCTCCCGGTTGCGGACCTGTGGCCAGGCGGGCGGGTGGGCAATTGGGCGGGTGGGCAGGCGGAAGGGGGAGGGCGGGCGGAAGGGGAAGGGAGAGGGCGTGGTGCGTCGGTGCGGTCCTGCGAGGGGGACTACGAAGGCAGCGTCCCAACCGGCGGGTCATTCATCTGCACCCGCAGGCCAGAGACTGCCTGACCCGCGCCCAGACCCCACCGACTCGTTTGGGCCCTAATAAGCAGACCAGTGACATCCTCAACACATCCCGGACCCCACCTACCCATCGGGTCGTCGAACGTTCACACACAGGGCGACCCATGATGGACCCACCATCAGGCTGCTTCACACCACCCGCAACCAGGACAACCACGGTAACGACCCATAGCCATGTACGTCGAAAACACTTCCGCAGACCTTCCCCCGTGATTGAACACCGCAGGGGACGGGGTGGAGGAGGCCCCAGGGGGGCGCGGGGGAGGGAGTCCCAGGGGGACGCACCGTGCGGTTCGGAGGGTCCGCCAGCAGCAGCCGGCCGCCGTCGGGCGACAACAGCAGCGGCATAAGGCCCGAGATAGGGCCCACGGCCGCGTCTTCGTACAACACGTCGCAAGCGAGTACGACGTCGAACCGGCGTTGTCGCGGCCGCGGAATCACCGAGCCGCGCCGCGGTTGCTGCTGCTGCTGCTGCTGCTGCTGCGGTTGTTGGCCCTGCGCCGTCGTCGGCAGCGGCGGCAGCAGGCGCTCCATGTCTGGCGGCGCCGTCCAGTCGAAGACGTGGGCCCTCAGCACGCTCACGTTGCTGCCTTGGCCGCTGCTGACGTCATGAGAGCCGCTGGTGCTGGTGCTGCTACT
The DNA here is from genome assembly GCA_003117195.1 of Eudorina sp. 2006-703-Eu-15. Lineage (NCBI taxonomy): Eukaryota > Viridiplantae > Chlorophyta > Chlorophyceae > Chlamydomonadales > Volvocaceae > Eudorina > Eudorina sp. 2006-703-Eu-15. Next base: position 106,948 of record BDSI01000052.1, on the reverse strand, counting down.
GCTGCTGCAGCTACTGGTGCTGTTACTACTGCTACTGCCGTTACTGACATCACGCCGCATCGCTGGCTGCTGCCCATCGTCCGACGTCTCTGACGAGAGTCCACTCCGCCCTGCCCCTGCCCCTGACCCTGACGGGGACGGGGACGCGGAATCAGCATCGGTGCTGGCATCGGTCGCTGCACCGCAGCACGGGCTGCAGCCGACCTGTCCCCCCGCGCTGTCCGTCCCAACCCCGGCCAACGGGTTTGAGGCCCGACCCAGTTGGCGGGCCAGCGCCATCAAGAGCTGCCACTCCTCCCCGTCGCTGGTGGCGGCGGCGCCCGCGGCGTTGTTGCCGTTCTCGCCGGCCCCGCACCCGCCATCGCCCCCGTACGGCTGCCCTCCCGTCAGCATGTGTTTGTACGGCGGTGTCAGCTGCAGATCCGCGTACGGCGGCCGCTGGCCGGCGGGCAGGGGCTCCACCCGGCGGCGGGGGCCGGAGGGTCCTGGGGTGAGGTGCTCCGGATCCGGATCCGAATCCAGATCCGGATCCGAATCCAGGCCCGTCGCGACGGCGCTGAGCAGCGCGCACTGCAGCGCCGCCGGCTCTCTGTCCAGCAGGACCACCTCTCGGGCCCCTGCGACGGGGTGGAGGTGGCGGGGGCGGGGACGGGGGTGGTGGTGGCGCAGGGGTGGGGGCGGGTGGTGGGGCCGGGGGCGGGGGCGGGGGCGGGGGTGGTGGCGGGGGCGGGGGGGGGGGGGAGGTGGTGGTGTGATCCAGGGTGTGGGGTTGTAGGGTGGAGGAATGCAGTGCCGTCAGGAAGGGTCCGGGGGTCAGGGTCGGCAGCCGCGAGCATACTGAAGGCTGTCAGCCGTACACACATTGATGAAGCATCGGAGCGGACGCACCACCACCACCACCACCACCACCGAGGAGGAGGAGGAGGTCGTCTGCAGCGCCGCACCGGGGGCCACACCGGGCGCCACGCCCCAACGCCGCGACCACATCGGCGATGGCGATACTCACGACACGGACCCGCACGGTATTGGCCGTAATCGTCCATGACGTACAAACAGGCATACAGACAGACAGACAGACAGACAAGGCGTGCAGACTAAGGTCGGGCAGGGGGCCTCCTCACCGGCCATGGCCGCCGCCATGCCCGCCAGGCCCAGCCCCGCCCCCAGGTCCGCCACCACCTTGCCCCGCACCAGCTCCGGCCGCTGCAGCAGCGTGGCGGCGAGGGCGATGGCGGAGGGCCAGGCGCGCGTCCAGTAGGGGTCCGCGTCCATAAGACCTGCGCAGGGGGGGGGAGGCCGGCCGGCCGGGGAGGTGGTCCGCCGGGGAGGTCCGCCGGGGAGGTCCGCCGGGAAGGTCGGGGAGGCCGGCCGGGGAGGCCGGTCGGGGCGGCCGGTCGGGGAGGCCGGTCGGGGAGGCCGGTCGGGTATGCTTGGGGAGCGCACGTGTGCGCGGAAGAGGGGGGAGGGTGTGTGCCGCCCCTCGCCTGGCTAAAAAGGAGGCAAACCCGCCTGCGCTGCCCCCACTTCCCGGGGAGGTTAGAGGCCCCAGGCGGGCAGGGGCTGCATGAACCATGATGACCCACGGGTCAGCTATCCGCCCGAGCGGTATCGCCGATCTCTCCGCCGCCTGGCTGCCTGGCTGCCGACACAGTATGTGTATGCGGTCCGTTGTGTCTCCTCCCGGCCTGCGCCCTCCCGCGCTTCGCCTTCGCCCTCCCGCGCTGCACCCTCGGGCCCCCGCCCTCCCGCCCTGCGCCCTCCCGCGCCCGCGCCCTCCCAAACGCCCTCGCCCTCACCCTCTTCCAGGTACATGTCCATCACCGCGTCCACGTCCCGCGGGGCGATCAGACGGAAGGTGGCGGTCCCCACCCGGAAGCGCTGCTGGATGAGGTCCAGGGAGGGACCCAGGCTGGCCCACGGCACGGGACTGCCCTCCAGGGGGGCCGAGGAGGTCGGGGACGGGGCGGAGGCTGCTGCGGATGGTAAGGAAGTGGTGGTGGTGGTGGTGGTGGTGGTGGTGGTGGTAGCAGACGAGTGCGCATCTTCCGAGGAGTGACACGCCGCCGTGGTTGTTGCGGTGTCAGCGCCGAGGGTGGCACTGCGGGCGTGGGGTAGGCGGTAGGGTATAGGAAATTGGCAGACAATTTAGGCGGTAGGGTAGGGTGACAGTGTTGAGGCGGCCGCGGGGGGGGGAGGGCCAAGTGGGTCAGGCGCTGGCCGCTAGCGGGTTAACATAGATCAATGGACTGTGGGGCCGTGGCCTCAGCGCACTTCATGCGGGCATGGTACGGACGCCCCTGGCCGTCCCGAGAAGGGGGTGTATAGGAAATTGGTACGGGGTGTAGCACCTGGGGGAGGGGGGGGGTGGCACACGTGTCCCGGGGGCACCGACGAGAACTCACGGGGCGGCGTCGGCCGCGCGCCTCAAGCCGGATGCGGCGGCGGAGGCCACGGCGGCGGCGGCGGCGGCCAACGTCGCCGCCGCCGCGGGTGGCGACGGTGATGTGCCAGTGGCGGCAGACTGCGCGGCGGCAGTACCTAGCAGGGTGCGTTGGTGTGGCGGTGGAAGACGCCGGAGGGAGAGCCCTGGCGTGGCTGGGGAACGGCCTGTTGGGGGCCCGGTCCGCGGCTGCAGACGGCGGGTCATGCAACCGTACGGCAGCGCCAGTCCGCGGCGCCAAGCCCCGGTGCTGAGGGAGGATTTGAGGCCCTGAGATGCGGCCCGCTGCAGCAGCGCCACAGGGGCTGCCGGGTGCGGCATTCGGGCAAAGCGGTTGGTTGCGTCGCACGGCAAGCTGTTGTGAGGCGGCTGGCACAGTCGGCAGAATTCTTCAGACAACTTCGTGTTTTCGCCGCCCTAGTTCATCCTGCTTAAGGCAACATTTTTCGGAGCGTTGCTCTTGACGTTTTAGAATGCAAGCAAGACCAGCCTACCCTGAGAGACATACTCGACTGCAAAATCGAATCCCAAATTACAAAGCATATGAATATAATTTTGTTATGCTTGGTCCCACTACGGTTTGAGCAACAGGTTACGGTTGGGTTCCAGCAAGTGGACGAGCGCCTATTCCAGGCCTCACAGTCGGGCAGTCGTGCTCGACTTCCATTTAGGCTCTGCGTTGGCAGAATACAGGGCTGCGAATGTACAAGTACAAGTGCTCCAGTCCGCCCGTTACATCAATACCTTGGATTGGCTTCATTTGACGCGCATCGTTGTACTCCAAACCCCAAACGGCGAAACCAAACAGCTAGTGCGGGAAATCGCCTTTCAACCTTTACAGGCAGCTTAACCCTAAGAGATAAGCAGTGCGTAGAAGGAGATTTTACCAGCAGAACCTCTTGCAACCTCTCACCGAATCGCAATGCGCGTTGTGACGCCTCAGCACCGCGGCGTCTGCGCGCCAGCAGGCCAGCCGAAGTCCTTGAATCCTACACCAGCTGCTACACCGCAGCGCAGGGCTTTCTCTGCTCGCGCGCCCGGCCGCTGCGGCGACCTGAACCCCAATGTCAACGCTTACAGCAGCAGCACCACCACCACCGCCAACAACAACGCGCCGCGATCTTCAACCATTGCCCAGGGACTAGCGAGACAGATTCTCGCCCAGCCTGGCATTGAAGGCGACCCGCTTGCCTTCCTGGATGTCTCGGAGGCCTACTGGCGCGCGCTGCGGCACCAAAAGCACGAGCCGCAGAAGAAGGGCCCCACCGTCGTCAAATACGCCGACGGCCCGCTGCCCCGCACCACCACCACCAGCGGTGCGCCCACCGCGCAGCCGGACTCCCCCCCGCAACCCGCCGCGGAGCCTGGTGCCGCATCGACCGCAACCCGCAGCCCCTCCCAGCAGCAGCTGTGCGATTTCGACGTCGTGATCTGCGGCGGCACCCTCGGCCTCTTCCTGGCCACGGCGCTGCAGCTGCGGGGCTGGCGGGTGGCCATCGTGGAGAAGCGGCTGGTGCAGGGCCGCAACCAGGAGTGGAACATCAGCTGGGGGGAACTGGAGGTACGTCGAGGGAGGGGTCAACTGGCAGAAACATCAGAGAACCAGAACGCTCACACCCAGGAAATATATGAAAGCAAACATAAGAAAGGAAACAGAATAGGAATAATAATGATAATATCAGCACCTGCATGGGGAATAGCAGGTAATGACAGCATGGGGTGGCTTCAGGACCTCTGAGAATGGGTTAGGTGCGGTCGGGGGCGTGGCCTCAGTTGCCGGTGTTCGAGGGCGGATCCAGCCGCCTAGGTGCGCCCGACCTGACCTGGGATCTGACTCGGCGCCGGCGCCCGACCCGGCGGGGGGCCCAGGGTTTTGGTGGCGCCTGGGTTACGCGAGGGGAGTTGTTGTGGTGCTGCGGCTTCTGTGGAGACGCCGCGCGGGGGCCGCCTGTCCGCGGGCGCCCATGGAGCGTGTGGCTCACGGAGGATGTGTAAAAGAGAACTGGGCCGCGAGAAGCGAAGTCCAGCGTGTGCGCATTGCCGCTTGTTGCCCCCATGCTGCCCGGGTTCGTACTTCGGGTTTGTTTCTTTTTTCAATTTAACCCCCATGCTGCCCATTGTTGCCCCCTGTTGCCCCTGTCGTCCATTGTTGCCCATTGTTGGCCCCGGTTGTAACAGCTCAGTATCACCGCACGGCCGTGCATCTCTCCCCCGACCTGACCTGCCCTGCCCTCCTGTCATATACCCTATCACCCGCCCTCACACGGCCCCCCCATCGCCCGCCCCCCCCCCGTATCGGTTCCCCAATCCATACCCCCGCACAGACGCTGGTGGACCTGGGTCTGTTGAGTCGTGAGGAGCTGCGGCAGGCGGTGGTGTCCGAGTTCAACCCCATCCGAGTGGGCTTCATGGGCGGCGAGGTGCGGGGTGTGGTTGGGGGGAGGGAGCTGGGTTTAGCGTTTGAAAAAGGAACCTGTTTTTGTGGGTTTGGAAAAGGAACATCAAACCCACAAAAACAGGTGCGGTGGGTGGGTGGGGGTATAGGAAATTGGTTGACTTATCCAAACTGCGCTGCTGCTGCGGTGATTTGGGGGGGGAAGCGGGGGCGGGGGTGAAAAAGAAGAGCAACATCAAACCCACACACTGGTGCGGTGGGTGGGTGGGGGTGTCGGAAGGGTGCAGCCCGCGGGGGGGGGAGCTGGGGCTGTGATGGGCTTTGGGTTCTGAGAGAGGGATGGGCGGGACGGATGGACGGGTTCAGCCAGTGTTGGATGCAGAGTAGGCCGGGGGGGTATCGCCATTGGGACCTGAGCTGCGGGGCAGAGCACGCAGGGCCCAGCATTCTGACGCTGACCGAACGATTTGCAGATCGTTCGTCGCGACTCCTTCACTTTGGGCATTACGATGTGTGGCGGGGAGCCCGACTGACCGACCGCGGGGATCGTTAAGGAGGTTACGGCGGACCCCGCGGGGATGTGTGTCGCTAGGGTTGCGGGTTTCTCGGTCGCAGCGCGACCCAGTCGGGGCTCCTGGCGGACGGGTCGCCGGTGGGGCCGTCCGAGTCCGGCCCCGCCCCACGGGACCCCGTGGAGCTCGCGCCTCCCAGCTCCCACCGCCCCGCAGCAGCGGACCGCGCCAGGCCGCGATCCTGCTCTCTGCGGTTCTGTGGTTCAGTTCGCGGCGATCTGCCGGTCAGGAGGCGCCACCGTCATATTGGTTTTCGGGCCTGATCCCTTTACGTGCGCTGGTGGACAGCTCGCCGTCCGGTTGTGTGGTGTGGTGCGGTGCGGTGTTGTGTTTAATGATGATAACCGCGCCCAGGCCCATGGCACTTACCAATGTGGTGGTGTGTCTTGATCAGGACATGTGGACCTCGGATGTGCTCAATCTGGGAGTGCAACCGAAGAAGCTGCTGGAGGCGCTGCGGCGGCGCTTCAGCGCGGCGGGCGGGGTGGTGTACGAGAACACGGCGTTTCGCTCCGCGACCATACACGAGGTGGGTGAATGGGCCAGGGAGGGGGAAGGGCAGTAGCAGGAGGTACGGAGAGGGGGAACAGGGCGGGGGGAGAAAACACAACAGCCCAGACAGGCCCGGGGGGAAAGGGTCGGGCGGGGAAGACCTGGATGACACAGAACACGGGGGTTCGGACGCAACCCACGTGTACGGACGTCGTACATACACCACCGAATGGCAGCGACACGGGGCAGGGCCACGGGGAGCACCGGCCGTCTTGTTCCCGAGTTCGTTGAGTTCAACGGTCACCGATCTTGTGGCGTCGGGTTTTCGAGGCCTTAATTTTCGTCACCTGTTACCGTACTGTCATGTGCTCATCGTCTGGGTTATGGAAATATCCTCCTGCTGCTGCTGCTGCTGAGGGTCCAACACCCGTCGTCACACTCCTGTGGCCACGGGGTCCCCTTCCTCCTCCCTATCCATCCATCCATCCATCCACCCATCCACCCCATCCATCCATCCATCCATCCAACCTCCCCAACATCCACCCACCCACACCCCACCTGGGCTGGGTGTGCCTGGGCTGTTTCATATTACCCACCCACCCCACCCCATCCATCCAATCTCCCCCCCCCCACACCCCACACACCCCACACACCCCCTTACCAATTTCCTATAACCCCCACACCCCGGGTCCCTCAGGACGGCATCCTGCTGAAGCTGACCCCGGGCGGCAGCGCCTCGCCCCTGGCCGTTGGCGACACCAACCGCCCCAACGGCCTGGCGCCAACCGCCGCCCCCGTGGTGGTCGGTCCCCGCAGCCTCACCTGCCGCCTGCTGCTGGACTGCATGGGCCACTACAGCGACATCGTGAAGCAGATCCGCGGCCGCGTGAAGCCCGATGGGATGTGCATGGTGGTGGGCTCCTGCGCCGAGGGTGGGTGGCGCCGGACGTCAACCCGACGGTGGATCCCCGCCCGTCCTTGGGCCCCCTCTGCCAGCCCTGCCTCCCGTGTCGTGCCATACCAGCCCTGTCTCCCGTGTCGTGCCATACCATCCCTGCCTCCCGTGTCGTGCCATACCAGCCCTGCCTCCCGTGTCGTGCCATACCAGCCCTGCCTCCCGTGTCGTGCCATACCAGCCCTGCCTCCCGTGTCGTGCCATACCAGCCCCGCCTCCCGTGCCGTGCCATACCAGCCCTGCCTCCCGTGTCGTGCCATACCAGTCCCGCCTCCCGTGTCGTGCCATACCAGCCCTGCCTCCCGTGTCGTGCCATACCAGTCCCGCCTCCCGTGTCGTGCCATACCAGCCCTGCCTCCCGTGTCGTGCCATACCAGCCCTGCCTCCCGTGTCGTGCCATACCAGCCCTGCCTCCCGTGTCGTGCCATACCAGCCCCGCCTCCCGTGCCGTGCCATACCAGCCCTGCCTCCCGTGTCGTGCCATACCAGTCCCGCCTCCCGTGTCGTGCCATACCAGCCCATACCAGTCCCGCCTCCCGTGTCGTGCCATACCAGTCCCGCCTCCCGTGTCGTGCCATACCAGCCCTGCCTCCCGTGTCGTGCCATACCAGCCCCGCCTCCCCTGTCCTAACAATAAACAGACACCTGCTTGCCTGTGCGAGTGTGCGTTCCACCAGCTGTCTCTGTCTCACCCCCATTCCCTTCCCTGCCCGTGTGTATTTGCCCTCCCAACCCGTCATGGCCTACCCGCCTAAACCCCCACACCCGCGGGTTTCCCCGCGGCCCGTCGAACCGTCGCTCTTCTAGCAGCGGCGCAGTTTGGATACGGTATGTTCTACACATCTCCTACACCTCCCACACCCATCGGGTCCCCCCGCGCGACCCCGCAGGTTTCCCGTCGGAGTCAAACGTCTCGGCCGACCTGCTCTACTCGCTCAGCCACGCGCGCCTTGACACGCAGCTGTTCTGGGAGGCCTTCCCCGCGGAGGGCGGCGCGGCGCGCACCACCTACATGTTCGCCTACTCGGACGCGCACCCCGACCGACCCACCTTCGAGCAGCTGCTCGACACGTACTTTGAGATGCTGCCGCAGTACCAGGTGGGCGTGGGGGGCCGGATCCGCGTTTGTTCCACGGCGTTGTACGGCGCGCGCGAGGCGAGGTGTCGTACGGCCACGGCCGCGCTCCCTCGGAGCGTGTACGGCCCGGTTCGCCCCTCGAAACCGATTTGATTGAGCTGCAATCAGAAGTTTTGCATTACAGAAAACAGAATGGCGTCCTCCTCACGCGCGATCCGATTGGTCCATGTATTCATCCAAGCCATACAAATCCTGTCGCTTGTCGCCGACGACTGTTTATCGTGACGCCGCCGCCTGTCTGCCTTTGGGCGCTGAACGTCCTGGTCCGCACCCCGCAGGGCCAGCCCCTGGAGCAGCTGCGCTTCAAGCGCGTGCTGTTCGGCGGCTTCCCCTGCTACAGCAACGGGCCGCTGGCGCCCGCCTTCGACCGCGTGATGCAGGTAGCGTGTGGGGCGCGCGCGTGTGTGTGTGTTTAGAATTGCAACCCGCCCGCCCGCCCGATCCCAGGTGGCAATATACTTATCATAGAACCTGCGAGGAAAAACTTACCATATGCAGGCGCGCGGACAAGGCAGCGCCGCGTGTGTGTGTGTGTGTGTGTGTGTGTGTGTGTGTGTGTGTGTGTGTGTGTGTGTGTGTGAATCGTTACATATCTGCCGGGCCGACACTGGCCGGGGGCGCTAACCCGCCCCATACGGGAGACCGCCGAAGCACTTTCCCCCGGATACGGGGGAAAGGGGCGTAAGGGGCCTCTGTCCCCTCGCTCTCAACCTAGGGCGCGTGCCCGATCCCCGAGGATCGGTGACCGCTGTGCCCCCTCAAGGGAGTGGGCGAAGGCCCATCCCGGGCGGTCTGCGCCTCGCAGTCCGCTGTTCAACCTCCTCAAGTCCTGTGTGTGTGTGTGTGTGTGTGTGTCTGTGTGTGTGTGTGTGTGTGTTAAAGCGAACTGAGCCGCGAGAACAGGAGCCCATCGCGACAAAGCGATGGCGTGGCGCGGGTGTGTGTGTGTGTGGGGGAGCCGGTCGCTGGGCGGGTGGCGTACCCGCGCCGTTGCAGATGCCGTCCCCCGTCCCCCCGCCAACGCCAACGCCGCCACCACCCTTCCCTCTCGGCCGTTCCCCGCCTTCCTGCCCCCTCCTTCGGTGGGACGCAGATCGGCGACGCCAGCGCGGCGCAGTCGCCCCTGTCCTTCGGCGGCTTCGGCTCCATGATGCGGCACCTGGGTCGCCTCACCCGTGGCCTGAACCAGGTGGGGCGGGTAGGCGGGCGGGCGAGCGGGCGGGGACACAGGGCATGCGGGGTGGGTGGGTGGGGGTTCAGGGCAGGCGGGAAGGGGTCACGGGGTCGGCCAGGCAGCCGCCCCGTGAAATGAACCCACCGGCCGACCGAACCACAACGGGTTTGACTCGGTCACGGCGGTTGCCGGTTGCCGCCCCAGGCGGTGGACTGACTGGGAGCCCCGAGGTCGGCTGTTCCGGGTCGTGCCGAACTGTCTCACCCCTGCCACTGCCGCTGCCACGAAGACAACGACGAAGTGTCTCAGGTGCTGCAGCGCTGGCGGGGCGTGTGTGCGTGGCGTGTTCCCATCGCCGTTGGGCTGGAAAAGTGACGTACATGTTGTACCCTTGCCGTACGTGCCCGCACGCTCTCGTACCGTACCGTACCTCCCGCCAGGCGCTGGCCGAGGACCGCCTCCGCCGCGCCGACCTGGGCTGGTTGCAACCCTACCAGCCCTCCCTCTCCGCCTCCTGGCTCTTCCAGCGGTCCATGAGCTTCGGCGTCGGACAGGTGTCGTACCCGCCGAACTATCCCTACACGCCGCCGTACTACAACGCCGCCGCCGACGCCGCGCGTGCCGCCGCGGATGAGGACGCCAGCGCGGCGACCGCGGCGGCGGCGCTGCTCATGGGCGCAGGCGCCGGCCCGGCGGCGGCCTTCCAGGAGGCCGTAGCGATGGCGGCGGCGAGGTTCGCGGCGGGCTCCGCCGACCCGGCGGATTACTTCCATGAAGAGGCGGCGGAGGGGGCAGCGGAGGGCACGGCGGCCGCCGCCGTCGCGGCGACGGCGGCGGCCCCGCTGGCCGCGCGCACACAGAGCCAGCAGGTCGCATCCCAGCGGCAGCAGCAGCAGCAGCCGGAGGTTCAGGCGACCAGCAGCAGCGTCAGCAGCAGCAGTAACGCGCCGAGTGGGCCGCTGTTTGAGAGGGACTTCCGGAACGCCCCCGGGTGGATGCGGCTGCCGTACACCCACGTGAATGAGATCCTGGGCACCAACTTCGGGGTGATGGGGGTGCTCGGGGACCGCGTGCTGCGGCCCTTCCTGCAGGTGGGTGAGCGGGGGCGGGGGGCGGGGGCGGGGGGCGGGGGCGTGATGCTTGTCCGAGGGGGCGGGAGGGGGAGGGCGTCGCGTAGCGTCGCGTAGCGCATTTCAACGTCGAAAGCAGGTGAGGGTGACACTTCACTTGAACGATCGCCTTTAAAACAAATATGCGGCCTTGTGCATTAGTGCTCCGTAACCGCTCCATCCATGGGCCAGCTGTCCAGCCACATTGGGGCGCTTCCCACTGACCCCGCTCTGCCCCTGTGTCCCTCTTTGCGCTGCTTTTCCCCGTGTGCCGTACCGCGCGCACACGAAATGTACGGAAAACGTGCGGAAAACACACACACACGCCACACCACAGGACACGATCCAGGTGGTGCCGCTGAGTTTGTCCATGATGGGCATGATGCTGGCCAACCCCGTCACCGTCAGCCGCGTGCTGTTGCAGGTAGGGTACGGCAGATGGTACGGCAGACTGTGCTGCGGTCGCTTTTTTGTGCGTGTGTTCTCAGTCGAGCAGAACACGTGTGTGTGTGTGTGTGTATGTGTGTCGCGCGCGTGTGAGCGCAGCACACATGTGGCGGGTTGCGTCCGTCGCCCTCCTCCGGGGTCGTCCGCCTCCAGGGTGGGGCCTAATGCCTCGCGGGCGCGATCCTCCCCTCGCACCCTCGGCACGCTCCCCCGTCGGCACACACCTCCACACACACCTCCCTTGCCTGCCGACGAACACACCTCCACGCGCCTCACCTCACACGCCCCTCACCTCCTCCTCCGCCTCCTCCTCTTCCTCCTCCCCCTCTTCCTCCTCCCCCTCCTCCTCACCTCACCTCCTCCCCTTCCTCCTCACCTCACCTCCTGCCCCTCCTCCTCCCCGTCCTCCGCCTCCTCCCCCTCCCCCGCCTCCTCCTCCGCAGGTGGGCCCGCGCACCCTGGTCGGCTGGTTCGCCCACTACGCCGCGCTGGTGGCCTACTCGCTCACCTACCAGCTCCTGAGGCCGCTGCGCCAGCTGGTCCCCGACTACGGCTTCCAGCGCCTCCTAGACGCGCTGGAGTACGGCAGCGGCTCAGACTACAAGTACCACGGCCCGCCGGCGGCGGCGCCGCCGGCTGGCGTGGGCAAGGGTCGTCCCCTCGGGGCGGCGGCGCCAGCGGCAGCAGTCGCGGCGGCGGCGCCGGCGGGGGCGCCGAGCAAGGCCGGTGAGGCGGCGGCGCCGGAGGGCGCGGGCGGGGAGCCGGCGGAGGGCGCGGGCGTGGATTTGGATAGGGCGCGGGGCGGCAAAGGGGGCGAGCCGGTGCCGGTGCCGGTGCCTGCGGCCGCCATGGCGGCGGGCGTGGCGGCGGCGGCGCCGCAGCTGACGGACGCGCTTTCGCAGGGCCGGTTGGGGTGAGCACCGCACCTGGGTTCGGTCAGGCGGATACATTTGCCGGTTGGGGTGAGCCGCGGTCCGCTCGAGACAGATTATTGATTGAGGCGCGCCCACCGGCGCGGGCGCGGGCGAGAGCTGGACGATAGGAGGCGAGGTGAGAGGCTCCGGGGCCAGGGGGCTCCGGGGCCAGGGGCACACGAAGACGCACACGCAGCGTGGCCTGAATGTTGGTGCCTGGCCAAAAATGAGCTCCAGGGGAGGGGCAGAGTGGTGTGTCCAGTTTGCGACGCGAGCCTTACAATAATGAAGGCAGAAGAGTTGTTGGAAGTCGGAAGGGTCGAGGCGATTGTACATTTGTATAATACCGTAGGTCGCGCGGTTGGGTCGTTTTATGGAAGTCAAGTAGCCTGAGGAGTGGGAGCGCATCCATGGTGGCACCATTGGCCATCTCCGCGGCATGTTGGTGATTTGCTGCGTTGCTTTCTTTGTTGTTTTGTGGTGTTGCTGGAGGATCGGTTTCGCACGCGGGCTGGTTTCCCAGCCGTCGTTAACAAAGGGATTGCGGTCGTTCGTTATTGTTATTCGGTCGCTAGTTCAGTCGCGGCAGGTGCCAAGTTCATGGCTTGTCGCCGAGGGTCTGTCAGGCGCAAGATGTGGGTAATGCGCGACGCGTCAAATTGCACGATATGGTGGAGGCCCTGAGAGTTACTCCGGCCGGTCGATCGAACCGCGGCCGCGGCCGCGGCGTCCCCGTGGCGTATCCTAGCCATGTCGGCAGCATGTGTTGGGACGGCGCGGGCTTTTGAGGAGAAGCGCAGAAACACGCAGCGCGCGCGGAGAGGAAGTGAGAGTCACACCGTATGCACGGCACTTTGTAGTATCTGTTGTACAGGCACCTCAGGGTGCAATACAGCGTACGGCAGCATGCACCATGTAGAGTTGGTTTGAGGCTGCTGCCTTGGAGGATGCGGGGGCGGGGGGGCTCTTCGATTGCGGTGAGAAAATTCCTTCCCTGCCCCGTCCCGGGGGGGCGCTCGAAGTAGCGGGGCGCAGGGGACGCATTCGCACATAGGTGCCGCTCGGAAGGTTAGGGGGCCGATAGAAGCGGGGGTGGCCCCTCCAGGCTTTTCGCGTAGGGCGTTGCAGTCGAATAGAACAGACAGGGAGTTGCGTCGGGGTGGCTGGTGGGTTGGGCACCGAGGCGAGTCTGGTCCAGATGTGTGGAGCTGCGTCTGTTGCAGGACGGTGGTGCGTCGCCGCATGTCGGTGTGGCTGTCGGTATCATGGGCGCGCCTCTGCGGGTCGGTTCGGGGTGGGGCGGGGCGGGGCTGGCTAAGGGGGATTTTAGTTGGTGAGCGTGGAGGTTGCAGAGCCGGTCAAGTGCCAGTTGGCGAGGTGGGTGTGGTGCGGTAGTACGACACGGTACGGCACGGTGGCTGGTGGGGCCCGGGTCGCGGAGGCACCGTGTGCCCCCCTTGACCCGCAATGCCCGTGGTGGGGGTGGCAATCCGGTGGTACGTGTGTGTTTCGTCGTGTTGTTGGCACCTAGGCTACCGGTCAGCAGCAGCAGCCGGGGCGTGTCTTCGTCTCTCGCGTTTTGGGTTGGGCGGGTAGCGGGACCGTATTGTTGACGTTCGGCAAGCTCGGCCACTGGTGATGTTGTGCGCAGAGAGGGGGGCGTGTGTCGCAGAGGGGCGCTCGGCCAGGGACGGTCTCAGCTGTCTGGATCAGGGAGGTCGATGGCGCCCCATCGCAATGGAGTGGGCGTGCATCATGCAATCGTACTGCCGGCAGTAATCTATTTTCGGCGATGCTCGCACGGAAGAGGGTTTTCGGTTGCAGACGCAAAGGAGAGGAGTACAGCTGTGTGAGGGAGAGAGAGATGTGGAGACTGGTGTTATTTCGCCCCCGGTGGGTGGGTGGGTGGATTTTGAGTTTCTGTTTTGCAGCGGCGACTGTTGGCCACGCGGCCCTCTTTTGGCACACTTGTACGGTACGGTACGGATAAGTTGGTGTTTAGTGCCATGACGTTCGTGACCGGGCCAGAGCAGCCTTCGGCGAGAGGTGTACTGAGGCACGATTTTGTGAGGATGATGCAAGTACGGATACATCTTTCCATGATTTTTAATCGTTTTGAATGTTGGTAGGCGCCGAATGGTGGCCCCAGTCCAGATGCACTTGCTCAGAGACAACGCGGACTGTCTGCGGGTGTTTGTAATGGAGCTACAGTTCCTGCACGGCCCTTCAGGTCCACTGTACGATACGGTACGGTACGGCGATGTTGACACCGGTTGATACCTCCGCTGCGTTGGCCAGAGCGGCCTGCCTTGCAGTGCGGTGAACCCGCACCCGTTTCCATCTCCACCGCATCTCATTCGAATCTCCAGGGTCGGCCGGAAACGTCAGCAGGTGCCTCTAGGCACCCAACCCTGAAACCCTGCAACCAGGCAAGAAGTGAGGATCAGATGCATGCTCGGGTTGAGCGAGGACGCCCCGTGTGCCCTTAAGGACGCAAAACAGCATATGGAGCGAGCACGGCCGCTACACGTGGAAGCTACGCACGGTTGGTGCGCGTCAGGCTGTTGCCTAAAGTTGTGTTTTTTTTTCATGGTTGCCGACGCCGCGCGTCACCCGCTGCGCTCCGCTTGCAATGCGGCGAGACGATGACGACGACTCCGTACGCCCGACGAGCTTTCTCCTGAAGCAGTTCAGAGCTGAATCTTTTGTCTGTCTGTCTGTCTCTTGAGGAGGTCACAACCCTCAACATGGCGCAGCGCAAATGCATATTTACATCGTCTTCATGGCGCACTATTTCACGTGGGAGTCCCACCACCATCAAGCTGCACAGCTGCACATACCCCCGACACAGTCTCGACACTCTGCGCCTGCCCAACCTATCCGAACCTGCTGCTTGCCAGCTCGACCGCGATTGGTCGCTGTGCGCCGAGAGGAGCGAGACCGACAACGGGGCATGGGACATCTCTCCCACCGTCACGACTGCAGCCTCCTCTCCCACCGGGACGCGGTCCCTACCGCAGAACCGGACAAAACAGCAGGGACGGGCCAGGACGTCAGGTGGCGTCACGGCCACAGCAGAGCACTCCAACAACACAGGATACAACGACCACATCATCGTCATCACCATCACCAGATATCCCCCTAGTTTGTAACCGCCACGCAGTCGAAGCCGGCCAACCGACCGCACTAAACCAACGCCTAAACCCGGCCCCTTCTTACCACCTGACCACATCATCAAGAATAAAGAAGCGCAACATATACACGTGGCAATCTACAGACACGCACTTTGGAACATTCGCGCACCGGCGACTACACGACGCCGTGGTTGACGCATTCAAACTCCGCCGCCGCCTGCGCCGCCGCCGCTGTGTCAACAAGCCAGCGCGCGCGAGATTGCAAGCGACAAGCCACGTGCCTGCCGCAAGCGCTCAGCAAGCCCCGCACAGATAAGCCGCAAAGGATGAGGAGAGGGAGGTGCTACCGCTGCCAGTTGTCTGCAGATAAGCCCTGCGATGGCCGACCAACTCAAGTTGTCAAGCTCTCGCCCTCAAAAGGCGCTCCGGCTCCACAGCCTTGCTGGGCGGCCGGGGAACTTTGGCCCCGATGGACCCAGCCAAAGCCAAGGCCACAACGCTGCAGCTGCTGCAAGTAGAACCCCGGACGTGAGCTAGCTCCCTGGTTGGGAAGCCGTTCGGGGGGCTCAGCAACAAGCAGCGCTTACAGCGTGCGCCCTTGGGACGTGGCCCGGCTCGCCTAGTACTGGCCGACGTAGATGATGCCGTACACGGCAATCCAGACGATATCGACGAAATGCCTGCGGAAGAGGAGGGCGACGAGGTTGCAGCCAAGGGTCCAGTCCCCGGCGTGAACGAGACGGCCCCCGCACCAGCAGGCAGGCGGCAGACAAGCGGTGATTTGGCCATGCGGCGAGTGGGGTTCGGCCGCGCCTTACGCAGTGCGTTGATGTCAGCCGAGCAGAGGCCGCCACCGCAACACCGGTCCACGCAGTGCAAAGACATAACCATGTGCGTCACAGCCCTCGGATTTCACTCATGACGGCTTCAATTCCTTGCAGCTTGTTTTCCACCTTCGACCTTGCCCATCCCGTAGACCCGCACCGACCTCATCCCCCTCGTCCCCTCCCCCCGCCACACCCAACGCCGGCTGTAATGACGGCGACTGCAACACACCCACCAGTAGAGGATCGAACTCTTGAGCGCCACGCCCGCCTTGTGCGTGCGCGTGTACATGGCCAGCACGGCGGCCAGGTAGATGGAGCCCAGCAGCACGTGCATGCCGTGGAAGCCGGTGGTCACGAAGAACGTGGTGCCGTACGGCGAGTCCGAGATGGTGAAGGGCGTCTCGTGGTACTCAAGGTACTGGTCGAAGAGGAACATCGCGCCGAGGCCGATGGTGGTGGCCAGCGCACCAATGACCGTCTGGAGATCGCCAAGGGACAGGGCGGCCGCATCACGCGCGGCAGCAGGCAACCTCAAGTTAGCAGCATAAGTGGCGCAGAGCCACTTATATAGCGGTATCGGGTATTCGGGTTGTACCAAACCATCAAGGGTCCAACGCCATCTGACAGGCGCAACCTGGCCATTCGTAGGTCTAGTTAAGGTGCAAGATAAATTCTTTCCGTCCACCTTATTAACAAAGGAAGGGTGTGTAATGTACTGCGAACCCTTGCACTGCTGTGTTGTGCTTGCACGGGAGATGTTTCGCAACGCCGCCCCAAACGCGACAATGGTGCGGGGGCGGCGTTACCCCGTAACCCGCCTATCCCAGTCACCCCCTATCACCGCGGTACTCCCCGTCCCCCATCGGGCTTAATCTTTTTCAATCCAACCCCCCTATCCCCGTCACCTTCGGGTCCTTTGCGACCATGGCGACGTTGGCGCTGTAGTATGAGGCCGCCAGCACCGCCGACATCACCAGCGCGCGCTTGTCCCAGCCAATGGGCTCAATGCCCACCGGCGGCCACTGCATCTGCAGCGCCACCGACGGCGACATGCCCAGGTCCAGGCAGGCCCACAGCAGGCCCACGAACAGCATGGCCTCGCTGACGATGAAGAGCCACATGCCGCTGATCAGGTTCTTGCGGACAACCTCCGTGTGCATGCCCATGTCGCCCTCGATGGTGCAGTCGCGCCACCAGGTGGTGGCGGTCCAGGCGGTGTTCAGGAGACCGAAGAACAGCAGCGCGGTGCCCCCGGGGATGGCGTGGAACCAGGCGGTCATGCCTGCAGGCGTGTGGAAACGCGAGGAGGGGTAATAGGAAATTGGTAGACGCGGGGAGAGAGGGAAGGACGGCCCGTGATACGGGTCACAGATGGACGAGCAATAGCCTTCCCTACGCGGGACACAGACAGCAAGCCCCCTCCTCTCCTCGACGGATTGTCAATCGACAACCTCGACTGTCAAAACGACGACAGCCGTGGTGATGGGTAATCGGCGACCAAAGACCACGACGCAGCCGGGCGCAGTCCTAGTCAATGCTAGGCACGGCGTGGGGTTGCTCCCCCGGTCCAGCCGATAGATAAGCGCATCGGTGTGGCGTTCAAGGGAACAGCGGACGTACACCCGCAAGCGCAGTCAGCAGGTGCATCCGCTTCCGGACGACCTGGCTGGCCACGGAACGCATGAACGAGGTACATGGTCGGTTTCGCGCGCCCGGATCCTCTATATCCTCGACTTCGGAAACAGCATTGTTTGCCTAGCGGATCGTCCTGGACACCGTACACGTGCTCCCCTCGGACCACAGCAACCAGACAACCGACTAGAAACGCCCTCGCCAGTTGCCTGCCTGGCTGACTGAATGACCCAATCCTCGACATCTTAAAACCCTCGCAATCCTCCGCTCCTCCTTCCTGTCCCGTCGCGCCTGTCAGCACGGTTGTGTCCAGCGAGAACCGTGCTGTGCCGACCCACACGGTTGTGTGTTGGTATGCTGCCATGCCGCCATACGGCCGCGGCCATACGCCTCGCCGCCAGTGCACCCGGGTCACATGTTCCCCTTCGAACCACACACATCCCTTGGGGGTTTATTTTAACACATCCCTTGGGGGGACAGTCGGGGACGCACCCAGGCAGGTCACGAACGTGCCCCAGCCCGCCATCAGGGGCCACGGGCTGGGCGGCATGACGTGGAAGGGGTGGCGGTTGGCAATGTGCGTCATGTACATCTCCTTGGCGCTCTGGTGGCCGTGCGCCGCGGTGCCCATCGAGCGCTGACCGGGGCTCGCCAGCGCGCTGTGGGATTGTTGTCGGCGGGTAGTGAATTCAATATGGGGGGAGCATTCCTTAGCGATGTTCCGACGGGGCGGGTAAACCAATCTTCAGGCGCTGACAAGGACATGGCATCCCAGCCAACCGTGGCTGTCGACTGAATTTCATGAGAACTTTGATTGGGCGCCCAGGGTGGGGGGGGACAAAAATTCGACGTGGGTAAGGAGTCTTCCTGATCGGTCTGAGGACGAATCCGTGTCTTGTACTCCTCGACCACCAGCACATGCCCTAGGGAGGGCCCCATGACGCGTATCCTACGGCAATGTCCGATGTGTTGACCCATACTTCAGGTGCGCGGTGCTCACCGAGTTGGACGCGGCGGCAGGGCTGCGAGGGCAGTCGGCACCTTCGGCACCTCGCGCGCGAGGGCCGAAGTGGTCGACTCCTTCTTATCGTCACCGTTCGCGTTCGCCAAGGTGCTCATAAGGTGGCCCTGCAGGCTCAACGGCATGGCCATCTGCAAGCAAAACAAAGGCCATCGTCGGGACCGACACCGCTACCAGGCCGGCTGCAAGAAAATCCAAACGCAATCTTGGTGCTGCTGTTTGTTGATTGGGAACAAACTTACCCGGGGAAAGCCCAGACCCTTCGGAAGTGGCACCTCATCCCTGCGGCTGCGGGACAAGACAAATGTACAGGGAGTGACCAAGTCGCCGGCAGGCGAGAAAACCAAGCCGACGTGGTACGCCAACGCAAAGGAAACCAGGTCAGCTGCGCATTCTAGCAATCATTGTAACTTTACGTACTTGCTTGCCGACGATTGCAGCAGACCGGAAGCCTCGCCGGACGTAAGCCCAGCGCGCAGAGCTTGCAGGCCCTCCTGGCTCAGACCTAGATGCCGCGGAAGAATGGGGTGGTGGTGCTCGGCTGCCAGTCGTTAAGGAGAGGGCTTCCGGCGTGAACCATCACAGGTCCAGCGCGTTTACGCATTTTCGCTCTTGACCGGGCCAAGACAACTCCTCAGAACCTAAAAATACTCGGCAGGTGGTATCTCGCCTCGTTCGCGGTCAGCACGTGTGAGCAACAGGAGCCCCCGACCCTCTAAACACGACGCCGATAACCTTAGGCACTACGACGGCCGCTTCACGCACCTGCAGGAGCCCGCTGAAGGAAACGAAGAAGCTGAGGCCTCATTGCAGCAAATAGGGCGTGAAGAAAGACGCTGTTTCCGAGACCTCCCGCGACCCCCTCTTTTGCTAAACAAGCAGCCCGGGCGCTTCCCGGCAGGCACAAGTGTACAGAATGATAGTTCTACATGCCAAGGCTGTTGGACGAAGAGTAATATTGATTGCTGTACCGCAAGTACGGACCGTTTAGAAGAGGACGACCACTTCATGTGTTTCGAGATGCAAAAACCGCTTACTGACTTGCTCTGGAACTGCAAAGGCAAAACTTGCAGACGAGAGGCGTTCTTGATAGTAAAGTCACTGTGTACGATCGGCTTCCCGCGCTGTCGGCTGTCGGTGACAAGCATGGACAGATAGGCTGGCTGACATCAATCAAGCAAAATCAATATGGCCCACGTCAGCTCGCATGGAGTCCCCGTCGCGGACGCCGTCCGCCGACACCAGGCAAGTCGGGAGGACGTCAACCCTTGCGTGCCGGCGCATCCAGTCCACGTGGCAACTCGCCACAGCTACCCGCACGTCCATCCCCAACGACCCTTCTCTGTTTCTTCTTTCTGCTGGCTTTCGTGGGTCAATCGCCGCACAGTTCTTGCCATGGCGTTGTGAAAGGCAGGGGCCGCGAACGCAACCCAGCCGTGCCAATCTATGGCCACAACACGCGCCGGCCCGGCCTCTCCAACCTCCGGTCCAACATGCGTTTCCGTACGCGCATTTTATAAACCGATTTGTAAGGGCCTCTCCCAGCATCCTTACTTTTTCTCTCGGACAAAAGCGGGTTAGCGCCCGGTCTCCTCCCCCCCGCGGACATCCGAAGTGAAAGCCCCCCCCATAACTTGATGCTGCGTTCATGCGGTTGCCTACGTAGAGAAGTGCCGCACCAAACCCATACCTGCCCGCAGCCGTCACCTGCAGCCGTTTTGCTCCTGCGCTTCCCGCCTGCCCACCCTTTCTGACAGACCGAACTGTTCCTGCAAACGCCAGTGGCGCGGCGGAAGGCCTTTCAACCCCCCCTCCACAACCCGCTTCATCGCCCTGTCCTCCTCTTGCCGCATCCCTCCTCCATCCCCACACGTCGGTTGTCGCCTCGCCAAAACCTCACCTTGCCTGCGCTCCCTGGACTGCGACCCAGATCACGGCCGGCCTGCCTCCTTGCGTGTCCGCGGCGGCGCCCCGTCCGACACCACCCGCGACGGCCGCCGGCGGCCCCGTCGCCGCGCGCAGCTGCCTCCCGCCACACAGTGGCTTCCACGGTATTAGGGCTGGCGCACTGGGGCTTTGCGGCATCAGAGGACGCAGGACGACGTCCGTCGTCGTCGCCGCGCGCCGCCGCCGCGCCGGCGGTGCGGGCGCCGGCGCCGGCGAGTCCGACGCCGTCGACAGCGGCGGCGGCGCCGCGGCCGTGGCCGCGCCCGTCACGGAGCGTATCGAGCCCACGGAGCTGTACGACGAGACGTACAACTCGTACTTGACGGTGGGGATCTTGCTGACGATGGCGATGCTGATGTCGTTTGTCGTTTGGGGGGGGTGTCAGTCAGACGTGCGGCACTGCAGGGCCTCGTTGCCCACATCGTGCTGTCTGATGTGGGTCGACAGCTTCCCCCAGCTTCCACCGCGCTCTTACGTTCTGGCCGTGAACCCCGCGCCATGTTTCCTCCCCGCCCCCTTGCGATATCATCAGCACCGGTGGTGACCGATGACGGTCACGTCGCCACTCGTTGCAGCATTTTACTGTTGGAGTGTTACAAAGGGGGGACAGCAACTGTAAAGCGGGCTCGGGTTCCCTCCGCCCGCTCGCCGTCACCCAGCCTGTACGCTCCCACCTTTCAGTAACCGGCCTGTTCCCCTCCCCGCCGCAGTACGCCATGTCGGTCATCGTGAGCCGCGCCATCCCCGATGTACGGGACGGTCTGAAGCCCGTACACCGCCGTATCCTGTACGCCATGCATGAGCTTGGCCTCGCGGTGGGTGCGGCCGAAGCGAGCGTCTGGATGTGCGTCTGGATGTGCGTCTGGATGTGCCCCCCTCGCTTGGAGATTGTGTGTGTGTGGGGGTTCGTCTCAAGTACAACGATAGTCTAGTTGAGCCGGGCACTCTAAGCACTCACTTTGTGCCTCTGACACCATTTCAGGAAACACACACACACACACAGGCGGGCGGGTTGCAATTCTAAACACAGGCGGGCGGGCGGATTTTGACGAACGGGTTCTCGACGGCCGGCTTCAACTCGGCTTTTGTTTGCGAAGCCGTTCCGCGACGGCCCCATCCGCACAAGCCTTTGCGCTGCGGTCGACCATGCAAAACGGCATAGGGGCGGATGTGCTGCCGCAAGGTACTCTTTGCTCCCAATACCGCGGGTTGGGTCCGTCTCGGTCCGTTCTGGACTTGTCTTCTAAACCGGCGCCCTCAAACCTCAACCCCTCAACCCCCCCAACCCCCTCACGTCCCCTACCTTCCCCCCCCCTCACTCGCGTCGCGCAGCACAACAAGCCGTACAAGAAGTGCGCCCGCATCGTGGGCGAAGTCCTGGGCAAGTTCCACCCGCACGGCGACGCGGCGGTGTACGACTCGCTTGTACGGATGGCGCAGCCCTTTGCGATGCGCGCGCAGCTGGTCGACGGCCACGGCAACTTCGGGTCGTTGGACAACGACCCGGCGGCGGCGATGCGGTACACGGAGTGCCGCCTGGCGCGGGTGGCGAGTGAGGCGCTGCTGCGCGACCTGGGGCCTGCCACCGTGGACTGGCAGCCCACCTTTGACGAGTCGCAGGTGGGGGCATACGTCCTGTGCGCAGTGTGTGCGTTGAATGATGAAAGCGCCCAAAACCGCCCGAACCCACTCTCATGTCGGGGAACTGATTTGGGGAAGGGGGGCAGGCGGAGTCGCGGGACGATGGTGGAGAAATCAAAGCCCCGGAAGCGAGCCAGAGGCTCGCAGGAAATTGCGCAGCTGTGGGTGTTTGAGACGAAGAGCGGGCGTCCAGGCGGCACGAGCACGACTGGGTCCGTGGGTCCTGCGCGCGTGGCTGAGTCCAGGGAGGGATAAGGGTGGGCTACATGGAAACAGCCTGGTTCCAGGGAGAGGGGGCGGGGTTGACTCCCAACTCCAGAGACAGGAGGAAGGACAGAAGGGTAGAATCGCTCGGCCGGGCGCCCAGGTGGGGGGACGGGAGTTGAGCCTGCCGGCCTAGGCATGGCACTTGCCAATTCACCCAGGCTGCATTCTTACCATTGCCCTCCCCACCCCCCACACACAGCAGCAGCAGCAGTTTGAGTATGTCTACCAATTTCCTATACCCTCCCCCTTATTGTCAATTTCCTATACCCTGCCCCCCCCCCCCGGTCCGGGGCCCCTGCCTCCTTGGGTCCCCTTCCCCCCTCCCCCCCCCCACCAGACTGAGCCGCTGGTGCTGCCCGCGGTGGTGCCCAACCTGTTGGTCAACGGCTCGGCAGGCATTGCGGTGGGTCGTCCAGGGTTCAAAGTAGAAGAGCCCCCATGGGTCGTAGGTGGCTGGGCTCATGGGCTGACTGACTGACCCGCTGACCGGTGGGTCCGTGTCCGGGTGCCTGGGTAAAGCCTCGCGACTGGTCGTGACGTCTCTCTCTCTCTCTCTCTCTCTCATGCGCTTCGGGGGTGGAGAGATGGGGAGCGAGGGTTGTCGAGGGAACCCCGCCAAGGGCCAGGCCTGGGCATACCTGAAGACGGGGCCTCTCGCCTCTGAAGTCAGGATGCGGATGTAACCCTTCCCCCCTGAAAACGTCGGTCAATTTTCTTCATTCGTCTCCGCCACCCGCTACCCTCCCCTGCCGCCCTGCTGGGTGGCGACCACCAGGTGGGCCTCGCGTGCAACATCCCGCCCCACAACCTGGGGGAGGTGGTGGCGGCGCTGCGGGCCCTGATCGCCGACCCACGGGTCACGACGGAGCAGCTGCTGCAGTACGTCCGGGGGCCGGACTTCCCGACCGGTGGGTCGGTGGGTGGGCGGGGGTGCCGTAAACCGTTCATCCTGGGGGATCTCTGTTTTCTTCTTCCCGGTAGTGGCCTCGGCTCCGGAACCTTGGGGCGTGCGTCCTACCGTACCGCGCCAACCCGCACCCAGCGCCGTCTGCATTCCACGGGGTCCGTCTTTGGTTCTTCACCCACCATACTCCATCCGCCGCCACCCCCTCCCCGCATCCCTCCCCCCACGCCTCTCGAAACCCCAACCCTCCTGTTCCGACGGGTGCAGGCGGCGAGATCGTGGTGGGCCCAGAGCTGCTGCAGGTGCGTGCCTGTACGGCATGAGTCAGTGTGCACCGCGCCGCATCCCCTTCCCCTTCCCCGCGGGGAGACGCGGAGCTGTCGGTGCTGCCGCAGCCAGCAGCGACGGCCCTCGGCGCCCCCGAACCAATCGTTCTTCGGGTTTAACCCCGAACCAATCGCTGCACACCCTGGCCCCCGCCGTCATCCCTACTGGGGCGTGTTTAGAAAAGAAACCCTCCCGCCCGAACCCTGGGGCGTGTGTTGCTGTTCTGGTCCGCGGGGCTCTCTCTCTCCACCCGGCCGCGCTGCCGGCCCCCGACACGGTCGGTCGGTTGGTCGGTCGGTCGGACTGTGATGTCCTCCCCACGACCTCACGGCAGTTGGTCAACCCAACGCAACCCAACCCAAACCCCCACCCTCCATTCGGCGCGGTGACCCCAGGCCTACGCGACGGGCCGCGGCTCGGTGGTGGTGCGCGGGAGGACCTCCCTGGAGAGGGTGGGGGGTCGGGAGCTGGTCGTCATCTCGGAGCTGCCGTACCAGGTGTACAAGGTAGGAGGGAAGGGGGCCGGGGCGGGGCGGGGCGGCCTGGAAGGGGGGGTCGGAGGCGGGGTCGGAGGGGGGGTCGGAGGGGGGGTCGGAGGCGGGGTCGGAGGGGGGGTCGGAGGCGGGGTCGGAGGGGGGTCGGAGGGGGTTCGGAGGCGGGGGGGCCCCCGGGGGGGTAACTTGCGGATCGGGGGCCGGGGGGCAGGAGTGGGCGTTATGCGGTGGGCTGAGGGTGGGATGTAAACTATATCCCACCCTCAGCCCACCGCATAACGCCCACTCCTGCCCCCCGTAGGTCGTAGGTGTCCACCCCTATAAACGTCTTTTCATACAAAGTGTGGTTAGAGAAGAGACCCGATAAAATGTGTATGTTTGTGGCGGGAGCAACGTGTGGGGTGGGGAGGGTGTGGGGAGCGGGGCTGGAGGCGGAAGCGCCACCTGCGTGCTGTGATTTCGGGGGGCGGGGGGGGAACCTCTGCATGTGGAGGGGGGAGGGGATGGAGGGTCCTGAGTCAGCACTGGTACGGCGGTACGAACCCCAGCGCTGCGATGGTGTGGATCCAACCACAACCGCAGCCGGAGATCGATAGTTGACTGGGTGGGTGGGACGGGGTGGTTGTAACAACGTTGCGTGTTCCCGACGATGTAGCGGAAGACCAGCAGTACGGCGTTTGCTGCAGCGCGGCAGAGCCGGCACACCCGCACGCACTTGAGGCTGTGCGTCGCCCACGATGCCGTCGCCCCCGATCGCCCGATGTCCCGCATGTCTCTGCGATACAATTATCAGGATAGGATATCAGGATAGGATATCAGGATAGGATATCAGGATAGGATGTCAGGATAGGATGTCAGGATAGGATGTCAGGATAGGATATCAGGATAGGATATCAGGATAGGATATCAGGATAGGATATCAGGATAGGATGTCAGGATAGGATGTCAGGATAGGATGTCAGGCGTGTATACTCAGATACGTGCGTCCGTGTTGTCTGCTGCCCCGGCTCTATCCTTGTATGCTTCCCCCCTGCACCCTCGCATCTCACCACATGCAATCCTCGCAATCCCCTCCCCCCCTCGCCCCGCCCTCCCCCGCTCGCCCCGCCCTCCCCCCCTCGCCCTCCCCCCCCCCCCCCGCCCGCCCGCCGCAGTCCGATCTGGTGACGGCCATCGCGGGGCTGATCGAGTCCAAGCAGCTCGAAGGAGCGTCGGATGTACGGGACGAAAGCGACCGTACGGGTGTACGGGTGGTGGTGGATGTGAAGCGGGGGCACAGCGGGGAGGTGAGCGCCACCGGGGCTCGGGGGGAGACCGGACTGCCCTCGGGACCGGTACACGTAACTCGATGGGCACATGGGTTCAACCAGGGCTGGCCTTCGGGGTTTACACTTAGCAGCTGCCTACCTGTCTGCCTGTCTGCCTGCCTGCCTGCCTGCCTGCCTGCCCGCCTGGCTGGGCCCCCACTCCACACTGACAGGGGCCGGGGCGGTCGGGGAGCCCGGCCCCTCCCGTCTGCCAACAAGCTGCCAACTTTCGTGTGCAATGAGATCCCCGCTGTAACGGTTGACGGTTGGAAGTCCATCACTCAACTGCCCAACCACTTACCCCACCCCACCCCACCCCACCCGAGACCCAACCCACCATCTGGTCACAAGCCAACACGTCCCAACACGTCGCGCTCCCGCTCCGTGTTCCCTTACCCCGCCCGGCCGCCCCGTCTGGGCTGTTTCTTCTTAACCCCGCCCCACCCCACCCCACCCCCACCCCCATCCCCCGCCCCACCCGCACAATGGCGGCCCTGGCCCAGGCGGTCCTTGCCCAACTGTACAAGAGCACGAGGCTCCAGGTACGACTGTACGGCAATGAGGGCCGTACGGGTGTTGTGGCAGTTGTGCGCGCTCTTGGATGTAGGGAACCCACGGGTCAGTACCGGTACCGGCCCCATCCCTGGAGGAGGAGGAGGAGGGGGGCCCCGCAGCTGGGTAGCCTCCGCAGCTTCCCGTGCACTCGCACCGTGTTTGGGGACCGGACTCGGGCCCCGCAGCAGCCGGGTGCGCCGCGGCAGCTGCGGCAGCAGCGGCAGACCACCTTAGCCTCCCTTTCACTCCGAGCCGGCGGCGCCGCCCCTCTGACCCCGCCCCGGCGGGGCCCCCCCAATCCGTTCCCCACCAGACCAACTTCAACTTCAACTGCACCGCGCTCCACCTGACCAAGCCCCGCACCATGGGGCTGAAGGACATGCTGCAGGCCTTCCTGGACTTCAGGTACGAGGGGCAGGGGAGGGGGGGCGTAGTGGTGGGTTCCTCCGTTTTCGTTTTGTGCTCATCATTCTCCGCAACCCCTCCCCCTCCTTCCATCCCTCCACCCCCCCCACATACACACACGCCGCGGGTTTCTTTTCTACACACACACACACACACACACACACACACACACACACGCTGGGACTCCTTATGGACGACATATTTCGCCCTGGCATGTTGGTAACTCTGGTCTCGGTCTCAGTCGTCGGTTGCATTGCTGGACACGGGTCTGCTTATTCGCGGCTCAGCTTTTCTCCTTGATAACACACACACGCTGCACCGATGCACCGATGCACGTGTGCACCCGTGCACCCCCACCCTGAACGTGCCCGGGTTCGTTTCGGGTTTTTATCTCTCAGGTGCGAGGTGGTCCGGCGGCGCTCCGACGCGTCCCTCCGCTCCGCCCGCGACCGGCTGCACCTGGTGGAGGGCTTCCTGCGGCTGCTGAGCGAGCCGGGCAGGCTGGACGGGGTGGTGGCGGATGTGCGGGCGGCGGCGGACGGCCCGGCGGCCAGGGCGGCGCTTGTGGCGGTGCACGGACTCAGCGAGGCGCAGGTGGGGCAGACGGAGACTGACGGCGGACGGCGCGATTGACGAGGCAGCGACTGACCGGGCGAGCGGGGGGAGTACAGGAAATTGGTAGGCATATTTATACTGCGCTGCTGCCAGAGCGAATAGGTATATAATGGGCGCTTGGCGTGGGTTGAGGACGTGTGGGGGTGAGGACGTGTGGGCAGCAAACCCGCCCCGTGGGGCGGCTTGGACATGTGGTAGGCTTGGAGAGGGGAACATATCCCCGGGGAGGATGTGGGGGAGGTGGGGGGGGGGGTAAATTGGAAAAAGAAATCAACCCGGGGGAGCGGGGGGGGCCCCAGGGGAGATCGGCGGTTAGTTTGGCAGCAGCGGTGGCTGCAGTGGTACTGCCGGTACCGCCGGTAGGGGGTGACTGGGCGCCTGTCATTGGCGGGAGGCAGGTTCCCCCTTCCCAAAGGCCGCCTCCCATGAGGGCGGCGTTCTGGGCGTTGCCTGCAAGACACGGAGGTGGCTTCCAGAATTTCAGGTTTAAGGTCCCTGGTCGTGGGGTAAACAGAGCCCCCGCCCCGAAACCAACATTAACCATATCCCTACTGCTGCGACCCAACCCACCAAGTACGAACCCGTCCGTCCGTCCGTCCGTCCGTGCGCACGGTGAGCCGCGCAGGCGGAGGCCATCCTGGGCCTTACGTTGCGGCGGCTGACGGGTCTGGAGGCGGCCAAGCTGGAGCAGGAGCGCGCGGAGCTGCTGCAGAGGTAGGCGCCCGTTGTGTCGTACAGAAGGCGGGGGGGAAGCGGGGTGTAGGAAATTGGTGGACATATTCAAACTGCGCTAGGGGAAGGGGGAGGGGGCGGGGCGGCGACGGGACAAGCGACGGGATGCTGCACGACGCCCTACAGTAGGTTTGGTCTGGTGTGGTGAATGTTTGTTGATGAGCGGCGCTTGTTGTTGGTGGGTTCTCGCCTTGCCGGTGTTGGGAGTGGTGCTTTCGTGGAAGCTGCTTTCCTGGGCCTGCCGTACTCGTATATTCTTCCGTACCGTCGGATCTCTCAGCGCGCACCCCTCCCCCACCTGCCGAACTCCCTTCATGGCGCGTTGCGCGCGCGCGGCCGACCGCCCCATGGGACGCGGTGCCGCACTGACCCATGGGTCGCACGCGCTTCACCCCGAGCAGCATTGCTTCCCTGGAGCACATCCTGGGCGACCACGACGCGCTGTATGCGGTGGTGGAGCAGGAGGCGGCGGCGCTGGCGGCGGCCTACCCCGACCCCCGCCGTACGGCAGTTGTGACGGCGGAGGACATGCGTAAGTGCACACATCGCCGGCGGGGGGGGACCAGACATTGCCGTACCACGCACACCCGTGCCCGCGATGCCGTCGCCGATGTCGTCCAACAACTGAAATCAAGTGATATTTCAGCTTGCAAATGACGCCTTTCACGAATCAAGGATTCAACACCGGCGGCGGTGAAACTCAAGAAACCC
Organism: Eudorina sp. 2006-703-Eu-15; assembly: GCA_003117195.1. Lineage (NCBI taxonomy): Eukaryota > Viridiplantae > Chlorophyta > Chlorophyceae > Chlamydomonadales > Volvocaceae > Eudorina > Eudorina sp. 2006-703-Eu-15. The sequence continues at coordinate 78,793 of BDSI01000052.1, read as the reverse complement.
ATTTGTTGCCACTCCTGTTGTGCCAGTCGTGTGCCGTCCTCCACTCTGGCCCCCCTTTTGGCACGCACTGCTGCTGTGTGTGAGCCTCACCGCGAATCCACACTCCCCCCCCTCGCTCTATCGATGTTCCCGTACCCTGGCCGGCTCTTCGCCCCTCCGCCCGCGCCTTTCCCCCCTCCGCCCCTTTTCCCCTCCGGCCCTGCCCCCCGCCCGCCCCCCTCCCCTCACCGCAGCCCCCGCCCCCTCCCCGGAGGAGCTGCTGCCCGCCAGGCCCTGCCTGCTGCTGGCCTCCCGGAGGGGCTTCCTCCGCCGGCTGCCCGGGGAGGCCTTGGCGCAGCAAAACCGCAACACGCGAGGTTGGTGGGTCGGTGGGTCGGTGGGTTTCTGTACTGGCACTGCCGCCGCCGCCCATTCCCTAGTGTACCAAACCCCCTTCTTCCCTTCCCCCGGGGGCCCTTCCCCATCGTCACGTGTCCGTGTCCGTACCCATGTCCGTACAATGTTCATGTCCGTACACTCTGCCGTACGGTCGCGCAGGCAAGTCCGGCATCCGGCTCCGCAGCGGTGACACGCTGGCGGGGCTGGCGGCGTGCCTGGACCGGGACCCGCTGCTGCTGCTGACCCCGGAGGGTCGCCTGTTCAGGACACGGGGCGGCACCGTGCCGCCCTCCTCGGTGGCGGGGTCATCCCTCTCGACCTCCTCATCAGCGCCCTCACAGGTCGGGTCGGGTTGGGGCCGGGTTGGGGGCCCCCTCCTGCTCCCCAGATCTGTTTCGATCTGCCCCCACGCGCCCGCTTGCCACATGGCCCTGGCCCTCACCACCGCGTTATGCCAGTATGCCCACCAATGCCAGTATGCCCACCAATGCCAGTATGCCCACCAATGCCAGTATGCCCACCAATGCCAGTATGCCCACCAATGCCAGTATGCCCACCAATGCCAGTACGCCCACCAATGCCACTGCAGGGGTCCGCCGGGGGGACCGCCGGCCCATCGGGCTCCAGCGTCGCTAACGTACGTGGGTGCGCAGCGCGGGCTGGCAGGGGCCCGGGGGCGAGGGACAGCGTGAGGATTATCCGGACAGGGTCGGGACCTCTGGGCCATCTGGGCAGCGGCGCTATCTGTCTGTCGGTCTGTCTGTCTGTCTCTGTCTGTTTGCCTGCCTAGCGCGCGGGCGGGTGGGTGGGCGAGCGGACGGACGGACCGGGAACCGGCTTGGGGGTCGTGTATTGGCAGTTGGGACAAACGCTGCGTCGTGAGAGGGCCAGGTTGCCGACAAAGTAGGAAACGGCCGGTTGTGCAAGTTCGCGAAAGGGAGAGCGGCGCTGCGGGTGCGAACGCCGGCCGGGCGGATCGACGTTCAGCCCGGTAGCCCCGGGCGGACGAAGTCAAGTTACGGTGTGGAGATATGGCCCTCCCTCCCCCGAGATCCTCTCGCCGCCTTCTCCTCCCCACGTCCACCCCGCACCCTGCCGTACAGATCTTGAAGATCCCGGAGTCCTTCCCGATCGCGGCCATGGTGCCCGTACCGTACGGCCTGCTGCCGGCGGCGCCGGCGAGGCCTGCATCCGGTCGCAGCCTCGCCGCAGCTGCCGCTGAGGATGACGGTGATGGCGGCACCGGCGCGGATGGGGCCACGTCCGCCTCCGGGTCGGCTGCTGCGGCGGCGACGACGGATGAGGGCCCTCGAGCGGACGAAGATGAGGGCGAGGCGGCGGAGGCGGAGGCGGAGGCCGAGGAGGGCCCATGCCTGGTGTTGTGCAGCCGCCGCGGGCAGATCAAGCGGGTGCTGCTCCGGAACCGACGAGATCGCCGCAGCGGCATCACGGTGGGGTCTGCTCGCCGCCGGGCTTCGGGAGGGGCGTGTTCGGGAGGAGGAGGAGGAGGAGGAGGAGGAGGAGGAGGGGGAGGGGCGTTCAGGCGCGGGCTGCGCACATGCGGGTGGCAGGGCTGCGCCTTGGGGGGCTCTGTCGACTGAGCCGCGGGTCGGCACATTTGCCGTACCACCTCATGCGACAACCGCGTCAGGCCGCCACCGTCGGAACCGCGCCTCCCCAACGTCGGGAGAGCGCCTCCGGGGCTGACAGATCTGAGCTCTGAAGGCTGCGTCGCCGTTGCCATCCAAGGCCCTCCTTGAGGACCACGCCCTTCACTGACCTCGGCCTGCTGTGCTGTGCCATGCTGTGCCACGCTGTGCTATGCGGTGCTGCAATCTGCTGTGTGTGTGTGGTGGTGCACAAACACGGTTCTGGTGTGGCGCTGGGGCGCAGGTGATGGGCGGCTTGGGCGGCGGCAGGGCCGGGGCCTCTCCGCCGGGCGCCGAGGATGGCGGCGACGAGCTGGGCTGGGCGGCGGTGAGCACCTCCCCGCGCGACCTGCTGGCGCTGGCGTCGGCGGACGGGCGGCTGCTGCTGTTCCCCGCCGCCGACGTCCGAGTCTCCGGAGCGCAGGCGGGCGGCGTCAAGGTACGTCGCCGTCGCGGCGAGTGTGTGTCCGGTGTCCTATATGTACGGGCAATCGTACGAAGACTCGTTCATGGGTTTATGGGGTTTCCATGGGTTTATATGGGTTTATGGATGCCTGCCTGCATGGGTGCTGTGGTCGCGGGCGAAGGAGCGGGGAGGGCCCCTGACGCCCGGAGATGTGTGTGGCCGGGGCCCCGCCGGGACCCCGCCGGCAGGACAGCTCAGGAGGCGGTTGACGCAACCGAGTGAGCCGAGTGTGGTCGCCGAGTGCTGTGGAGCAGAGTGCTTGATGCCGCACCTGCCACGTGCCGTACAACCCTTCCCCCTCCTCCAGGCCATGCGCTTCACCCGGCGGCGGCCCAACGACCGCATCGCGGACCTGGCGGTGCTGGCGGCCGACCTGGCGCCGCTGGTGGGCTCGGGGCTGCCGGCGGCGGACGGCGCGGAGGACGGGGCCGACGATGGCGACGACGACGACGACGACGACGAGGTGGCAGCGGAAGCCGACGAGGAGGATGGGGAGCGAGAGGATGCGGTGGAGGCGGTGGCGGCGGCGGCGGTGGAGGAGGAAGGGGGAGCTCCGCAGCAGCCCCGCGGACCCGTGGGTCCGTGCCTGCTGCTCGTCACTGCCAACGGCATCGGCAAGCGAGTGCCGCTGGGGCAGCTGCGGAGGGGCACGCGCCGCCAGGCGGGCGTGATCGCCATCAAGGTCGCGGACGCGAAGCGCGAGCGGAAGCGCAAGGGAGCCGCCGGCAGCGGCGGCGACGGCGGCGACGGGGCGCGCGGGCCCGACCGAGTCGTTGCCGTGCTGCCTGTCCGCGACGGCGAGGAGGTGGTCATGGCGACGCGCAACGGCGTGGTGGTACGGCAGAGCGTTGATGCCATTGCCGTACAGGGCCGTCGCACACGTGGCACCTTTGTGATGATGCTGGACGAGGGGGACGAGGTCGTGGATGTAGTGGCGGCGGTGGGCGAGGCGGCGACGTCGGGCGAGATGGCGGTCGCGGCTGCGGCTGCGGCTGCGGCGGCAAAACCCGGGGCAACGGAGGCGGTGGCGAAGGGGACAGGGAGTCGGCGGGCGGGGGCGCGGGGCCGGGAGCTCGTGGGCACGGGTACGGGAACGGGGCACGTCAAGGTCGGGAAGGGGGAGCGCGCGGGGTCTGGGCGGTGATATTCCCAATTCCCCATGGCTCCTGTGCGGCGGTGCTGTCTCCATTTCGGATGTTCCCGCCGCCGATGTGAGGCCAAATGCCTTGGGTGCCCTCAGCCGTGGCGTCGGGGTCGAACTCTAACACCCTTCTACGAACTACGGCGCACGTGGTCGGACCCTCGATGGCGCGGAACGGTCGGCGGTCGGTGTGTTCGAGGGATCCACTGACCCGGGAAGGCAGGCAATCCGTCGGTCGGTCGAGCTCCGCGTCCTACCCCTCATCAGCCGCGCTTCATTTGCGATGAATACAATATGATACTAATATCTGAGCCTGTACGTTTCTGCCGCCGGGGGGTCGTACGGGAACGTACGGAACTACGGATGTTGCGTGAACGTGTGGTGAGGTAGCACGTCGCCGCCATGTGAGGGACCACGTGCGCCCTTGTCTAGGGCACGTCGGTGACGCTGCGCAATAAAGCGCCAGTTTTTGCGCGGCATATGACCGCGGTTTCCGATATTCCGAACTTCCGACACCGAACCTCGGGTCACGATCCTAAGAGCCCGGACCCGCCCAGATTGAACCCAGAACCCAGATTAGGCTGATCGACGCTGTACGGTGTTGTCGGCGCAATGTGGTTCGTACGACTGTTGTTGCCCCTCGTACATCATGGAGGCGCGTACGGCACGGCGGTCTGCCGAAGTTTGCTGTTGGGTAAGAAGCAGCACATTCGCCGGTCAGAGCGCCGAAACACAACACAAACACAACCTCGCCCCCTAAAAACCGCGGTTTGGATGGGTGAGCTGCTTGGGGGACCTCGAGGAGGTTTCGTATCCAATGCTGGCACACGCCGGCAGCGCCCGTGTCGCCTGGAGCCGTGCCGCGGTGCCAACCGTCAGCACTGAACACGCAGGAACACTGGTGATTGGCCCTGGACCCCTCCGGGGCATCGAATGAGCTCATCGCAACAACGTAGCAACAACCGTCTTTCACACCCGAATCCGACTCCCGTCCACCGGGGGATCCCCTCCCTCCCTCGACGAGCGCCCTCCCATGCTCCTTCGACACTTAACATCTATACCGCCCTCCCCTCACTCTCGACGTGCCCCCTTCCAACCATCCTCCTGATAACTGTCTTAAAGGTGGGCATGCTTCTGGCCTATTTTCGGCAGCAAGAGCCCTGCCAGGATTGCATGACCGCACCAGGCCAGGGCCCTGGCGGCAACTAAGACATCCATATCGCCATCCAACTGCCAACGGCCCCCAGATGCAAAGCGCACCGCCGCACAGCAGCTTCGGCACCAAATGGCCTGCCGCCAGCGGCGCAGCGGCCGCGGCACCCAACACCCAACAGGCGCCACAACACTCCTTCATGCAATACACAACGAACCGCTTTTCCCAACTCGTGCCGCTTCTTCCCACCCACCCACCCACCCACCCACCCACGGTACTCGACGGCGCACCTCCCGACCCCGACCCCGGCAACCGGATCAACACGACGACCTTCAACGCGGCGGGCAGCGCAGCGCAGCGCAGCGTACTGGGTGACCAGACGACGACACCGGCCCACACCGGTGTTGCTGGCTCGCCCTCGCGACGCCCAGACACCGAGCTCCGGGCCCACATCCGGCGAACTGCCAACGCCAACGCGCCTCAGCAACCCTAGCGAACATTCAAAGACAGATCAACCACCCGCCCGGGCAGGCCCATCGGATATGCCGGCACGAGGGGGTGCAATCGAGCCTAGCCTGGGGCAACCACTACTGCATCTTGACTACTGAGGTTTGAGGTTTGTCTCCGAGCTGCCGAAGGGCTGAGTGCTCGGACAGACCGCCGGGTTGCAGGCTGGGAATTGTACCCACTTGCAAAAACGCTGAAACAGCCCCACGCAACCCGCAACCGACGGGCCCCAGCCCAGTAACGAACAGGATGTCCACATAGACGGCCGGCAGACACGATTACGCGTCCTCCTTCGCCCTTGAACCCTGACCATAGGGCCCCGAGCAGCGTCCGAGGACAAGTCGTCCTCCCAGGTCGCCACGTTGGTGCCCCCGCAGCCGCAGACAAGGCATCCTTCCGTTGCCTATTAGGTATGTACAAATATCGCCCGATAAACCTCATCGATGGTTGGCCGGCATGAACCAATCGCTGTCTTGCCATCCTGCTGGTGGAGGCGCATGAATCAGGCTTACGGGGATGATGAGCGGCAGCAAACCCATCATGGCAAGACCCCACACCAAGGGAACACATCAAGGAGTCTTAAGGTGTCATAAAATCGACCCCATGCCGCCGCCCCGACCATGCCATTGCGCAACAACACAGCCTCCCGCATGTACGGCAACGACTTCCCCCTGCTCAATCCCCGTCTTCATCTACCGCAAAGCAGTCCTATCCACCAGCAACGCAGTACGGGACTGCAGCAGCTGCGGTTACGAGGGCTGCAGAACTGCTCCGTCCCAATTCCCAAGACACTGCAAATTCCCGCTCCCTCGAAGAGCGGCACCGTCTCGTATTGAATGTTCACACGAATCACGCAGACAGACAGTCAGGTACCGTAACAAATACATGCCGCAGGCGACTAGCACGGTGTCAAGCACGACTAAGCTGCTACAGACGAGTTCTACAGCAACGTGCTCGCGCCCAAGAAGGCATCAGCCGCCCCATATGTCAACCGAAACAGCAAAACCGCTGGGGGTATTCGGTATCACCGGAAGGTATCAGCCGCCCTATCCTCGAGCCGAGCTCAGGGAATTTCCCTAAGTAGAAACGAGAATGTTGCGCCAGGTGAAACAATCATATTGCGTTCCCTATGTCGGTGCGGGTGAAAAGGATTTCCGGAGCGCGCCGATAGGGGACCTGATGTATACGGCACTGTACGGAACGGCGACGCCCGCAGGTTAACCCTGTGCCGGTCGACAGCGGAGACCCCCCTACCACGGCGACATCGCACGTCCTTCTCCCATGCCCAGGTGCTCGGCTATGACTTGCACCTCCATCCCATCCACGGCCAGCGAGGCCCCGAAGCTTCGACGGGTGGGCACACTGCAAGTCCAAACACGATAACAACATGTCGCGCGCATGCTCCTTCACCTTCTTGCATTGCAACAGTCTCACACTCACACGCTCACGCGCGTCGGAGCGCCATATGCACGAACTGCGAATCGCTACAGCCAATGGCTGACCCACAGCCAGTCATAGCGCGACAGCAATGGACGCACGAGTGATGGGGCTCTCCTCATGGGCACGGTGCAAACCTTGCCCCTCCACATCGTGGCTCACGGAACGCCCCACAGTCTAGCGCGGTTTCAGGCATGATAGACACCCCTGGGGCGGCCGCGGTGAATCCGCCGCGATGTGCTGCTGCTGCTGCTGCTTAAGTTGCTGGGGTTTGGGAGCGAGCGAGGCGTCCTTCTTCTGGTCCTGCAGGTTTGGAGAAGGCGGCATCAGGGAAAAAGCTGAGTGTGCGGAAGACACGTTCTATCCCGTGTTGGGACCGATGGCGCTCGCAAGCGCGCACTAACACTTGGGCATACTTGCCAAACAATTTTCCCATCCTACATTTAATGCACTCGATACCGCGTGCGCGTTCGCGCCCCCGGGGGTTGAACCCCAGCGCCATCGTCGTGCGTGCAAAGCTCCTCGCAAAATGTTCGTGCAAACCGCAACGGAGGGCTCCCACTCTGCCATGTTGTCAAATCCTACCTTCTCATGAAGACGGTGGCCGGGGGTCTCAACGCCAGGTGAAAAGAGATAGTCATCGCCCACAGGTTCTTGCGAGGGCACCACAAGCCTTGGGGGACTTTTTCTAATGTCATTAGGTATCAGTTTAATTTCAGCCTCCGTCGTCATGGCCGGAAACCACCGAACAAAGTCCAAACCGGTTCTGCGCTTGCTGGCAATCCCCCGTGTGCTGTAAATCCGATGCAATGGAACTCTGTAGATTGACGTTCCGCCGAACTGCTGCAAATCCCCACCGAAGCTCTTCCCCTGCAGAAACCACGTCAAACACCAATATCGCAGGCAGTATAATTTCATGAACTCTGATACAGGCTTGAATGTTTGGGTTGAGGTTGCATGGGGGGGCCCTGCCTGCGTTAGTACTTCCACAGTCGCTCGTCCCAGAGGTATGCCGGACGGGCATGCTGCCGGATCCGAAAATCAACTATTATTGAATATGCCTATAGTTATTCTACGACAATTTAAAGTTGAGGACGCATGCAGGTCTGAATGTCTCCGTGTATGTATTCGACATCCAACTGCTTTCATGTGATCTCTACATGCTTTTACTGTTGATGCCAACCGAAAGATGAGGTCAATAATTCTTCCGCTGAACGAAAGACCGTCACACTTCACCTGTACCTAATTCATGATACGAGCAGTTGGCCTCCCCCATAGAGGAAAACCGCTGCAAGCAAAAAAGAGCCGCGTCAAGCACTCAGTCACGCAAATTTATTGCAGTTGTCGGCAGATTTAAATTAGTCAGGCAAACGAAGAACGCATGTTGATGCTGCCCTACGACAGACGTCGTCGCGGGACATGACGGAAGGGGCGGGGCGTCGCTTTAAAGGATCATCAGGGAGCAAGTCCACTCATGCCACAGCTTCGTGGGTGCAACACAAGCAACGGAAACGACAAAAATGGACTGTGTGAGCCGACGGACTCCGAAGCATGTTGCTCATGTTGCGTGGACCGTAAGCGGTGCATAAATCGTCAGAAGGCACGTGATGTTGGTGTGGAGGATGCGGTTGTGCAGTCGAGACGACAAAGACATGGTTCTGCTGCTGCTCTTTTGCGGGTCAGTTCGTGGCAGGCCGTACGTCCAATTGCTCCGCCAACGTGTACGGCATCATTTGCCTTCTCATAGTGCACGACACCACGACTCCCAACCATTGTCGGATGATTGCGGCAAACGGTCACTTTGTGGAGTATCTATATGAGTGTCTAAAAGATGTGATGGTCCTGGTTCAGCCATGCCTGGGCGTGTCCAACTTTCCCATCACTGGGATGTCCTCTCTGCTGCGCCTCATCAGGGTCGACACCGATGGCAGCCCGTCGACCGTCAAGGACAGCTACACCAGCGCGGGCATGATGCGAACCATAGTACTGCAGCCAGCGGGCCAGGTCAGCACCCGCGGCTCCTTCATCAGTTGCCCTGCTCTCCTCGTTGTGCAGAAAGCCGCCAAGCAGTACGGGGGCACAGTGCTGCCCAACATAGACGCTGCAGTTGTGGACATACATCTGCGTGGGTTCCACCAACACCATGCCGGCCAGCCCTCACATCATCGCCCACATTAATTAAAGAGGCCGCAGCCAACAAGGAGATCCTCGCCGTTCACGGGGTGGCGCTCACTAGGTCCAACCTTGCCAACCCAGAAAGCCGCACCGTCGTATGGGCCACCGGGGCAGCCTTCACCAAGATCGACCCCCGTGGTCGGCTCGCCGGGATTCTGCGGCCCATGCTCGACATCCGCAGGACGGTCCTCATCGGGGGAGACCGGCCAGCTCCAGAGCTCTGGGACAACCGGCCACTCCCGGCCCCGACAGCGCACACCGGGTGCAACATCATGGGGGCAGTCTTGATGCTGATTCCAACAAGCAACCCCATCGCGGACGGGCTGCAGCATCCAGTCCTGCCCTTCTCTTGCAGGCTCCCCGGCATCCAGGAGCCACTACCAGCCGCCATCGCCGACAACAGCCTGCTGGAACACTTCCCCGAGCTTCAGGACTACCTGATGCAGGACCTCGACACCGAGCACCCGTCCACCGTGGCTCACGCATGTGAGGGGATCACAGCGCTGTACACGGCCACCGTCACCCTGGGCGTTGAGACCTGGGGCTTGCGCATCACCGCCATCTCCGATGTGCTCTCTGCGCCCATCAACCAGGCCGCTTAAAAAAACGCATCAGCCGTGGGGGAAGGGAGGGGGGCTTTCGACGGGATTGCTGACTTGTACCACATAAGTGGGGGGGGCACAGGGGGGCGAACGGAACGAGGTGTGTATGAATTCAGGGCTTCCGAGTGCATTTGCGGTGTCTAACTGTGTTCACTGGTGAATCCAATCACTGAGTCTGTGCGCTGATTCCTTTGGTGGCATTGTATCCAAACATCAGATGGACAGGGACAGTTGCGGGAAGGCCCCAACACCTGGCCTTGACGCCACATTAAACAAGATCATTGATTGCACGTTCATCGTCGTACACCTGCACATATTTGCAGGCCATACGCATACACTTGCAATTTCACACTGCGACGTGGATTCCGTCACTGGGAGGACAATTCTTGTGAAATAACTAGACTCCCCACGGCTCCTTTGGCGTGAGCACTGTTGGTGGGAACCTGCCGCTGGTCGCACGGGTGATGGAGCTGGTGGTACGGGCTTTTGATGTTGATACTGTACCGTTCGTTTGGCACATGGGATGTTATGGACCGAGGTGCATAAAACTGCGGCGAGATTAGGTCACGGCCGTAGCGACAAGACTGAGTTGGCGGACGCAGAGGGCATACTAAGGATGCAGAGGGCATACTAAGACATTCCGGCGTACACACGACTATTCATGAATCCTAAATTAGCAATGAACCCAACCACACCTCACGTGCAAGGGTGAGGTGACTACACTCGGATAGCAACACGTGGAAACACGTGAGGTCGGGGTTCAACTCCCTGAGTAGCCAACAACCATCCCTCATCAAAGCCACTCTTCACACCCGTAACAACCAAGCTATATATGGTCCCCAGCGGTCTATATGAGTGTCTAAAAGATGTGATGGTCCTGGTTCAGGTCGTAGTTGCACATAGTTAGCCTTGTACGGCAGTGTACCTTGCTTGTACAACGTGCTTTGGCAATGCTTGACGGTTCCCTGGACATTTTGTGGTCTTTCCACTGGCAAGAGGGGGCTGGTGGGTGCGGACCCTGCACACGCATTGATAAATAGTCTGGATTATGGGCCTGGTCTGGATTAAGTGCCTTCATAATTCAGATCATACGCTCAGGACCTGAACTCCAATGCTCTACACACGTCTCCGGAACCGCCACCACAGCAAAGGCGCAACCTTCTCGCACAACAGCCCCTGAATGGTTCAGTTTGAGTCTATATATATATATATATATATATATATATATATATAGACTCAAACCCTATATATATAACATACCAGGTGGCGTTATCTCGAGCCGAAGCTCAAGGCGCAAAAGGGGGCCGTCTTGTCGCGTGCGGCAGCAGATGACGAGGCGGACCATACCGCCGGAGAGGTGAATACCGAGGATGTCGATAACAGTACAGTAGCAACCCAGCAGGGCTGTGTTGATAAGAACGGCTTCATCGAGCTGCCATCGCTAGCATGGTGAGTCCGAGCTATGAAAGCAGGCATGTTAGCAATTTAATTATTTAATCGTTATAAGGTGGACCCATATCCTGACCGGGTGTTCCAACGGGCCCAGATAGCTCGTAGGTGCCTGATCTCATCAACCCCTACCAAGGACTGCGCACCCATCCTCCATGACCTGCGGGGGGTCACACAGCCATACCGGCCACTAAACCAGGTTACCAGCGCGCCAGGATTGCCTCTCCTGGAAACCGCGCCAGACCCGCCTAATCACACAGCGGTGAGGGGACGGGGATTCGAACCGCTGATCTCTGGACAGAATGCCATTGTCTTTCCCATTAGACGACCCCCCAGAGCTGTGACCATCAGGTAAGTGAGCTGCTGGATTGCAATGAGCAGCTAGAGGCATCATTGCAGGCCGAGGTGGCGAAACGTGAGACGGCTGAAGTGGCGCTAGGGCGTGCACGCCAGGTCATTGCTTCACTGAGAGACCATTTCTATGACATGCACCGCAAATACGGGATGACGCAAGCACCTCCACCACCATGACGCAGCAACATCAGCAGCTAATGTGAGCGCCACATTATACAGTCGCCACCATTCATCCTACCGCAATAGGGTATGGCTGTGATGGGTGCCACTGCTGGCTGTTTGGCCAAGGGGCCCGCACAGGCTGACGCATTGTTGGGCAAGTGAGCAGGTGGAATGCTTGTTTAGGAGCCCTGGGCAGAGATAGGCTTAGAGCTGTTAAAATTGGGACATACCCTATCGTGGTAGGATGAACGGTGGCGACCATATAGTGTGACCATATAGTGTGACCGTACAGTGTGGCGCTCACATTAGCTGCTGATGTTGCTGCATCACCGTGGTGGAGGCACGTTATCCCGTATTTGCGGTGCATGGCATAGAAATGGTCTCTCAGTGAAGCAATGACTTGGCGTGCACACCCTAGCGCCACTTCAGCCATCTCACGTTTCACCACATCAGCCTGCAATGACGCCTCTAGCTGCTCATTGCACTCCAACAGCTCGCTTACCTGACAGTCACGGCTCTGGGGCTGCACCTGGAGACTCGCTTCGCGCCACAAGGGGGACTCCATGGCCGGGAGCTGACCCTGCTGCTGCTCACCGGCGGTGGCCCATGCCGGCGGCCGGTGTCCATCGGCGTCTGAACTGCAAGATGGGTACATCGTCCATTGCTAACATGCCTGCTTTCATAGCTCGGACTCACCATGCTAGCAATGACAGCTCGATGAAGCCGTTCTTATCAACACAGCCCTGCTGGGTTGCTACTGTACTGTTATCGACATCCTCGGTATTCGCCTCTCCGGCGGTATGGTCCGCCTCGTCATCACACGACGAGACGGCCCCCTTTTGTGCCTTGAGCTTCGGCTCGAGATAACGCAACCTGGAGTGTGCTTCACCATGCTCTTCCTCCAGGCCAGCCGTGCACTGATCACGTTCAAGCAGCATGCCGTGAAGTACAGAGGATGACAAGGTAGGGCAGTATGGTATTGACAATTCAAACTGGAATTGGATACGGGTGTCTACAAACACGCAGCATGTCAAGGAAAGTGCAACACATTCTCCCTAGCAAGCCGACTTACTCGTCCTGGGACTTAGCAATCATTCCGGTCTTCATCGTGGAGGTGGGGCCCTCAACCTGGCCAGCGCCAATCATTAGGCCGCGAGGGCTAGGCGTGATGCCGGCACCACGCGATCCGCGGGAGAGCGAAGATGACGGCAAGGCACTGCCACTAGCCTCTGACCGGGAAATGAAGTACTGTGGTGTCCCATCCACGTCACTGCTGACGGGGCTGACCATGTCCGTCTTGTAGCTTTGCATAATGTAGCTTTGCATAATGCGAAGGTGCTCCACAGGTGACACTGTGACAGGCTCGCTGGTCTCTGAAGCATCGGTTGGAATGAAGATAGCCATCACTGTGCTGCAGCCTGCCGGTGATGGCATGCTGGTAGCAGTGGCTGCACGGGTGTGCCGCATCGGTGAGTTCATTTCACGGCGACCCTGGCGCTGGGTGGTTTCCAATTCGTTGTATAGACTGCAGCAATCGGTCAGGGGGCATACGATGGATTTGTTTCCGAGGTCTTATGGATTGAATCAGGCATCAAAATGGCAATCAGGGACCATGGTGGGGATGGACTTTGCCCGGGTCCTGCCTTCTACCACACCTTCTCGCGAGTTCCTCGAGACATTGCAGCCTCTCATTGAGTTCGGCAACTTCTTCGCTCAAGCTGTTGTTCAGCGCCAAAAGGTTCGCCACCTGCGGAGGCCGTCATCCAAGCAAAGAATCCACATCAGCTCGAAAGCTTGATGTACATTTGCAAGTCACCCAAACCGGGTGGCTGACCTTTGATTCTTACTTTGTTGTTGGCATACTGAGCCTCCACGAGCGCCTCCTGCAGCTTCATTCGAGTGATAGATAACGTCTACACAGATAACGCAATGGTATCATGCAGCGAAGCATTGAGAACATAACTGCTTGACGTACACCCGCCCCGTAGCGCGACACACCCATCCACCACTGCCCTAGAGGCCATGGATGCCAACCAAAGCTCGTTGTTCGATTGTCACATCCATGGCCCCAAGAGCGGCAAGCTTCAGGTACCTACACACAATAGACCCTTTCACCCACACGCGGCCTGCACGCCCAAGCTCAAGCTCTATCGATAGGTACATGTGTGCCGTACAACCCTCATACACACGCACCCCTTAGCACGAGCGCAAGACATATACACACACGGCACACGCCACAACTCTTAACCCATCCCATCTCAGACCCGCAGCCCCGCAGCGCGATCCGATCCCCTCCTGGCCCCCCCTTCCGCCATATTCCCCTGCCCGACTGCCTCGCCCTGGATATTTTTATCGAGGGCCCCTACCACTGCCGACCCTATTGCCGCCGCGACTCGTTATGCCGTACAAGATATTCATATCCGTACATACCTGCAGCCTCAGGATGACCTCCAGGCAGCCCCTCACACAGTAGACCTCTGTCGTACATCCCATCCACTGGGACCGGGTCGCCGGAGGGGCGGGTGGGGTTGCTGGTGCTGGGCCGCCGGCGCTTCCGCTGCCTTCGGCACCACCCGCTTGGGGGCCGCCGGTTCCGCCGCCGGTTCCGCCGCCCGCTGCATCGCGGCCGCGGCCGCCGCCGCTGCACATTAAAGCAGGAGCCGAAGCCGCCGCCGACAGGGCCGAATCCGGCACCGCCAGAATCCGTCGTCCTACGAGGGTGGCGGCCCCGGGTGCTCCTGCCGCAGTCGCTGCCCCTGCTGCCGGTGCTGCTGCAAGTAGCCGGGCACAAGCGGGTACGGAGGGGACCGGGGCGGGGCGGGGGAGAGAGGGGCGGTGAGAGTCCGGTGAAGAGAATCAACTGTACCAGGATCTCGGGCGGGCGGAGAGGGTTTGCAGGTGGACGTCAGGAGTTGCCGCGCCACCGCAGAAACCTTCCCTGCACATACCTCATCTCGCCGTACACGGTGTCCATAGCCATGGATACAACGGTTTCGAGGGAGCTTGGTGCTCATCTATATACCTTCCCGTACCGCAGGGGGCTTTGTGAGAATATCGTGGAAGCAATATAGAGGCGGGCGCCCTCAAATTCTCAACCCTTCGAACCCCACCCCATGGAAACTCTCCTTCATGCTCTGCGAAGAGGCGCCATCTTGTAGGGGAGGTAGAGGTCAGGACCCGCTAAGAGACGCACTGCTCACCCGTTTCCCCCTCCCCCGTCCCCCGTCCCACTCCCCCGCCTTCACCTCCCCCCGCTGGGAGGGCTGGGTGTGTCTGGGCTGTTTTTCTTTCTTACCCCCCGTCCCGCTCCCCCGCCTTCGCCTCCCCCCGCTGGGAGGGCTGGGTGTTTTTCTTTCTTACCCCCCGTCCCGCTCCCCCGCCTTCGCCTCCCGCCCACCTGTGTGACCATGACCGCCACCACACTCCGTCTCATGGACCTCAGCTCCGAAGCCACCATCTCCCGCCCCGCCCGGCTCTCCGCCCACTCCACACCCGCCCGGTCCCGCGCCGTACAGTCCTCCGCGCTCCCCGCGCCGCCGAAATCCAGCAGCCGCGCCGCCTCCGCCTCCGCCACCACCTCCATTCCTGGCCCCAAACGGGTTTTACACATCCCGCAACCGGGCAAACCCCTGCCGTCCGCAAAACAACACGCCCGCATCATCTTTCCGCCCCTCCCCCCCCACCGCATCCCCGCATCCCCAACCCCCCAACTCCCAACCGAATCGTACCGCACCTGCCGCGTCCGCCCTCTGCACACAGCGGCGGCCCAGGCGGGCCAGGTAGGCGCCGATGCCCACCACCAACCCCCAACCCTAACCCCAACCCCTCTTCCACCCTCCGACACCAGGGTAGCCCTCCCGCCAGGCCCAGCAGAAGGAGGACACGACGGCGGCGGCGGCGGCGCCGGCCCTCCCACCTCCTGGCGGCGCCGGCGGCGGGCTGCGACGGCCACCTGACGTCGCTGCCGGACACGCTGTACGACATGCGGCCGGGCGGGGACGTCTGCCCCGCCAGCGACAGACACTCCACGTCGGAGCCGTCGGGGGCTGGGATGGGCTGCGGGGGTGGGGCGGGGTGGGGGGGTTCAATTGAAAAACAAAATGGGGTGGTGTGGTGTGGGTATAGGAAATTGGCGAGTTGGGCTGGGGGTTGAGGGCAGGGGAAGGGGGGAGGGGAGGAGAGGTAGAGGAGATTCGGGGGCAGATTGAGGGGTGTGTGTGGAGGGAAGGAGGTTTGGGTCCAAGGGTGGGGCCCCTAGGGGACTTGGCGCCGCGGTGCAAGGAAGACTGCCGAGATGTTTCAACACGCCCCCAACCGTTAACAGTTCTCTTTCAGTAGAACGTTAAAATTCAAACGTCATTTCGTCTGATTGCGACCACCACCGGCAGCTGCCCCACACCGCGCGCTGTTCCCCCTCCCCCCCGGCGCCAAACCCTCCTCCCTGGGCCCGTGTCTTGGCTGTTTTGCTTCCTAACCCTCCTCCCTCCTCCCTCCTCCCCTCTCTGTGGAGCACCCCCCCCACCACCACCACCTCCACCCACCTCCACCGGCGGCGCGCTGCGTGTCAGGTGCCCGGGACCGGCTCAGGACGTTCAGGAAGGTGCGTGTGCGTGTCCCCCAGCAGCCGCCGGTAGTCCCCCTCCGTCAGGCACAGGTACTCCCAGCCCAGCTCGGGGTCGGTCCAGGCCACGGGGCAGGCACTCCCGCACCTCCGTGGCCAGCCCCACCCGCGCCCCCGCGTTGGCAGCCAGGTACACCAGCGGCATTCACTCCTCCACCGTGGCTCCCGGAACACGGCATCCACGTCGGAGAAGGAGCCGCTGCTCCTCGGAAATGTCGTTGGCCACCGCGATCACGGAGCGGGGGTGTGGGCGGGTGGGGTGGGTGGGTGGGTGGGTGCGGGTGTGTTTAGAATTGCAACCCGCCCGCCCGCCCGATCCCAGGTGGCAATATACTTACCATAGAACCTGCGAGGAAAAACTTACCATATGCAGGCGCGCGGACAAGGCAGCCGCGCCACCACCGCAAAGCAAATCATACCGCAAATACTAAATACGGAGACGCACGACGCACGCAAACGGATTGGTTACCGACCTGTAAAATGTATGACGAATGTATGGTGACGGTCCCCACGGAAGCAGCGTCGGTCGTCCATCATGCGGGAACGCGGAAGGAAGCAAGTTGTGAGGCAAAGTGGAAGGGAGCAAGACAAAATATAGTAACTAGACAAGGTGAAAGCAAACAGGATGAAAGCAAACAGGTTACTATGGTGGTGGCGCGGCTACGGGTGAGAAGCGCAGAAGGAGGGATTTGTAGGCAGGGACGCATACGAACGCGGCATGGGTGCAGTACGGTAGTGTACGGAAGGGACGCCAGTGTACCAGCGGCCGGTGGGGTAATGACATATGTGCGGATAATGCGGGTGTGATCCGGGTAGCGGGCCAGAGGAAAGGTTGGCTCCCCACCGATCCCGGTCACGGACGGGATGCCCGTATGCATGCGGGGCACCGGTCCAAGCGCTGTGGGTGGGGTTGGAAAGGGCGGCAGAGCGGGAGAGGTGGGGGAGGCGATGGAGTGCGTTGCGGGGTTCAGCCGGTGGGTGGGCGAAATTAGATATGGCCGCGGAAAATGGCCGAGTTGACTGCCCGGCATCACGTGATACCCCGCGGAACGCGTGGAGGTTGTGACGTTGTGGTTACACGTGGGATGTGGGGCGCTCAGTGGATATCAGTGGTTAGCGGTGGAGGGGGCGGGGCCGGCAAGGTGGCGGCGTACGACCGCGACGATGTCAGGATGGGTAGTCAGCCGGGCGAAGTAGAATGCGTGGGGAGCGGCATTGAGCAGGGAATGGAGGCGCGCCAGCATTTGCTGCCGGGCATATCCTTGGGCTTCGAGGGCGCGGATGAGGTGGGCAATCTCGATGCAGAAGTTGATGCAGAAGTTGTCGACGGAGGTGATAACACGCAAAAGGCGATGGAACTGGCCGGTGAAGATGTTGCGTTTGCTGGCTTCGTTGACGTTTGAATCTCGAGCCACAAAGTGGGAGAGGCGAACGCGTTGGAAGGCCGGTTGTTCACGTTTGTCATACAAGTGCGTCTGATACCGGCTGTTGTCGCCGATGGGGTCGGGCACAAGGAGAACGTCGAGGAAAGGCATGTGGCCTGCGGACAGATGGTTGTGCTTCTGGGGGGAGACGCCGAGCTCAGCGGGGTAGATGCCGTGGAGGTTATGTATGGTGTCGTTGACGGAGAGAAGGTCCCGGAGGTATGGGTTATGCGGGTGTGTGGGTAGGTGTGGGTATGGGGGTTTGGGTGTTGGGGGAAAGGAAACTGGTAGGCTTTTCAAACTGCCGTACCGCTGGCGGCTGTAGCGTGGTTCTGCTCGACGCCCTGCTTCGCGTGCGGCAGTAGCGCATCCAGCGCGGCCCCGTTGCCGCCTCGGCCTCCATTCCCGTTGCCGTTGCCGTTGCCGCCTTCAACATTGAGGACCGCAACGGTGTACGGCTGTGACGGCCGCTGGCGTCCGCCCTCAGGTTGGCGAGTGCGGCCAGGCGGTCCAGCAGTAGGGCGCCCAGGCGCTAGGTGGGGGCCGGCGTGTTGGAGGCGGCCGTGTCGTCGTACAGCCACGCGGCCAGCTGGACCCTGGGTTGGTCCCACAGTCTGCAGCACCACAGGGTCAGGGTCAGGGTCGGGCGGGCCGGGGAATAAATCAAAGGGTTGCTCCCACCATCCCGCATCACACATCATCATTTCACAAGAACGGGGTAGGTTTCAAATGGATCCCGACAACGCAGATCACTGTATGTGAGGCCGACATGCAGCCGCATCGCGGCCCTTTCTGTATGACATGAGACATGCGGTCCCCGCGGTCACTTGAGGTCCTCTAGGGTGACCTTTCCCCCCTCTAGGGTTCTGGTTGGTGCCAATCGTCCCCCCGCAGGGCTACCCCGCCCCCGCCCCAACCCACAAAGGCAACCCCGCATCTCCAGCGGCATCGGCCGCGGCGGCCGCGCCGGCGCCCGCGGCCGTGGGCTCGGCGGCCGAGGGCTTGGCGGCGGCGGCAGCGGAACACGCCGCCCCATCGCCGCCACTGTGACCGCCGTCGCCGGCTGGCCATGCTCGCCATCTGCCATCGTTTTCAGCACCCGCGGGTCCGAGATGGTGTAAAGCACCCGTGTGTCACCCGGCGCCGCCACCCTCCCTGTACCCCGTCAGCGCCTCACCCCGTAGTAGTTTCACAGTCGGACACGAGCTGCAGCGCCCGGGCCAGCGTCCGGTTCGGCAGTAGCTTCCGGGCGGCCTGGGCGGCGGGGCGCACGCAGGGGGCACCTCAGCGAAGTCCGGTCAGGCGAAGGGGGGCGGCATGGCGGTGTGCTTGTGGTGGTAGTCTTTCACCAATCCGTGGCGTGGCCCCAGTTGCATGAGCGTGGGGCATTTACTTGGCATGGACGCCGCACGGTGACAGGGTCCCCCGACCGGGCGACGCGTCTGGTGGAGGCCAAACCGTGACTGCAGATGACGAAGGAGTTCCACGGCAGCTCCCCGGCAGTTTCCGAAGTGCTCAAACGAACGGCCTTGCGGGGGGCACGGTGGACATAAATCCCCAAAGCGTTCTTCTTTGGAATGATGTAACCTCCTCCTCGCCACAACGGCCGCCAAAGGCACCGCTCCCAATGGAGCGGCGGAGGCGACACGCTTCCGGTGCGGCGCGCGTCGGAGATCGGAGATCGGACGCGGATGCCGTAAGTACCTGAAGCCAGGCAGGATCACACCCAGCACAGGGCGCGGGCGTGCAAAGCATCTGATTGCTCCCGCCCCGAAACTTTCGTTTCAGAAGTGAGTCGCTTTCACTTCGCAAGCTTTGCAATTGTCAAAAGAACATTGCTAGCCCTGCCAAAAGAACTTTGCTAGCCCTGTCAAAACTGCCCCGACGCGACGCCCGGCCCGACCAATGTCCATATCGGCACAGCCACGGCACCACCTAAACTTTGTCGCGTGCCGCTGCGTTCGCATCCACCCGGCCGTGATACTCGGACGGAGGCCCTGACCCCACCGTCACTTACTCGCGATGAAGACACCCGCGAACTTGTCCCGGAGGCCCCGACTGCGCTGCCACTGCCAGCCAACAGCTGCCACCTGAAAGCATTCACAATCAACAGGAAGCATGTTTGATATGCAAACAACAACATAGACGGCACAAGAAAGGACAACACAGAAGACACCTACCGTCAAATTCGACACGAGCTCTTCAATGCTATATACGCAAATCACCTGCAATGCATACTGTGTCCCGTTCCGATTTTGCGCCACAGGTCACGACATATGACCATCCCTGTCCGCGCTGCCGTACGTTATTTACCGCTCTCAGCGGACACTGTTAATTGACGGTTGCTGTGAACCAAAGGCGCGTTGTGCTTACATGATCTTTTGATTTCAATCATCTGTTTGTTCCAGACCGGCAACGTATTTGTCCAAGGTTCAAATGTAGTGACGACGAGACCAACGGATAGCGAATGAAACAAGAACGGCATGAAAAGTAATGAAGGTAGAAGCTATGATGTTGGAATAAAACGGACTGAAAAAGGACATAGAACCAAGCCAGAATTGGTCACCTGACATCCGAAAGAAAGACACGTGTGCTGGGGCTATGGATCCGAGAGGCCTTGACTTGATCAGCCCTGCCTGGTCCTGTGCCCCCACCGCGCATCCAAACTGTGACGATGATGATCGATCAAGGCACGTGCGGGTCGCGGGGGCCGAGGTCTGACATTTGAGGGGGCCTGGGGCATGCATGTGGGAAGGATGTGTACGACATCGACGTTGCGGTATCTCGATAGATATAGACGTTGTGCATAGGGTTTTGGGGTTTAGGGTTTAGGTTATAGACGATATAGATATAGACGTTGAGACGATATAGACCAGTACCGTCTAGCGCATCCATCCAGCCACGATGCAGGCTAGGCGCAAGGGTGCAGGAACAATAGCGAAGGTTTTACGGGCTTCTGTCATTCCAGAAAACATATCAGCGTGTAACCACGTGAACGTCAACGCACAGCCACGATGCCGCTGCAGCAGTGCTGCATGCTTGTTCTAGGGTTGGATGGGCGGAACCCGACACCTTGCCCAACACCCCAGGCTGTCATTCATCGTGTATTTACCGCTAGGTCCCTAGCTCAGCCCAGGGTTTCTGACATTCTGAGCTGTGCGCGTAATCGAGCTGTCGCCGTGTGTCAGTTCCGGAGCTGTCAGGTGGACCAGAAAGCCTCCAGGACGATTTCGTGGTTGACCGCGGCAATGCAGAGGCGGTGAATCAGGGCGGACCGCGGCAGGTACGGGACTTACGCACTTACCTCTCACGGCGCGGGCCCCCCGCGAGACCGGATCATTTCCGGCACGAGTATCAGTTGCACCGCTGGATGCTGAAGCAGTGGCGTTTTGCCTGCACTCTTGCTGTCTTGAGTTGACAATTCATTTGCGTTCATCCATTCATTGTTACCATCGTCCTTCTGGGTGCGGCTACGGTGAGAATTGAAAGGTCTACATGTGCGCGTTCGAACGTGTTCGAACGAGGGGAGTAACGAGCGGAAAGAACCCAAGCCGCCGCAGGTCGCTGTGGGAAATACTGTGTCGAACTCTGCCCCAACCCCAAACCCTTCCTGACCCTTCTTCAGCGGTTCATACTGTCAAAAACGTCGACGCGTGCGCAGTAGTTACCTGGATCGGGGCTGCTTGTTGAATGAATGAATGAACGTTACAGTGGACCCCAAAAGGATCAACGGTGGTGCTTGTTATCATTAGATGATACGGTGAACCTCGCGGGTCATCGGTGACAGCCGCAGCCTCCTCACCACACACTTCATGTGAATGAGTCAGCGTTACAGCGGTTGCATGTGTTGCCAGACGTCTCCAGACGCCGCAGGCATTCTCGGATCAGAGGTTACTCGACGGGCAGGAATGCGAAAAAGCTAGGACTCCTGTGCCACGGTCCCTGGGCCGGATAGGGCCCTCCCTTGTGAAGCCTGCCTGCTGGTTCCGCGCCCGTCAGTCCTCATGCCGCAGCTACTGGGAGGGGCGACATACTCGGCGGCTCGGGCACATCCTCGGATGATGTAGTGGACGCGCCTTCAGATGGGTCCCTCGCCATGACCTGCTTCGGAGCTCCCGGGCTCCTACCACCACAAGTGATGTGTGCCCGCCCCTTCGCGGTCGCTGCCGCATCGCCGGGGGTAGCCAGATACGGTGGCCACCCCAGCCACCCCTCGTGGCCCGCTGTGCCGCTCGCTGCCGCCGCGATGTGTCGGACATTGTTATGCAAAAAACAAACCTCTCCGACCTAGAAAATCTGCTTGAATCCCGACAGCTGAAATGGCTCCAACGGAGCACTACAGGCGTCAATGCCCTCTCAAGCAAAGCGTTGAAGGTCCACAGCCCACATCCCTGTCGTCCACACGCTCGTCGTCCTACACCCGCCCTTCAGCCCCCATTTCAACAGTGACCAATGTGCCCATTCGACAGCCTTTCGGACCAAGACCATCGCGCACGCGTCGTCTGCCTCCCCGGTATACCGTACACTTCCAATTTTCCTGTGCCCACGCGTCCATGCTAAGCGCCGCGTCAAGGCCAAACTCAAGGCACCAAGCGCCCGTCACAGAGGCGCCGCATGCCATCCAGCGGATGTGAGGAGGGCATTGACCATTGTGCCAAATCCGGTCGCTTCGCGCGCGGAGTACTTACTTCGGGCCCGTGTACTGGGCCAGGCTCGATTGCAGCGGAGCAGGGGCTAGACCGATCCCCCACACGACAGGTCATGACATCCAACAAATCCTGTACGCCTCAAAAGTATATCAAGTTCGCCTTGTACAGGAGCCAGGCAGGGCTTTCCGGCCCGGCACTGACAAATCACGGGGTCTGGGCCGGTTTCCTCGCAAACCACCAGGGTTCCCCACAGGGCTTTACCGCAGCCGCCTGCGCGGCACACTGACAAGTACCAACCCCACGCGGCACGTGTATCTTCTGTACCAACACAGGTAGATCGATATGGTATATGGAAAAGGTGTACTGGAGAAGACCCACATCAGTGGAGATTACCGGCTCTTGGGCCGGGACAAGGAAGATTTAACACCACCCCATGTGTACAAGGAACTATTGCGACACATCGACATCTTCACACGGACGCTCGAGTTACCAATGCCCCAACGGATGCTGTTACTTATGCCAGCCAGACCGAGGGAGCCTTGGCCGTCTCACCAGAGAACCCGTACCTGCCTGGGGCCACCTGACAAGACGAGGCTATGGGGGTTGAAGCCATGGCGCCCCGGTTTGAAGCCATGGCACCAAGGTTGACGCCATGGCACCAGCCCAGAAGTACAAGCAGGCCCCTGAGGTCCCGTGCGGTTCGGAAAACTGCGGCCTGCCCCTGCCCGGCAGGCCCGGCACCCTGCCGGGATCGGCGGGCGGGATCGACGGGCAAGCGGTGACCGATGCGGAGCCCTCGTTCATCCTCGACACCACCCACCGCGGTTAAAAGTTGAAATTAAAATCGTCGTCGTGCGCCGTTGTACCACCCATCAGCGAGCCCCGACCACCCACGCCCGTGGCCCCGATCGCGCCGGCCCGCGGAGCCGCTGCGCCGCCCACACCCCCGATAGTGCTGCCGACGCTACCGCCGCCAATCCGCTGTGCAGCACCCGCGCCGGAGCCGGGACCGCGCACCAGCGGCGCGGCGGACGCCACGCCCGCTGCCGACACGTCATCATCATCGTCCGAGTCGAACTCACCGCGACCGGTCAGCACCCGATTCAGGATGGCCGGGGCCCCGACGCGGGGCTTGCCGGCGGCGGCGGCGGCGGCCGCGGCGGCGACGCCGCCGCCACCCGCTGCCGCCCCCAAGCTACTGCTCGTACCTCGAGGCGACGGCGAGCCCTGCGCGGGTGTCGTGGATGGAAACCGCGCGCTCTGGCTGCCGGTGGGGGAGAACCCCCGGGCGGCGGCGGCCGCGGCGATGATGGTGGAGGTGCCGGCGGTGCTGCTGCTGGCGGCACGCGGGAGTCCGCCGACAGGCGCGGCCCCAACGGTCCCAACGGCCGCAGCTGCCACACCGGCCCCTGCGGCAGTGATGGAACCGCCCGTGTTGCTGACCCGGAACGACATGCCGCTCAACTGCTGCTGCTGTTGTTGTTGCTGTTGTTGTTGCTGTTGTTGTTGCGGTTGCTGTACATGAAGTTGCTGCGCCAATGATTGGAGGCCCAGACTCATCGACGCAGGCGGGGGTGTGATGTTGACTGCAGCAGGCGTTGTGGTGCTCGGCGCAGGCGTCGGCAGCTGCTGCTGTGGATGTTGCGGCGGCGGAAGCTGCGGTGTTGGCGCGACCTGGGGCTGCTGCTGCGGCGGCGCTGCGGCACTGATGTTCGCTGGCAACACTGCCGGGCGGGATGTGCCGGGAGGCGCTGCGGCGGTGGCAGCGGCGGCGCCATCCGCGCCGCCGCCGCCGCTGCCCGGGGCTCCGGCCGCCCCCGTACCGCCGCCGCCACTGCCACTGCCGCCCCCGCTGCTGTCGCGTTGCAGCCCGAGTGAGGCCTGGCCGCCCTGCGGTTGCTTCGTTGGCGAGCCAAGGAACTCCAGCGTGTTTGTAGTCGCCATGGGCGACGCGGCGCCCGAGAAGGGCATGCTGCCGAAGCGCACAAAGGAGTCGGCGGAGCGCTCCAAGGGGGTGCTGCCACCTCCGAAACCAAGTGGCGACAGTGCCGTACTGCCAGACGGCGACGCCACGGCAAAGCCGCTGTTGTTCAAGAGGTCCATCAGCGGGGGCAGCCCTGGCGCCGCCTGCTGCTGCAGCGGCGGCGGTGCCAGCCCCGATGCCCTTGGCGAGGCGGCGGCGGCGGCGGCGATGCCACCGCCGCCCACCATCAGCATCGGGTCGATCCCCTGCATACCCATGTACAACGCTGCATCGGCGGCGGTGCCATCTTTGTGCTCCATCACGGGCATCCCTGATGGCCGATCCGCTGCCGAAGTCGGTAACGCGGCGGCGGCGGCACCGCCACCATGCGCATCCGACAACGCGGAGCGGCCACTGCGAGCACTGAGGCTCTGCTCAAAGTCCACGTCCCGTGGGTCGCTGAATGCATGGTCTGTACGGGTGGGACTGGTGGTTTCGGAGCTGGGACCGCCGCTGGCGGCGCCGCCGGCTGGCGGCGCCGTCCCCGCTACCGCACTGCCGAGCATTCGGGATGTGGCGCGTGGCGGCAGACGGAGCGTGGGTACCGTCGGTTGCAGGCTGCCCAGGTCCGCCGCGCTGCCGCCGCCGGGGGCGGTGGCGGTGGCGGCGCTGCCGGTGCCCGGGGAGCGGCTCGCCAGTCGGGAGCCTGGAGAGAGCTGCGCCGGAGATGACGGCGCCTGCTGCTGTTGGTACGCCTGTTGTTGTTGTTGTTGTTGTTGTTGTTGTTGTTGTTGTTGTTGTTGTTGTTGTTGGTACGCCTGCTGTTGCTGTTGTTGGTACGTCTGTTGATGCTGTTGTTGTTGGTACGCCTGCTGCTGCGCGTTCAGTGCTGCGGCAGTCAGTCGCATTGAGCCCGTCGACGTGAGCTGCTGCGATGGCGGCGGGGCTCCGACAGTCGGCACGTTGGTGAGGGAGGGGTTGCCGGAGCGCGGCGACAGGCCATCGGGCAGGTCGTCGTTTCCCATCAGCTGCACCCTGCGACGGCACACGCACACACACATTCTCACATTCTGTTATCTTTTATACACATTCTCACATTCTTGTTTTCTTTTACACACATTCTCGCGGCTCCGTCTTCGTATATATACACTCGTTTGGGTCGGGCGTGGCCTGTGGTGCTGCACCGGTGCTGCCAGGGGTCCAACCGGGGACGAGACGACATGGCGCAGGCCCTGTCCTTCGTTGCGCTGGAGTCGAAATCGTCAGGGCGCGCGCGCGTTCTCTAGGTCGAGCAAGAAGTGATGCGGCCACTCACGCCCCTCTCCTGACCCCGCAACGAGAGGAGAGCGTTTCGGCGGCCTGTCCGTCAACCGGGGTGGCAACCCGTGGCCAGCGACAGGCCCCGTCAGGTGTGTAACACACACGCCGTCGGGCGGGTCTCTTATCCAAACACACGCCGCCGCAATCCCCCGGGATCTGCACACCTTACCTAGACCGCGTCCTCGGCGAGAACATGGAATCCACCCCCGACGTGTGTGACAGCCTCGCCATGACTGCCGCGTTCGCCGCACCGGACATAGACATCCCCCCCTGACCAGGACCAGGTCCCAGGCCGCTGCCGCCGCCGGCGCTGCCGTTGTCGCTGCCCAGCCCGCTGCCGCGGTTGATGCTGGAGGCGCGTCCCGGCGCCGAGGCGGCCTGTCCCGGGCTGCTGGGATGTGGGCTATTGGGGGCACCGCCGCCTGCTGTGCCGCCGCCGCTGGAGGAGGCGGCTGTGGCGGTCGGATGAAGGTGGCTGAGACCCAGTTGACCCAGTCCCTGCGACGGCGGAACGGCGGCAGCCCAGCCGTGACAAAGACAAAAATCAAGGCATATACTTGGGTGGTCGTTGTAACTTGTTTAAAAAAGGAACCCGCCCGCCCGCCTGCGCTGTGACTTGTTACAGTTGGGAAGACAAGATTTGCGCGGAATCGCCGGGCGGCAATCCGTCCCTGGCCTGCCGATGACCGCGGCCTGGAGAGTCCTGGTCTCCTGGAGGGCTGTTGTGGCTGGTGACGGGTCGCGGCCCCACCTGTGCAGATGCAGCCGACAAGCCGATCGAATTTCCGGCGATGATGGACGACGCCGCGGCG
The DNA here is from genome assembly GCA_003117195.1 of Eudorina sp. 2006-703-Eu-15. Lineage (NCBI taxonomy): Eukaryota > Viridiplantae > Chlorophyta > Chlorophyceae > Chlamydomonadales > Volvocaceae > Eudorina > Eudorina sp. 2006-703-Eu-15. The sequence goes on along the minus strand of BDSI01000052.1, from coordinate 52,531 downwards.
CTCGCAGCGGAGCCCTCCAGGATGGCCGCCGTCAGCGCCAACGCCGCGCTCGTACCCATCAAGTCCGACGCCGCCGAGGACGTCGGCGCGCCGCCGGGCGGCAGCAGCCCCATCGGATTGCCCGTGCCGCCGTACCCCCGGGCGCCCGCCCCCGCGCTCCGGATACTGTCCGAGCTCGGGACGCGCTGCGTCATGCCGCCCATGCCGGCGAGATTCGCGGCGGAGCCCCCGCCGCCGCCGCTCGGCAGTCGATCCCCGAGACTGCCGCTGCCGTTATTGAACCCGAAGCCGGAGAATACTCCGCCGCCGGCAGCACCACCGCCGCCGCCGCCGCCGCCGCCGCTGCCAGGAGAGCCAGGTCCCGTGCCGATGCCCGCCCCGGGCCCGCCGTACATTGGGCTAGGGCTGTACAGAGACCCCGTTGCGGCGTGAAAACCCCCAGCGGTGTACCGGTCGTACAGCCCAGCCGTGCCGTATGGTAACGAGGTGCCGTACAGAGGCGGCCGTGAAGCCACGTCAGCGAGCAGATCGCGGGTGGAGGTGTAGATTCCGGTGTTGCCGCCACCACTGCCGCCGCCGCCACCGCCACCGGCGCCGAGACCAAAGGTGGTGTCCGAGGGCCCCGACGAGCTCCACGGACTTGTGAGGCTCGGCTTGCGGCTTGTGGGCGTCTCCGCTTGGTCATCCGACACCTGTAATCCGTGCCCGGACGCGTGTACCTCAGCGGGGTTCGGGGGTCGAGGCATGCGTGTCCGAGGCTTAAAGCGACGGGAACGCACTTCAAGCGCACCCGAAAGCAGCCGGCTGATGCCCTAGAAGGGTGCCGTATCCAAGGGTCCCCGGCAACCGAGCGGCTGTTGTTCTCGCATGCCCGGCTGCGAGAACGCAGGCCGCCGCCGCTACCACCCACCGGAAGGGTGCGGCCCCCACCCACCTTGGGTGTGTCTGGGCTGTTTAATTTTAAACCCCCACCCACCTTGCTCCGCTGCAGGGAGGGCGAGCCCAGGTCCAGCGTGCGCAGCAGCAGCGACGGCTCGTCGCCGGCGGCAGTACCGGTTCCGGAGCCGAGCCCTCCCGAGGGCTCGCCGCTGGCCGCAAACGGCGACGACGACTGCGGCATCGACCCCGTCGGCGTCACGCGGAGGACAACGGATCCACCGGAGCTGGATCCAGATCCGGACGAGCCCGACGCCCCCACGGCCGGCATCGAGGATTCGCCCGGGGGCCTGCCCGCGGCGCTGGAAGAGACGTAAAGCGGCGAGGGGCGGCGGCGGGGGCCGCCGCCGCCGCCCACGCTCTTCCCACCCGGCCCCGAGGTGAAGTGCGGGCCCGAGTCAATGGAGCCGCCCACGGTGCTGCCCCGCGGACCCTCGTGCGGCGAGAAGCTGACGGACCCGGAGGTGCGACGGGGCATGTCCCGGAACGACGCGGGGCTGTCCTGCGGGGCCGTCGGTGACGGACAATGCAGCCAGTACCGTCAGGCACGCGATCCCTGCCACCCCGAGGAGGCGGAGTCGGAGGAAACCTCGGCCTCGTTGTCCCCGCTTGCATACGCGTTCCAGCGCACACACACCCGTTCGCAACTGGGTTCGGGCGGGAGGGGTTAGATTATTCTAAACCCACACCCCTTTACCGCGATCCGGCTAGTACGAGCTCCGGCAGGCACAAATCGTGGGAATCTTGTGCTCGACCTTGTTGCGTAGCTGCCGCAAGCGGCGCCTCCCTAATGGATCATCAACAGAACAGCTGCCCTTGATACCTACTTTCTTTCCTCCGCAGCAGGCGATTCAAACCGCCACGTACCCAGAACCGATGCACAGCTACCGTGACCTGCCATCCTTCCGTGCGTCCTTTAGGTTGTTTAATGAGAAGCCCGCCCATAACCACCCAGTGGTTGTTGGTATCCCATTTGCCGGTTTCTCACTGGCATCTGGACAAGGACGCAAGTGCGCAACGCCTCCCATTGTGTGCTGCCATCCGCATCCCCAGGCCCACCCACCCACCCACCCACCCACCTACGACGAGTCAGCGCAACAGATGCCCTGACAGATCCCATCCGCCGACCCCATCCGGATTTACCTCCGCTCCGGGCCCGGGCCGAAACATACCCAACAACTGGCCTACCCGGGCTCCGTCGGACTGCATCACCTACCCCCGGTAACGATCCTTCCACTTCATACACGAGAACGTACCAGGTTCTGTAGACTGTCGCGCGGCGACGGGGACGCGAGTGTCGCCTCGTACTGCTGCGAAAGCGAAACGGATCCCGGGCCGCCGCCGCGCAGCGAGCCTCCGCTATTGGATGGCAGTGACCGCAGCGACTCCGCGCCGCTGTGGCTATGACGATGGTGATAGCGGCCGCCACCGTAGATTCCGCTACCACCACCCCCGTTTCCCTGTACGGGCTCGGCTCCTGAGGACGGCATGGTTGCGTTGCTTGAGCCCGTGGACGGCGGCACCGGCACCTGCTGCGGGTGCAGTTGTCCGGCAGCGGCGCCCCCTGGCGGCGGCGGCGGCGCCGAACCGCCGCGCATGTCGCCCCCGACCCCACCGCGGGGCCCAACACCCGCGCCGTCGTCGGTTGGGCCGCCGATCAGGACCGAGCCGCCCAGGTTGCCGTACGCTTCCGATGACAGGGAGGAAATGGAGTGCCGTACTTGTGTCCCCATGGCGTCCATGTGGGAGTGCGGTCCGCCCCGCCCGGGGTTGGGCTGGGGCATGGGGTCGGGTCGCCATTGGGAGTAGGTGTGCCCCTGCGGCTCCTGGCCCGCTGGCGCCGGCGACTGCGCCGGCGACGATGAGTCCTGATTGCCCTGCTGCTGCTGACGGTAGTAATAGGCTTCAGGGCTGTTGTAATGGGAGATGTACGGCGGAACGGACGGCGGCTGTGGCGGCGGTGACGGACTTCCAGGCGGCCCGCTGGCTGCCGGCGAGTACGTGAAGCCCGGCGGCGCAAGTGCCGTACCGGGTAAGCCGTACAGCGGTTGGGGGTACGCGTACGGTGCCTGAGGACCGTACACTCCCAGCGGCGGGTGTGCATAGTACGGTGACGGTGGCGCGGCGGCCGACGGCGAAGCCGCTGTGCCGTACGGGTAGGGCAGGCCAGCAGCCGCCAGCGGCGGCCATGTCGCGAGGGCAGGCGTTGCAGCGGCGGCTGACGCCGCGGCCGCGCTCGCGCCGCCAGGCTGTATCAGCACCAACGGAACGGCATGTGGAGGCGGCGACTGCTGCGCCGCCTGCGCGGCGGGCGCTGCTAACTTGGGCTGTAGCACCGCCGGCTTCACAATCGTGTGCACCAGACCCACCGTTCCGTCCGGCAGTAGCACGTATTGCTGCTCGCCGGCCGGACCCTCCCGTCCGCTCGCGCCCCCGACATTCGCGCCTCGGCCGCCTCCGTAGAACGAAGCCGCTGCCCCGTCCTGTGCCATATCCGCCTGGGCGGTAGCTGTCGCAGCCGCCGCCGACGGAGGCGGCGGGGGCAGCGGCGGCGGCGGCGGGCCCGACGTCAGGTTGACGCCGTGCGACTGCAGTCCCGCCAGTAACGCCGACAGCGCCTGCGCGGATACCGCGCCTCGCAGCCCCGCTTCGGTGGGTCCCGCGTGCCGGGGCTCCCTGTAGTGAGACGTGCGGGGCCGCGAGTTGTACCCGTCGTCCTTGTCCTGATGTCGGGTGCGGCTGCGGGACGGGCTCCGGCGGCGCGTGTCGCGAACGTGCGCGGCATCGCTGCGGGTGCTGTCGCTGTCGGTCGTGTGGCCGCCTGCGCTTTCCTGGCCATCGCTGCCGGGTGCCTGCTGCATGGGCCGCGGGCGAGTCGGGGGCGAGCCAGAGCAGCGACCCAGATCAGGACGTGCCGGACGGAGCTACTCCAAACCCTCCTACCCGCCCCGCCCCGGTTGGATGACACACGAAGCGACGCACATCCGCGGTTCGCCCGCACGCGACAGACCCGCCGCGTGACTATAAGCCACCGCGCGCTGTGGGATTGAAATCCACGCGCTGTGGACTTTGAGAAACCCACGCGCTGTGGCATTGAAACCCGCGCGCGACGGTCCCCCGGCGATCAGGCATTCGACATCGACCAGGTGGCGTAAACGGACCACCAGACAGTGCGACAGCGCAACCCGCGAGGCCCCTTCCGCACCCTCCCGCGGATACGCGGCATGCCTATCCGTACACATCACACTCGAGACGCCCTGGGTCGGGTCCGGTCGGAGAAACACCACGAGCATCCCGGAACAAGCCAGACCTCCGTTACCCGCACGCGTTACAAACGTAGACGCGGCCCGAGGGGGACAGCGGCTCGTCGCGTTGTCGGGATGGGATGACGGAGGCGGTTGGGCAGTCCTTGCTGGTGGACAAGCAGGCATCTTGTGCCTGCCTGGAAGGACCCCATCCCCACAATTCTGGCAGGGCTCATCAGCCCGCAACGAATCTCGTGCGTCTTTTGACAACGTAAATACCGCAGCGCCGGGTCAAAAGGCAAGTGCAGGATATGGCATGCCAACTCCCCCCCATGACCAGCCCTGACGCGACGCGTAACGGCGAACTCCAGACCTACTGTCAGCCCCCAGCTTTGATGAACACTGTGCGCCATGCCCACCCACCTCCGCTGGTGAGGAAGAGCGCCGAGAGGGCGAAACGTTGCGCCGGGTGGGCGAATGATGATGGCGACGGACATCGCCCCGGGACCTGCTGCTGTGTCGGGGTTGCGACGTGTAACCCAGATGGAGCCGCTGGGGGGACACGTGCGGAACTAGCGCTGGCGATGACACGGGCGGCTGGGCTGGTACCGGAAGCGGCGCAGGTGCAGGGGGCTGCGGGAGCACCTGCGTTTGGACGACAGCCACCGGCTGGGATTGTATGTGCGCCTGCACGGATTGCTGGTGTTTCGCCTGTTGTTGCCGATGGTGCTCCTCGTGTAATCGCTCCCGAAGGTGGTCCAATTTGCGCTGCTGCGCCTCCGCTGCAGCCGCGGCCTGGCGGTCCGCCAGAGCTCGCAAGGCCTGCTTGGCGAACAGCAGCTGCGGCGAAGACGATAGAGTATTCCTTTTTCAGTGATCTGTTGTGAGGGCTTGCAGGCGAGGAAAAAACTGGAGAGCCACGCACCTTGATATTGTGCGAACTGTCACCCAAGCTCGTATCAGCAGCCTGAAGCTGGTCCAGCAGCTTTCGAGCATTTGACTTGATTCGAGCATTGCGATAAGATGGATCGTTGTTCGGTTTTGGCACGGGTTGAGGTTGCTGCAAGCATACCGTTCAGCATTCCTGGTCAACGCCAGTGCGGGGTGGAAGTCTGTGAGATGTGCTCTTGGCTAATACCTTTACCTCTGGCACTAAAGTTGCCGACGGTGTGGACGCGGCCTTTGCTGCAGCTGCCGTCTCCAGCAAACGCCGTTTCGCTCTGATGCGCTCAAGCTCACGTGTTGTCGCCGACGCCCGCACAGCCGGCACATCTTGACTTGGAGAAATCATGCCTTAACCACGCGCAAAAACAATAGATGTGACTTCATCACGGCAGTGCGGGCGCAAAGAAGAATCTCCTTCCACCTAGGCTAAATGCTTGTTTCATGAGAAAGACGACGCTCGAAAATTACGATGTGAAAGGATTCCAATGTGGAAAGGAGCAGCGCAGCAACCTGGTGCATTCCCGTACGGCTCCAACGACAGAATTTTTAGTAACGTATCGCCGGACTATTGCTGTCTTTGTGATCAATTCATTGTATCAGGCTTGCCGCCCAACTATATGCAACAATCAATTTGGTACTGCCGTCTATCCTATCGAAGGGTGCCGGCGCTGTAAAACCTCCGTAACCACAGAGCTTTGCATTCTGAAAGACACATAGAATGTCATTTATAAGCGGTCTTAAAAACGGCGCATAAAGCCATGCCTTTGCACTTTCGCAACGTGTCAACGTCGAAATGCGAAGTATTTGCTATCCAGGATCCTGACGTGGATACGCGACAAACATAAATGTTTGTTCGGTAAGCGTGACTGCTTCAGTTCATCGTGTCTGCCTCGGCGAGCTTCCCGGATAGATGGGCTTGTGAAGCGTTCGTGTGCCTCGTTACTTTTGTTGCTGTGGGGTCAAAAGGAATGACAGCTTCATGTTTGCGTGTCCATTCTCGTGGGCCATACTTCCGAAAGGTACGGTTTCGATATTCGAAACATTAATGCTGCATTCTCATGCGCAGCATATGGCTGCTAACGTTATGCGAGAGCTTGACTCTATCTTGAGGTTCAGGTGAATCAAAGTGGATCGTCTGCACAACGGGGGTGCTTTGCGCAAAGTATGAAGTGCAGCGACTTAAGTGCGTTCCTGAACACCCTTTGAATCGACTCGATATCATGCCATTTTTCAGCTAGCAAAGATGTGTTTCAACAAAAGAATGTGTCTTTCTGCAGCTGGGTTCCGACCAGCGTTGTCGGTATGGGCACGTGCATACAATTATGCGGCGAACAACCCACGCGAACAACCCAACAAATTATGCATGGTCGTGATCATGGATGACATACACACCGACACACAACAAGCGACAGCAACATCCTCGTAAGTGTAACCGCTAGCTGCTTGCCAGTTGCTATCTGGGCTTCCCGACTGCCGTCATGAATGAAGCTGAGCGTACCGGAATGAACGCCTACGAATGCACCAGAAATCAGGTAAGACGGCAAGAACCTTCGTTCCGCCCAGGAACGGAACAAACAACAAATCGCGTTACGTAGGGTATCGTACCGCAGGAGTTGGGAACCCTGGGCGCACCCGCGCTACACGCTTGGCCTGGGCACCCAGGAATCTTGAGGAGCGCTGTGGGCTTGACCCTGATATCGATCATGGAATATGACTCTCGGCGGGATCCGGTCGGACCCGATGCGCCAGCTGTCAATGGCGGGTTCCCAACGCACATCCACGCGCCCCAAAGCTTAATTGCCCCAACACCGTCCATCACCCAAGCAAGGGCCGAACCTTTGCGTATTGCGTTACCACGGTGGTACGTGCAGCCCGACCCCTGCGGTCCAGTCCATCATGTTCCCGTAGCAGTAAGCGTTACAAGGTGGACCCGAGCCCCGACCGGGTGTTCCAACGGGCTCAGATAGCTAGGACTGCGCACCCATCCTCCATCACCCGCGGGGGGTTCATGCAGCCATACCGGCCAACACACCAGGTTACCAGCGCGCCAGGATTGCCTCTCCTGGAAACCGCGCCACACCCGCCGATTCACATGGCGGGGAGGGAGCCGGGAACCGCGGATCTCTGGTCAGTATGCCATTTCCCATTAAACGAACCCCCCAACTAGATGTCCCCGTATCAGCATAAATTATGAATATTTTGAAGGGCGCTCTGATGGCCTCCCCGGTCCCCGGTCCCAGCCAGATGGGACGCGACGTGACAAGGGGCTCTAGAAACGGGTTACAGCACCGGGCCATCCCGCTGGCATGTTCCGTAATCCAGGAGGAATCACGGTGAGCCCCGCAAGTTGTCATCGAAGGTAGGGCCGTCAACAAGTGATCGCCAGGGGCCCGTCAGCCGTCACAACAACATCTGACGGTGACCCCTCCTGAGACCCATAGGACACCTGGCGAGTACGAATTATGGGCGATACGGCACATTCATTCCGGGGCCTTGTGACATCCGTTTGACCGCAGTTGACCAACCCTTTCCCAATCTACTCAATTATAGGCCGGTCAACTCACCACCGTGGCCGCGCCATGCGTACTTGTCTCGCCACCTGGCATGCAAACAGCCTGAGCTAGCTTCAAACTCAACGCCCGCAAGGACCCCTTCAGCACCAACTGCTGCACTACTTGCCAGCAGTCCGTACATGTACGTCACAAACATCTGCGTGCAACCCAAATGCATTACACCCCCGTCCGCACCACACACCGTGCCCATCTTTGTCGGCAGCCTCCGTACCCCGGTCGTACATCGATGACGCTGTCCCTCCCAGGATTGACTGCGACACTGCATTCAGTCGCGACGGATGGATGGGCGGCTGCCGACTGGATGGATAGCCTGCGGCTCCACCCCCCCCCCCGTGTCCCCGACGCCGTCGAGCCGGCGCCCGCACGCCGAAAGCCCAAAACACACGATCACACGTGAGCCACGCCACGCCACGCCATCTCCCCAGCCGCCTCGTGCGTGTCGGCACGAGTCGCGCCGTGGGGGTCATCCCAACAAGCCCCATTGCAGGTGCCATGCACGATCTAAGTCACTTCGTCGCCGCGCCTAGTTCCTTTGGCGGCGACCGGATGCAAGCGCCCCTTGTCCATCCGTCCATCCATGTATGTAGATTCCTTGCCCGCGGCGGCAGAGTGCAGACCCCAGAACACGCAAGCTGCTACCCCGCCTGCAATCACGGCGTGCGCTAACCTGTTATAACTAACACGGAGCATGGGTCACAAATGCTCCCCAGCTCGTTCGCCGGTACGGTACGGTATGTACGGGAGGAGGGGCGCTCCGTACTTTGTCCCGCGAAATGCATCCTGCCACCGTCCACGGCGCCCGAGGCGAAGGGTCCTAGCTAAGAGGAGGCCACAGAGCATAACCCCTTTCCGCAGCTACAGTTCGTCAATAGTCATTCAGCAGTAAAAAATCAATCATTCCGACAGCCAGGAAGTCCCGTGGTTATACAACCGCATCGCCGCCGTACTTCACGCCATCTCCACGCGTCTCCACGTCTCCAGAGGGCACCATCAAGCTATCCGTGGTAGCTTGATTACAACGGATTCTGCTCGCTGCTGCTCTGGCCTTGCCCCAGCAGTTGTAGTTGGCTCCCACACACCCTGACCCACCCCCATCCACGCATATGAATCGGGCCGCTACGCTGCCTGTCGGTCCCATAAGCTTCTACCCTTCTGGCCGCTATCGCATCCCCGTCCACCCTTCTATCTTTCTGGCTCCTATCGCATTCCCTTCCACCCGCCCAACCTTCCGGCCCCGAACCGCATTCCCTTCCACCCGTCCACCCCTCCGGCCCCGAACCGCATTTCCCAACGGCCCAGCACCCAGGGCTGTACCTTGCACGCACAACTACTCTCAAACACAGTACGGTATCAGGGCACAAGGAACGGTTTAACCCCAGCGCTGGTGCTCAAAGCCACACATCCCCCACTTCATGTGGGATGTGGACAGCGCCCAGGACGCAGCCCGTCGCCCTCAGCACGGCGCGCGCCGCTGAGACGGGCCTTCCACGCCCTCTGCTTTGACCGGAAGGTTTGACCGGAGTGCCTGTTGTCGGCAAGATGTAGCAACGCTCATCCTGGCTTGCAGGCCGACAGGCCCGGCTAAATGCGTCGCCGGCGGTTGACCTGCTGGCAGGGGACGCAAGGGGCGACCGGCCACAGGGCATTGGGCATATACCGTCAGGAAACCAGCAGCGCAGCGGGGCTGAAGCGGTGTGGGACCCCACAGCCATCAGCGCTGCGCAGCAGCTCGGTATGACTCTCTACGGGGACCTACGTTCCACTGCTCCGGGATGTGTCCACCACTTCATGAGCGCGCCAGGAGCCATCAGGCACGCAGATGTGCGCAGGCTTGCATGCCCTACAGGATCAAACCAGCCCTGGGGCGCTGGGGGCCACCCTGCCCTCTGGGCACGTATGCTGCGCGCGCTCAACCACGGGAGGTGCCCTAGAAACGCCCCTGCTTGGTTGCTAGTTGAATGTGAAGCTGTGAGCGTTCGAGCTTACCTTAGGTGGCGGTGAGGAGGGGGAGGACGACAAGGATGGCTGGCGGGAGGTTGGCGGCGGCGGTCGCGAGCTGGGGAGTTGCGGCGACGGCGGCGGCGCTCCAGGGGGGGCATCCGGCGGCGGCGGCGCAGGTGGCGGTGGGCTGGGCGGCGGCGGGTTAGGCGGCGGCGGGCTCGGCGGCAGCGGACTCGGTGGCGGCGGGCTGGGGGGCGGCGGGCTGGGCGGCGGCGGGCTGGGCGGCGGTGGGCTGGGTGGTGGAGGGCTCGGCGGCGGCGGCGATGGTGGCGGAGGGCGAGGTGGAAGCGGCGGGCTGGGCGGCGGGCTTGGCCGAGGAGATGGTGGGGTCCGAGGCGGTGGGCGAGGGGAGGGAGGCTGTGGAGGAACCACTGGGGGAGGGGACGGCCCGGGAGGGGTGGGCGACGGCGGCCGGGGTGGTCGAGGCGACGGTGAGGGTGGTGCCGGCGGGGTGGTTTCGGAGACGGCGGGGACCTTACAGGGACTGGTGGCCTGGGGGATGGCGGGCTGCGAAGGGGCGCTGGGAATGGTGAAGGCTTTGGCGGGGATGGAGGTCGTGGGCTCGGAGGTGACGGCGGCCGAGGGGGCGGCGACGGCGGCGACGGCGGTGACGGCGGCGGTGACGGCGGTGGTGACGGCGATGGCGGTTGGGGAGGTGGCAAGCTTGGTGGCGGCAGGTTCGGCGGTGGAGGGCTCGGCGGAGGTGGGCTTGGCGGCGGCGGGTTTGGCGGCGGCGGGCTGGGCGGCGGCGGGCTGGGCGGCGGCGGGCTGGGCGGCAGCGGGCTGGGCGGCGGCGGGCTGGGCGGCGGCGGGCTGGGCGGCGGCAGGCTGGGCGGCGGGCTGGGCGGCGACGGGCTTGGCGGCGGCGGGCTGGGCGGCGGCGGCGCTCCGGGGGGAGAGGTCGCCGGCGCTGGCGGCGACGCGGACGGCGGCGACAGTACTGCCGCGATGGGTAGCTGCGGGGAGCTTACCCGCGCGGGGTTGTTAGGCGGGTAGTACGGCTCCATGGGAGGCGCCCCGGGGCCTGGCCAGTACGGCGGGGGCGCGTTTGGCCAGGCCTGTCCGGGCGAGTTGGGGGGCCGTGGCGGTGGGCTAGGGATGGTTACGATGACCACGGAGTTGGTGGTTTCATCACCCAAGGGTGGCGGTGACGATCCAGCCGTTGACCCCGTCTGAGGGTTGTTGTTGCCGGTGCGGGGATCCGTTGCGGCTGCTATGGATGGAGCGGTGGGGTCGCCCACGTCGCCGCCGTCAGTGTCGACTGCGGCGCCAACTGCGGGTCCGTGCGGGTCAGACAAGTACGGTAGGGTTGGTATCAGGACACTCACTGCAACTGCGATCTCGCGAACCCATTTTAAATTTATCTCAGCAGATATTTCTTGGGATGTGGTGCATGTATTTGTGAATCCAATGGCGCGGACCGTACGGCCAGCCTCGAGGTCCAAGATCATAACATTTGGCTTCCAACATTCCATTTGGGAGTATCAATCCAATTGAGGGTTATTATAATTCTATTATGCATGACGCCTACAGAGTAGGTATGTTGCAGCCTACCTCCGGTTCCAATGATGACAAGGAGCACGAGCGCCAAGTGCTTCATTGTTCCGCTTAAATATGCATAATGATGTGAAGATATTTTGAACCAAATTCAGTCACGCCCGGTCACGATGCGACCGGCAAATCCAATCCACGGCGCTAAGTTTGATGGTAGGACAGTCAACTCTATCTCCTAAAATGGCCGGAGGAAGCCCCGCGTAATATCGACAGCAGCAGCCGCACAAGTGCGTATGTTAAGGCCCTGCCGTGGGCCCGACTGGCTGTGTAGCTTTTGTACTTGCTATTGGCTGTGGTACGTCAGACGGGGGATTACGAATGCGCCTGCCATCGCGGGCCGGCCACCGCTGCAACGGGCCCGCTACAGACCCCGGCTGAGCTTACAAAACGACAACGAACTTTGAATATTCACATATAGTAACAGATATTTGCAAAAAATGTACATCACAAAGACGGGTCTCGCAAGCGGGAAAGCAAGCGCACGCACGGGCAGCTCCGAGCCGAAATGGTGGAATGCGGCCAGAGGCTCTCTAATAACTGGTTGGAGACACATTCGCAGAGGAAATTGCCGGGCAGGAACGCGGCTGCTGTATGGAGTGGTGACTACGCGATCTCCAGTGCCGTCCAGTGCTCGACGTCGCGAAAGCCAACCGAGGTGCGTGGGGGCGAGTGTGGGTCCTCAAACGCAACGGAAGAGTAAAGTAATCCGCAGCTTCATTGATTTGCAGATGAAGGTTTGGATTCGGCTTGGCAGATGTGGGAAGTAGAAGTATCGCGCGGTGCATATCGTTCTGCGGTACGAGATACGGCAGAGGACGGCACGCAGCTTGGCCGCTGTTTTTCCCTTCATGACATCGAATTGTAACTGCCCTTATTTGTACGAAGATACAGGCGAAGTACAGTCACGCCATCCGCCCACCTAAATAAAATGCGGCTTGAGGTCCTCAGTGCCTCAAGGTGCTCCCGCAACACGCTCTATCACGCCCTAACACGCATACTTCACTGCAATACAGAGGTTCTGCGCATTGTACCAAAACACACTCCGAGTTTACATGCATATCTATGTATCTCATTGCAGCGCGCAGTCAGTCATGCGAGTCAGCCGGAAGCTGCCTGCTGGAAGCATTTTCTTCCGAACCGTGGTTCATATCATCTGCGGTTCAGCGACTGATCTCTGCCGGTACCCGTGTCAATGTAGTCGTAATCCGTATCCTGTCGACGCGCCTGCTAACAGCCGGATGGTCCGGGCCTGAGCTGAACGGCCCGAACCTGCCCGAAAAGGGCTGGAAGTCGAGTTGCCGTCAGCTGCAAGGCGAGCAGTGACATACGTTTCTCGTGAAACAATCCTAAAAGCATATTAAAATCCTTTAGAATTGGCCCTGATTGGCACGACTTTGCAAAGTTTGGCCTCATCATAGAAAAGGTGGGCGCCCAGACGTAATGCAACAACCATACAAACAAACATGCAGGTGTATATAAATAATACCTTCGTTTACATACCATTTAATAAAATTACCGTATAGAAAGATCTGACTAAACCTATATAGCGGTTGATTACTGTGACTGATAATATTTCCGTATCGAGAAACAAGCTTCGGAGTCTGTCATCATGGGCAATGTGAGGGGTTGCGTCGTCTTCATTTGATTTGGTTGTTGTATGGCCGCAGGCTGGGTGCCTGTGCTCTGACTTTCCCTGACACACTCTGACAAGCCTTCCAGAAGTGCTCGTCCAGTACGGGTAAGGACGGCTTGCAACGGGGGGACCGGGAGGCACGTTCCGGGCTGAAGTCTCAGGCCGCGCTGAAGGACATCGGGGACTAGATGGCAAACTGAGACCACGATGGCAACCGCCCTGTGTGATGCGAATCTGAGAGAATGGACCAGTGCCTGACGCAAGACACCGGGCCACGAGATGAACGCGTTACACCCAATTTGAATGGTACACAAATAGGATACGGTACAGCCAAGATGCCACTTCTCGGCGTCCTTTCCTGCCGTTCCGGCCCCGTTCGCTGTCGAATTGTCCGCGCGGCGCCCTGGTGTCTTCGAGCTGCTTCGTCTCCTTTGACTCCTTCCTGCTTTGCAGTCGCCGCAGTCCGACGGCTTCCAGGCGCGCCGTCGTGGTCGCCTTCGTCCATGCCGTCCGCATCCCCGGCCACGGAGGTGCGTTGGGGGGCGGGGGGCGGCCGTACAATTGCCTTGAGACAAGGAGGGAAGGGTTGGGACAAGGGAAAGGCACGGGCGGGCAAGAGGGCAAGACGGGGCCGCGGACCATCTCCGCACGCCCAGGGAGCAGTCCGCTCGCGTACCTCCTACGGGACGGTAACACGGTATGCGGCTCGAGTTCGTGGCGGTGTGCGTGGGCACCAGGGCGGGCAGGAGCTGGCAACACAGCGCCAGCTGAAGCAAGCCCCAAGTGGTGGAGACCATGCTACGACAAGCCGGCCCGGGGCGGGACCGGGCGGAGCTCCTGCAGGGCACGCCCTAACACGCTGTCGTGTGCCGTGCAGTGCCCCAACCGTGCCTCCCAGCGCGGCCAAACACGCGGGGTTCGTGACCCAGGAAATACAACAATGCCAGCACCAAGGCGTATTTTGCGTGTGCGATAGGTCATAGGTGTCGATGCACCCTGACGTATTCCGGTTCCTGGCGTTCGAATGGCAGGGTCGCCCGTACTACTGGCCGCACCCCCCGTTCGGGATTTGCTGGGCCTGCCACCTGTACACAGCTCTCAAGCGTGAAGTGGTCAGGCCGCTGCGAGAACGCGGGATCCGTCATCCGTGTGACGGTTTATTTAGGATGTTACAGCGGACCCCGCAGGTTATTGACGTTCCTCATTGACGACCACCTGGCGGCAGCGCAAGGGTCCGAGCGGGTGAAGTACCTGGCCAGCACGGGTGTGGAGCTGCTTGTGTAAGCGGATACATATGGTCTTGTGTGGTCGATTGTGGTTTTAGACAGGGCATGGCGGGTTGGAAGAGGGCAAGCTAGCTCGATGCCTCTTGAATGATCCATGTACGGCACCATGTTACTCTAGACCCCGCGTGTGTGTGTGCTTAACGGAGGCGTACGGTGCCTTCCCAAGACTGCCAATGTCCGTTCGGCATCAGCGTGTCCACACGGTTCACACACGTACGGGTCGTACCAGTCGTACCATGCAGCCTCATGAACGTATCATCGCGGTGTAATCGATTGACAAGACGCTTAGCAAACATCCTCCCCCCATACTTGAATGGGATTTGGTGAGACGACCTTGCTTGCGCAGTCATTCTTGTCGCTTCACACTCACGTACCGGCCCATGCTATGCGGACATACCGCATGGACACTGCGCGAGGCAGAGGCGGACACATATGGTACATGCTCCTCTGGGATATACCGCGAATGTGTTCCCCATAGCTGCGCACGATGTAGGTGGGGAGCAGCCACTAGCGCGAAAGACATGCCCCCAGGTGAGGAAGCTCCGGCTGTCACCGATGACCCGCGGGGTCCGCTGTAACACCCTTAATAATAATGCCCCCGGATGAATCGCCCGTTCCTGGTTACAAGTTAAATTTTGTACATGACAATAACTGTTGATGCAACTCTCGATAGCCCGTCAAGGCGTGCTCGGCAGATCGCGGACGACCCCAAAACGCACTTCTTGCTATCTCAGGCGATGCATCAGCTCGTGTGTGTGATGAGAAGCTCAACGCGTCAACAGTCAAGGGTGTATGTATCGGTACCGTCACGTCACCATCAGTTACCTCCGCAGGATACATAGGAACACCCAATCGCATGCACCAACTCCGTCACAAGATCCGTCCGATTGTCTGGCGGCGGGAGACGTGTACGGCACCACCCAGTAACGGGGAGGCCCGTACGGCACCACCCAGCATCGCGTCCGTCCCTCCCCGACGTGCCCTCCACTCAATCCATTTGACATGCCACTCACACCCGCACACGTCCGTACATACGCGTGTACAGGTACTGGTGCAGGTCAGCGCGCGCCACGGCGCGGAACGTCAGTACGTCATCAATAAGTCGATGATATGTAGGTCGGATGCGGTGAGCCAACGCCATCTGTCTGTCACCACGAAGCTGTCCAACGTTCACCTGCACACCAACATCGCACCGCCCAATGTCCCGCGTCGTCTCAACAGCTGCTGCATGCGTCCTCGAGAGAAACCACGTCCCAAGAAATATCACTCGAGCACTCGAGCAAGATGCTACATCCTCTGAGATGCTACATCTATCACACACGCATGGGCTACCTGGCCGCTGCTACATCCACAACGAGGTCCGGAAGGGTTCTATGGGCTCAGGCGCCGCTCGTACATCCTCGTCTCTACAAGTGGCGAGGACGTCGTGCCACTTGCAACTACGGTAACTTGATCCAACTGAATGATCTAACTGAATGAACCAACCAACCAACCAACTGCGCTGCTGGCGCCCACCGTCACCAACATCACGCGCGCCATTATCGTACCCCGTACCCGACGTCGCAGTGTCGTTATCGTAATCATTGTCCGTAAGCTCGGAACATCGCAGCTGGCCGCCGAGCGGTGAACCGGCATCGCCGTCGCTGTGCAGATAGCGCGGTCCCACCAGAACCCAAAATCCAACCGACACATGAGCATGGCCCGGTCACAGGGCTCGAGCGGCTCAGCACGCATACATACAGCCCGATATGAACAGGCCCGCCCTTGACGCTTTATTGAGAAGTGTTTCTGGCCAGCGGGAAGGCGACCCTGTTATGGAAACAGGGGCCGGCACACCCCAACCGGCCGATAATCAATCGACTCCGCTGAGATAGGTGAGGCGGGTGATATGTACAACCGAATCACCCGCCCCAAATGCACACAGCACACAGTTGCACGCAGAAACAAAAACAGTCGCGCGATCCGAGGACGTGCATCATCAAGGCAGACGGAAACGCACAAACGAATCCGTGCATATGCCGTACCGGCGTATGTACGACTACCGGCGTATGTACGACCGCCATGTGGGCGCAGAACTGCTTCGAAAGGCCACACCCGTGCGAGCCCCTGCCGAGAGATGCCCCCGGGCTTCTTCTCCTACGGGGCATCGACGTCCGATGTCTCTCTTGGGAGGCCAGTCAAGCAGGCGCAGACCTCCTTCGCCTCCAGGGAAGGCCGGGCCGGACGGGAGCCGAGCGGCCCTCGCAACCCGCTCCAGCCGAGCGGCAGGCGGTCATGACGTGTGGGGCAACCCGGACGCAAGTAAACCTCCCTTTCGTGTGCGTCCTACCTCCGCCGCCGTCATGCCGTCGTTCCTGCCCCTCAGGCAGCATGTCAGCCCCACCCGCGCACCCCAAACGACCCCCGCGCGGGGGCCTTACGCTCGCCTCGCTCGCCTCACTCGGCTCTCGCTATGCCGCCTCCATGCGCAACAGTGATCGTCCCCGGCGCGAACCAGCAAACGCGGTGTGCGCGTTGCAGTCTTGCCGTACAGCCTTCCGTACATCCGTACCTTGCATCCTACCTCGCACCTCCGATGACACAACTCCCGCCCTCGCGTGCGTTTATATAAGCCCAACCCGCGTTTATATAAGCCCAACCCGCTGTGCGCCGGATATTTTGATACCTACGCACCAGCCACGCAAAACTATGCGGCAGGCATATGTACAATCAAGCCATTTGAACCGTTCCTGCACTGATTTATGAACACAAAAGGACTCCTGAACGTGCCCTACCACCACGTCAAAAGGCATGAATAAGCTGGCACGCTATACGCGGCTTCCACACAGCGCATGAATTGCTCTCAAAAGAACTCAAAAAACACATACACAGGACACGCAGGGCTCTCCGAGCGTGCGGTGCTCGGGCCGGACAACGCACAGGCCGAAACTCCCCCGCAGAGAAGGGGCAGCTGCGCGCCAACAACTCTCCCTGGGGACCGCACTCGAGCCGCGTTCCTCAAGACAGACAGACAAACAGACAGACAGACACTGCCGCCGGGGTTCCGCCACCGCCCAAGCAATCTTCGCCGAACACGTGATTATTTATTAAGGATGATGACTTGACTTTTGTGTCATCAGCGTCCCAGCAACGAATCAAGTTTAGCAGACGAACAAATGGGTTGTCAACAAATGGGTGTCAACCGAACAAACGGCGGACGCGGGCAGTTCACCACAAACGCGGGCAGTTCACCACGCACTGCAGCGTTGCCCAACCCGCGCGCGTGGGCGGCCGCTTGGGGCTGACCCATGGGCCATGGCGCACCTCCGCGCCGCAGTGACCCCCCGCAGCCGTGTGCACTATTACTACCGCTGCATATATCCGCCCCGCTGTCCCAGGCCCCGAATCTCGCACACCCGATGCCGCACTTTGGTTTGCACACCATGCACACCACGAGGAACTTATAAGGTCTCGCTCGGGCGGTTGCCAGAGGGTCCCACACAGACACTCCTGTCCACGTACCCCGCACCGCGCGAAGGACGTGAGAGTAGCGAATGCCGCGCCAACAACCCCATCCGCTGCGTACAACACGCATCGTCGGTCCGTAGGCCGCCTCGTTATGGCGAGCGCGGCCTGTGTGTGGGTCTGCAGCCCGCACACACAAGTCCGTCGCGTGTGGAGCAAAAGATGGATTCGACGGCCGGGCCGGCGCGCGTAACTGTGTAGACTCCTTTAGAGGCGGAGCAAGCGCCGGGTGCCGGTCTGCAGCCATGACACGATGCGGGTGGGCAGCGCGGGGACCAGCATTACAGGACCGAAGGCACGGTGTGCGTTCCTTCCGATGGGCTTGAAGACGTGTTTCGGCGCAACCATTTGGCGAAGTCATTACACGGAGAACACCTGAATCAGTACGATCAATGCACAGATCAAGCCTGACAGCCAGCGGGGCCGGAAGATGGAAGGCGCCGTGCTCGGTTTGGTAACAACCAGGATGGCCTCCACGTCCTGTCTGACCCCCTCTCACCTTCACGAAAGGCGCCGGGGAAGTCTCAAGCTGCTGCTGCTGCGGCGGCGGCGGCGGCCTGGCACGTGGGCGCGGAGGTGACGGCGGAGGCCGTGGGGGCGGCGGCGGGCGCGGGGGACGGCCTGGGGAAGGGGGTCTTGGAGCGCGCGGCGGGCTCGGCGGCAGGACCTTGCGGCTGATGTGAAGCTTAGCATTGGTATCAGTGGAGCGCTGCATGTCCTCGTCGTTGGTAACGGTAACTGGCGTGGCGGGCTCCTTCCCTGCGGCCGCCTTGGACGGGTTGACGGAAGCAGGTAGCGGGGGTGGCGGGGTTGCCTGCGGCGGCGGTGACTGTGCGGACATCCGGACGGAGGGAATATCCGACTGGGCTGGAGATGGCGATCGCGCCAGTCGCTGCGACTTCGGAGGATTGTTTTGCGGGGAGGAATAGCCGTTCGCGCCGCCGTCGGACGAGTCCTTGCCAGTGTAGCCTTGGCGGGATGGCGGACTGGGAAAGCTGGGAGGCGAGGGCTGGTCCGGTGGCGGTGGATTCCAGGAGAAGCACAACACGATGGTACCCCATGAGTAGCGAATTATGTTGGAGGGAGTAGGCGGTGGCGGTGGCGGTGGAGGAGGCGGAGGAGGCGGTGACGCCAGGACATTGGTAGACTCGGCTTGGTCGCTGGTAGCAAAACTTTCGCCGTCCAATCTAGCACCCCCTTCCCTTGAGTCGAGGTCCGTGAACTCAGGCGCCGAACCGTCACTGCCAGCGAGTCCTCCTGTCAAGTGAAGTTGAAAGGGAGCAGAGATTTAGCGACAGAAACCTTGACTTCAGACTAACCGGACTAATCGGGTGCAGCATTCCGCAAGAGGGGTTTTATCGTATTGTACCCAGCAAAATATTAGGGGCGGTGAAGCGAGGGCGAACCTTTCAGTTGAGTCGGTAGTTTGCAATACCGTATCATCATACTCCGTGATAGTTAAAATCGGGAGCGCAATAATTACCAGTGTCATGTGATATAAGATAAACAGACTATCCGAGAGGTACGCGACGTTCGGCGTATGCCGAGAGTAGTTGGGAACTCCTACCTCCGACTCGCAGCAGCAGCAGTGCCAGAACCACGAAATGTATCATGAGAACACGCAAAAAGGGCTATCCCAGGAGTATTTGAAGTACACAGCGCGTAGGCCGCAAGAAGTTGGGTGCGATGCCTTGGAAGCACCGTAAGTCGAAGCTGGATATCTAAATCGCTAGCTGTTGCAATAACAGTAGTCCAACTGAAGAGCGCTCAGGGTTGCTCTTGACGTTTGAAGGGAGAAGTATCGTTTCCCACACAATTATCGTTCAACACGCAAGGATGTGACGATCAGGATGTCAAGGGCGCGATGTTTGTCCTGTGTCACATTGGTTATGAACCAGGGGAGGGGAGCCTTTTTAAAAAACAATCCAGCAACATGATCGTACAGTCGACGTGGCACGGCTGTACTTCAAACCTTCCGGCAGATTAACTGCCAAAGATATGATTTGTCAGATATGTTACGAATTAATCCCTTCAGGTTTCAGCAGCTTTGGGACACGCACATTCGTTGTTAAGTATGCTGAAACGTGTCATCGTCGCGTCATCGCCCAGCATCGCACTACGTTCACACATCAGGACTCATCCCATCCCACCACGGCATATAAAAATCACTTATGGTCAGACAACTTACAAGATAATCTGCTTAATTGTTCGACTTGTCGACTGATGGTGTCAGGGAATCTCACTTCGCGGTGGATCGATGGCCTCCCGAGCGCTCCAAGCAAAATGCCGAGGCGGGCCCACTCCATCTTTTCACACTAAGCGAGTCTTACACTTATTCCGTCAAACATTCCTACCCTGTGTAGACGAGGGTAGACATTATTTCCTACCTGTTTTAAAGTGCTGAAGTCAACAACGCAGGAATGCATCGCTTGACATATTTTCCGATGTCTTTTATTGTTGATCTCAATACACGCCTAGACTGGCCAGCCGCCTTCGTTCCGCGAATGTTCGTTCCGTGACTGTACAAAAGCGACATTCGAATGCACAACGAAGATGAGAATATAGCTCCTTAAAGTCATTAATGATTTTGGTTACAACTCGCTGAGATGCGGCAAAGCCGTGGGGCTGCGCCCTGTAGATTGTTGGGTAGATCGGGTAGATTTCGAGGTAGGATTCCTGAACCCCCGCACCGCCCGCACAAATCTTGGCCCATGCATATGCTATGAGAAACTGCGACACTCTGAAATAATGAATGGCTAATGCATGCTGTAGTAATCATTGCAATGTGGCTAAACCACAAACGGTGTCGAACAAATTACCGCGGCAAACCCTTGCTGCGGCATCGCGCCGCCCAGATCCCCGCCAGTACATGATTTCACAAACTGATCGTATAGAAGATCACGAACGAAGAAATCCAACGTGAATCGGGTTCGCTCGCCGGGGTTAACGCTTGGCTAGCCCGATTCGTCGGACCTCGACCGAGCAATGCCAGCGTCGGACCTCGTCGCGGAGCACGTGACGTCGTCGAGCGCGAGAGAAGGTTCAAGATCTCCCGGCGGGCAGCAACGACCCCCAATTCCATCGCGTACGGCTGCAACATAATCGGCGGGCTCTCCTGGTCCGCACCAAAACGCGGCGTTCTCGGCCTTTCTGTGAACGGCAAGTGGGTCACGGATGCACGTCACGCTTGCTGCCCGTGCGACGCCGTCGCAGACTGCCGTACAGTGCAGGCGCATCATCAGAACGCTGGCTCTTCGACAGCACACGTGCAAGAAAACTCACAGCCTTACACACGAGGCGTTCGCTCGGGCGAATCCGCTTGTGTGATTTCATGCGGTGCATTCAAGGCCCGTACCTGCCCGCACACAGCAGCTGCAGGAAGGTGATCCTGGGAAGTCGGTTGGTAAACCTTCCTGCCCATGATGGTACCTTCCTGCCCACCTTTGTCATAAATCCAACCTGGATTGATGGGCATGCGTGCTCCCTTCATCCAAACACATGCAGGTAAACTCAGATACCCGCTTGTTCGTTTCTCCGTGCATCTTGGATGAAGGCAGCCCGCATGCCCATCAGCGAAGCACCGGGCCCAGGACTCCTGCCTGGACCTGGTTGACCGCCTTGACCACCGTGTGTGTATGTGGAGCCGTAGACATTCACGCTTGTGTGGACACACGGGCCACCGTTGCCAAGTACGCCAAGTCGCCAACCGGTGACCAGGGCCTGTGCTCGCTCACCCAGGAAGTAGGGGTGAAAACGTAGGTCCGACATGTATAACCCCCTGCGCGCGAGGGAGCCCTCTGTGGCCCTCTTGAGGGAGACCCACATCAGAACAGCGGGACGGTACCCGGGGTCGTGGCCAGCGTGGCGTGGCGCGGCTCGCAGATCACGCCAACGCCACACCCCATCTGGGAATGCGGCCTTGAGGGGCAGGCGCAAGCATTCATTTTGGGTCTCTGTCGCGGAATGAGGCGAGCGCTGGCGAGGCTAGGAGCGGGGGTTAACCGGGGTCGGGGGGTTCGCTGAGCTCCATCGGCCGCCGATGGAGCTCCAGGACACCAGGAGGGCTTTTGGGATGTCATAGCCCCGGCACGCTAGATAGCTAGGCAGCTAGGCAGCCGTCGGGCCCGCTCGGAGTACCGTATCTGCGCACCGCGGTGCAGCGCGCCAGCCGTCTCGCACAGCGCCTTTGAGTGAACGTCTACAACCGACCCCAACCGACCCCAACCGACTTCATCGACTTTAGCACTCGACCGCCCCCGCAGACAGACACATACCGTCGAGGGGGGATGCACGTCACGGGGTCCCTCGTCTGCCCCCCATGGACGGGGTCCCTCGTCTGCCCCCCATGGACGGGGTTCCCTCGTCTGCCCCCCATGGACGGGGTTCCCTCGTCTGCCCCCCATGGACGGGGTTCCCTCGTCTGCCCCCCAGCCAGCCGCCTTCCGCGCGGCCCAACCGGACTCCGAACAAGATAGCTGGCAGCTCCCGTAGCTGACAGTCGCACGAGAGGTCGTGAGATTACGGTCTCCCCTCTCCCGCGGTTCAGCCAGGGATCAAGCCGGATCCTACCCGCAGCCCATCCCGGCGGAGTAATGCGCGAACGCAAGCCCGGACCGAGCGCGCGGGGCCTGAGGTGCCGCACCTCATCACGCGTTGACCTATCGTAGCATGAATGAGCCCGAGAGCCCGCAGAGCCCGAGAGCCCGCAGAGCCCGCAGAACACTGCACTCGCGGACTAACCGACACACAAACTACTGGCATAAGACGTGCGGCATGTGTATTACATTACTAAATGATGCAGCGGCCGCGTGTATGGTACGTTGGTACCTATCTCCTTCAGATGCCCGGAACGTACCCGCCCACGGTCTCTATCCCCCCGAGGGTCCTCGGCTGGCCTCCGGGGTCATCTCGCTCCGGGGTCGCGCAAGACGCCGAAGCAGCAGTGAGGGTGGTGAAGCTGATCGACACCCGCACCGCGGCCCGCCCCACGCCGTCGTCGGCGTCCGGGGCATACCCGCCGCTGCCGCTGACCTCGCTGGACGTCAAGGACTCATCGTCCTGGTACGGAAACGTACGGGCCGTACAGCTGGATGTGGAAAGCGGTGGCTGCGGTCGCGGCTGCGGCCGCTCCCGCGGTTGCTGCAGCGCCGTCGCTGCGGCTGCGGCCGCCGGCTGTGCCGTGTTTGTTGGCTGAGGCTGCGGCGCCTGGCCGGATGGCAGCGCCGCCTCTTGCAGTGGCGGTGGTGGTGGCGGTGGTGGTGACGATGGTGGAGGAGGTCGCTGGCGGCCGTCTTCTGTCCGACGACGCGCACCGCTGGCGCCGACCTGCAGTGACGGCGCCACTCGATGCTGCAACGACCGCAAGGAAGACATGCGGCTCATAGACGGCGCCGCCGCGGGCGTCGCCCCCGGTGTCGGCGGCGGCAGCGCCACCGCAGCCGGCGGCGGCGGCGGCATCGACGTTAACGTCGACGCCGGGACCGCGATGCGGGTGCCTGTACCCCGGGCCAGGGATGTCGTCTGTGTGTGCCCTAGGCTGCTCGGGCGCCTGAGGGGGTCATCGCTGTCATGCGCGCCAATGTCCGCGTCGCGCAGCGTAGCTACGGAAGTCATCACGGGCCGCAGCGGCGGCGCGAGCAGCGGCGAGCCGGCGGCATCAACGGCACCGCCTAGTAGTGCGATCCCAGCGGGCTGCCGAGCTCCGAAACCCCATGGATCCGGACATGCGGCTGCATCGCCGCCGCCGCCACCGCGGCCGCCGCCGGCACCGACACCAGGACGGGCTGGAGGGGCGGCGGCGGCGGCGGCGGCGGCGCTCATCTCAATTTCGTCCCCGCCGCCGTCCGGTCTCCATGGCGCCCTGTCCCGCGGCTGCGAGTTGTCTACGCTCCCAGAGGAGGAAGCGGCGAACGCCGTGTGGACATGCCCCGCATGGCTGTGGTGGGGCCGCGTCCTGCCGCGCGCCGCAGTCATTTTGAACGATGCCGACGCCGGGATGGCGGCGGCGGCGGCGGGGCAGTAGCCGCTGGAGGCCCGCGGCAGGAGCGCCGGGTCGCTGGTTCGCCTGTACGGCGCTACAGCGCCGCCAAAGCTGAGCCGCAGTTGGGAGTTGGGGCCGTGCCGCGGCGGCGACTGGAACGGGGAGCGAGGCGCCGGCCAGTCGGCTGCGCCCACCTCCTTGGGTGCAACCCCGGTGTGCTGCTCCCACCACCCCGCTTCCGACGGCCGATCGTCCGTGTTTGTGTTTGTGTTTGTGTTTGCGGGCGGCAGGTTGTTGTGTGAGATGCCGAGCAGGCTGACGGAGAGGCGGCGAAAGGTGGCCGCGCGAAGGCGGGAGGCCTGCTGCAGCAGCACCGAGGCGCGCGGCTGCTGCTGCTGCAGCTGCCCCGACTCGGACTGCCGCGGCATGCTGATGGACCGCGCGTTCTGTGGGTGTTGAGTTTGTTGTACGGCGGCCGGGCGGGCGGGGCGCGGGTGCAAGGGCCGGGGGGAAGGGCGTCGCGCTCGTGCTCAGGTGAACGTGTGCAGGACGGCGGGTGTCGCCACGGGTCACTGCAGTCGTGTGATGGAGTGGCCAGCAGGCCAGCAGCCGGCAAGCCGGCAGCAAGCAGACAGTCCGCGCAGCCAGCGCACCCCGCTAAAGCCCGGCAGGTCGCATAGCCACCCGCCGCCTCATAATTACCGTACAAGTTCGTACCTGCAGATGCCCGCTTTCTGAGTACGAACGCGCGTAGGCCTTGGCAACACACCTGCAGGGCGATCCAGGTGCGTTCCAGGAGGACCGGGTGCGTGGGACAGGTGCGTCCTGGTGGCTCCCTAGCAAACGTAGCTGTTGGCTCCCTAGCAAACGTAGCTGTTGGCTCCCTAGCTAACGCTCCTTTTTTTAACCATAGCACATGCCCCACCCGCACAGACACCACCGGGGGACTCTCCGTGCACCGTGCCACGTGAGTTTCCCCGAAAAAAGACCCTGCGGCTGTGGAAACAAAAAATGCACCCACGCAAACCATGAAGTGCGGCAGCTTTCGTGGTACGGCAGCTTGGGGATGCGGTTTTGCTCGATCGTTGGGCTGGTTCGGTGCGCCGTTGGCCCTCCCACCAGCGCCGCCCTTCCCCCACCACGCGAGGTTCGTTCGCCGACCACGGCACTCGTCGCGAAGACGCGAACACACGCTCCATCACAAACCCCCGTGCATGCACGATCCGTCTCCCCCCCTTACACACGAACCCTGCCCTCCCTCTGCCCCTTCCATTATCCCACACCTGCCCGCAAACTCCGCCCTCCCGCCAGCGCCATACACCCACCCACCCACCCACCCACCCACCCACCCACCCACCACTTGAGGTTCTCCACCGTGCCGATGGAAAAGGCCACCAGGATTCCCATCACCAGGAACACAAAGGCGCCCAACATCTGAGTCACAGACAGGTGGCTATTGTTCAGCTGCGCGTCCGACGCGCACTGACTCAGCCCGTCGAACCAGGTCCGCTTCAGCGACGTTAGGGTGCCGTCCTCGCTGAAGGACTGGGCAGGGGAGGGCGGCAGCGGCAACGGGAGTGCAGGGCAGGGGAAAGGCGGCAGCGGGAGGGCAGGGGCAGGGGAAAGGCGGCAGCGGGAGGGCAGGGGCAGGGGAGGGCGGCGGCAGCGGGAGTGCAGGGGCAGGGGAGGGCAGCGGCAACGGGAGTGCAGGGGCAGGGGAGGGCGGCGGCAGCGGGAGGGCAGGGCAGGGCAGCAGCGGGAGTAAGCCCTTCAGCACGTGCCCGCAGGAAAAAGCACCCGTCGTGCTGTCGCACAACGGCGACCCCAATCCGCGCTGCACACACGCCCACACACAAGTATTTTGGTCCTTGGTTTGGGTCGGTCGGGTCTCGTCTCTAAACACGCGCACACACCTGGATAGCATGGTTGAAGAGAGGCAGCAGTGACGAATTCTTCTGGAGCCCCAACACCAGATTGCCTGCGTGGGGCCGTGAGGGTCGGAGGCGGGGCCGCGGGGTGCGAGCGGCGGACGCACGTCGACGAGCGGGCACGGGCAAGGGCACCTTAAGCCGACTGGAGCAGGGCAGGGCAGAGCGGGGCAGGGCGGGGCAGGGCGAGCCACCCACGCACACGGGTTTCGGAGCGCACCACTCACCAGGACCGAAGGGGTCCCCCACCACAGCGGTGTCGCAGGGCTGCTGCTGTGAGAGGTACAACAGTACGGGCTCGTCCGTGACGAAAGCCTGTACGACACCTTGTCGTACCCACGACACGCAGGTGGTCGAGTCGCAGTAGCGGACCCTGGGCTGTAGCTGCGTGGCGAGGGAGTCCTGGCTGACGGCGAAGTAGGCGGCGGTGGAGCCGTTGGGGTTCACCCCCAGGAAGCCGTCCGCCTTGACAAGGTCCTGAGGGGCAACGCGGACCAGGAAGGGGCGGCGACCGGACGGCAGTGCCGGCGGTTGGATGGCCCACACTGCAACACGGCGATGGCGGGCGGCAGCCGTACAAGATGCCGTACAGAAGCGCGAGATGCATGCAAGCTGCGGATTTTTGCACCGTCCAATTTTACACAGTTTTACGCCGTGCACCCGCGCTATACTGTAACAGCGTGAATTTCCTTGTTTTCTCATTAGGATTTGCATGATTTTCTGTCAGCGGGTGGTTAGCAGGTTTTCCTCTGTTGCCAACCCGAATGAGCCCCAATGCGCCAGCATATGTCTCGCTCGGCCCCAATATTGACGCCAGTGTACACTAGCTATCACGAGGGCGGAACCACATTCATATCTATCTGTTACACTGCCTATTCACGCGCGCGGCCTCACCTCAAGGCCGTTCACGCCGGTGTACATCCGCTGGACCGCCAGGTACGACGTCAAGTTAGCGGTGTAAGACGACAGTACGATGAGACAGAAGAAGCAGTACACAACGTACAGCACCTGCACGGTGTTGGATGACGACAGGCGACAGAGTAGATCCATCGGCGCGGGCTGGGACGGAGCAGCAGCGGATTCACTCGCACCGCGCCGCAGCGCTGTCTTCTCGGGGGTGCGTGCCACCGTACACCATGTACGACAGTGCTGTGTCTCTGTCGTTTGCGAGGCAGGACGCAGGCGTAGCGCTGTCTGGTCGGATGCTCCATCGGCCGCATCAAACGCGCCATATTAGGTAGGACACGAACGCGTGGCTCGGCGCATCCCCACAAGACCATCAAGGGGGCGCGACAATCTGCTGGGTCCAGCAGGTCCTCGGGACCACAGGATGGGTGACCCACTGAAGGCGTGTTGACCCCGAATGCACGGGGCACTGTCAGGTTGGGTGATGGGGCCGTAATGGGGCCGTAATGGGGCCGTAATGGGGTCGCAACCCCGCCTGACAGTGCCGGGCACCGCACCTACCTGCACGCCCCAGCTGCTGCGCCCAGGCCTCTCCGGCGCCCCCGCGGCCGCCATGAAGCTGATCAGCACGGGGTTCTGCTCCCCTGCGGTAGGTCCCCGTCACAAACAATCGCGTGCGTAGGCAAACCGCTGAACGCAGGTGTACCGGGTCTCAGGATAACGGTGTCGCTGAAGCGTGCATTGCAGTTTGCAGAGCGACCTGATGCGACGGCTGAGCAGGCGGCCGCTGCGGCCGTCTATCTCGGACCACACGCCAAGCCAGGAGGACGCACGGGGGCCGGCGGGCGCGGTCGCTGCATACAGGTCCGCATGGATCGACCTGCTGCGTGCGTCGAACATACCCGGTGCGGTACCCACTGGCGAAGGCGAAATAATGCGGATCACCGTTGGTGACCTGAAAGGTGTAGGGAGCTGGGTGGAGCATTTCCAGGACCCGCAAGGGACCCACACCGGCCGGGCCCTAGCCGCTAGGTGGGCACGGGTAGAAACACGCAGTCGCGGGGTCAGCGTGCTTCCCGTGCGCAGGCTGGAAGCACGGGATTGGGACCACTGGCTGGAGGCCACCGATCAGCTGGTGGATAAACAATTTGACCGTCAGGACCGAATGGACCGCAACTCCGGAAAGCCCTTGTACCTGTCTGTGTACCTGTCTGTGCACCTGGCTCTGTCGCACTGCCTTGCCGCAAGCGCACACTACAGCCCCGGGAGCGCGGACGTGCTACAGCCCTGTAGCCCACCCGCGGCCCCGCGCTACCTAGAAGCCATGCGGGGAACGAAAGCGGCAAGCCACGTGCGTGTGCGCCACACCACCCTGTCGTCGACACAGCGCACCGGCGGCACCGACTCACCTTTCCCGGCGCGCGCCACCGCGGATTCCGAAAGCACCCCGGAGGTGCGGAGCGCACGGAGCTGCCGCTTCCGGATCCATCTGCCGTACGCGCTCAGCGCCCAGAACAGCAGCGCCACAGCCACCACCGTGCACAGCAGCGTCACCCACAACGTGAGGCTGAAGGGCGCCAGGACCGACAGCGGGCCCGCCACGGTCTGCTCCTGCCTGCGCCGAGGGAGGGGGCCACCAAGGGGGGTGAATAAAAGAAAAACAATCTCAGAGAACACCCCGGGGGTGCACGGGCGCCAATGACTGGGCTTCAGGTCAATAGCAGCAGCGGCTGCAACGGCTGCCAATCTTCGCAGCCACGGGCAAGGCAGGCAGGTCATCGGCTGATCCCACATCTCGGCTCTGGCAGTTGGTCTCTGTACTATCCAGACCTGACCGCCAGCAACCGCGCCAGCCCGTGCCTCAAGACTCATGATGCGAGAGTCCCGTGGGGGCATACAAGCGCCCACACGTACATGGTGCGCGGCGCCCTACGGCCGACAGATGGCGATTCGGTCCCCGGCGGCGCGGCAGACAGACGACGGAGGCGCCGGGCCCAAAGACAAGATAGCTATAGCCTTGACAGCCGAGACCTGCGGGCCGGACAGGCCAGCCACTGGCAGACGTGCATGCTTGCACAATGCAAATGCATGCATCTGAGGCCGTACCGTTAGTTGCACCCCGCGGCCGCCCTCGGCGCTAGCCGTACTTACGGACAGGCGGGCTGCATCCCGCACATACAGCTGTGCCGACCGTGAATGCAAAAACCCTCCGCGGCACACGCCCCCGGCGCACCGCGGGGTGAGGGGCGGAGGGCCTGCAGCTGCCGTACATATATACAAGGCCGCCCGCAGTGGAGCACACCATACCGAGCGAGCAGAGTAAGCACACGGCTCCGCCCGCCCCGACGAGAATCCCGGCTCTGTTTCGTTTTATTTTACAAACGCAACGTAATCCGGTCTTCTTGTCCGGTCTTCGCATCGTTCCGTGTGCCTGCTGGCAGCATGTGCCCAGAGCCAACCGGCTCGTGCAGGTGCCCAGCAACGGCTGTATCCCGTACTGCCTTGTGCGCAGGGGGCATGTCGATGCGGGTCACTCACTCACGCCCACGCAAAGACGAACCCCGCTTACGAGACGAGCAACGCCAAGCCCGCGTCGTAGTAGGAGAACGTGCAGTCGATGACGGCCAGCCGAGAAGCGGTCCTCGTCAGCGGGAACAACGCGACGTCCGCCCGCTGGGCGACCAGTTCACCGATAACGCCTGTGCACGCAGATCACGCAGACATCGGTATTGTGTGCGTGGTTATCAGCAGCTGTGGATGACTGTGCCGCAGTTACTGTACGTCTGACTGTCACTGCAACTGACCATTCCACTTTCCATTGCTGAGCGTTCCGCCCGCGTTTTGTGGTGATATGTACATGTCATACTGGTAAGAAACATTCCCAGTGAGCAGGATCCGGTTAAGAAGGTCGACCAACAAGCCCGAGAAGTAAACAGCGCCCCCACTCGTGTTCGTAACAAAAACAAATGGTGGCCTGTGCGCCACAACAACTTGAAGTCTCTGCATTTCGACGCAAAAATGGGTAAACTACGCATGGTATATGCGGTCGTCAGGAACCATATCCGTCCAGTGCGTTAGGTTCTTGTGCTGTAAAATTACTCCGGACACTCGTATTTTCATAAACTCCTATCAATACATTAATACCTTTAAACACCAAACATTAAATGAAACGGAATTGCAAGCCTTGGAACTCCGTACATGTGTGCCGACCTGCCGAAGTAGAAGTGACGAGATTGAGTACATTTCATCTGCAACTTAAATTCACTCTAAAAAAATTGATTTAATGATCAAGTAATTAAAGCATGGAAACTGCTGGGTTTCGGTGGTTTCGACCCGTACTTCCGCCGTATTTATAAAACGTTAGTTCTTGCTCCGACTCATTGCCATTGCCATTTCTGTTACAGGAATGCTGTGCTAGAAAGGCTCTGCTTCGCAGTAGCAGGCCTCAGGAACCGAAAAAGAGAAACCACGAGCAAAGAACGAAACGCGGGCGACGCCCAGGGAGTCCTCCTGCCGGCGACTTCTGGCGGCCAACGAAGCAGCCAAGCACCCCTGCCGGCGCGCTTCGTTCGGCACCACGGCCGTTGAATTGAATCACGTTACAGCAGTGGACCCCGCGGGTCGTACTTCGGTGACGTACAACGGTAGGTTGCAGCCACTGACGACAGCCGCTGCGAGACGCGTCCGAGCACTTGACGGTGCGGAACGGTTGTTGGGTGGTTGGCAGTTGAACCAGCAATACTTACTGTTGGCTGGGTGTCTGGCGGGGGGCTAAGTCGGAGTCCCGCGGTTGATGCCAGGTAGACGAGCGCGACGGCGAGGCCGCCAGCAGCCAGTAAAGCACTCGCCCGATCGCGGCGCGGTCTAGGGTCCTGGCGTCCTGCATCGTCACACAGCATACAACCGCCTCACCGCCTCCGCCTCCATCCCTGGCCTCTGCCGGCCGTGCCTTTGCTTCCCCCCGGGCCCCGCCGGTGGGTCGCCCTGCGGGGCCACATACGTCATCGAGACTGAGCTCAGCAAAATAATATAATTAATACGGGCTGCGGAGCTTCATGGCATCTCTACACGCAAGGAGGCAGGGGCGGTATATCGGTATATATGGATGACACCCGCCTGCGTCGTTCGTGACAGGTAGGAGGAGCTAGCTGCAAAACACGAGAGACCTATCTGTAGTTCGTGTATATTCGCCGAAAGTGTCTTCGGCTGACAGAGAGTACCACGCGCGGGGCCGTACGGTTGCGAGTGAGGGCAAGTCGCGGAGAGCGCGACCAGCGCGACTAAAGGTGTAATTGCGCGAGTTTATTTTGTCAGTACTGCAAGGTTGCCACTGCGACGTCTGTCATACATACTGTTCCGCGGCAGATAGTCCAGTCAGTAATAATGTGATAGATAGGCGCGCCTCCTCCCACGGAAACACACTGACCTGCTCGCAGATACGTACCGGTACCTGTAAGTTTTGCACACCCACAGACAGATAGGAATTACATAAGCAATTCCGACGAAGCAAATAATAATGCTTTGAACGTAACGCAGTCTAGCGGAGCTGTGTAACGACCAATCTAACTGTGGATTCTGGACGACATATCGTATTGCATGCCGTTAGGGCCGCCTGCGGCGGCGCTGCTCAAAGGACTCTCTTTGGTTCTTCGTCGGTGTCTCTGGACATCTCCATCGTCTATGGACACCTCTGTCTCTGGACATGTATAATTTTCTCCGATGTATCTCGTAATCCCTTACGTCGCGCGTTGCATGCGAACCACCTTCGTGGCCATAACTGAGTTACCTCACGATCCTTACTTCTAAGTAATTCAAGACTACCTCTTACGGTTAGGTCTTACAGTGCCCGACCCCATCTTCGTTCTACAAGCGGCGGTAACGAAGGCAACTACCCATGAAAAGTAGTTGAGAATATATCATTTCAGCGATTGCGGTTTGTATGTAAACTCCGCGCACTACCAACTCCATCCTGCATTCGTTCACCGCCCTTCGATGCTACTTAGAAATAATTACAACTTACTGGTTTCCTGCTTGCCAGTCAGATGCTGTTATAATAAACTCTTCCGCTGTAAGAGCGCCTGTTTATTTATTTGCAGTGTGCCTGCGGCAGTATGTACGTACGCACGGCAGTCCGCTGGTGTACGTATCGCTGCGCTGTGGCTAGCTAGCCCGCCGCCTGTGCCCGCCGCCTTGGGCCCGGGCCCGTGCAGGGGCCTTACCTGGGCCCTACGGTGTCTAGGCCCAGGTGAATACAAAAACTGGTTCAAAGTCCATAGATCGACAAGAACTCCGTCACGAGTTGCGGGTTACTTATGTGGTAAATCGCGCGGTTTGCGACAAGCAGCAGGCCGTGCAATCCATTGTGAAGTGCGTCCCACGGGGTACATATGAATGTAATTGGTACATATCCAAACACTGCTTGCATAAGTTCCCATGCATCCTATCTCAGATTCTTGCGGCAGCATGGGATCGCGGGCGTAGATAGAGTGGGGCTTCGGGAAAGCAGCAAATTTCAGCTGCTCAATCCATCCATGAAGATGTATATGGGGAACAAACCCAAAGTTCCCTGGAGGGGAAAATATAAAACCACTGATTATGATGCCAAAGTCGGTCATTGCGTGGCCTATTGTCTGGTATATCGACTCGGTATCGGCCTTTTCCAGAGGAGCAAAACACCTTAAATAAATTATTTTGGACATTATAATATTTTAGCGTTTCAGGAGGAACTAAAATCCTTTTGAGATTTTATCGGAATAGTTGTGCATGAATGGATAACAGGGCGGTCCGCCCTGATGGATAACGACCAAGCCCTGGGCGGCGGTGCCATCAGTGTTGTTGGCACCATAAGGACTCATGGGACTCTTACCGAGGTAGGTATCGAGTGTGCGACGGATGGGGACGAGCCCTGGGTGGCGTAGCAGAATGCAGCGAGTCAGTGCGCGCGCCCGCAGGATGGAGATGTTATTATACGACAGCATGTGCACACGTGTACATGCATCGGAGACAGACGCTTAATGTCAGTTCATTCACCAACCGACTATTAATAATATTCATGAAATAACCCTTTTTTGTTTTTTGAGGAGCAAATTGCAAGTACAGTTCATCCCGGTTCACCTTCCTTTACTTACCTGCAAGCCTCCAACGACATTTTTTGTCTCAGCGCCAAGAGAAACGAGCAAGGCTGGTTCGTTATATAAGATAAATATATATGCTTGATAACTCCTAACAAGAGTTCCGAGCGAGGAAGGCTGCGTGCAGCAGGCAGCACCGCGCGCGCTTGCTTCGTTCCTGATTACAGTTGATGCAACAATGCAGCGTATTCATGTTGTTGCAGCACACCGACCTCCATTTGTTTTTGTGAACCAAACGGAGACCGGCGGCCCTCTTTTTTCCGGCATGCTTATCGATCTTTTGAAGCGAATCTGGGCACACGGAAATTTATCGCTTCCCTATGACATTTACGAATCACCACAAAATGCGGGTGGGGCGCTGATCAACGGAACGTGGAACGGTAAGTACTTCCCTCGGGGTAAAATCAACTATCGGTAGCGGTGGTGAATTCAAATGATGACCTGGCCGACCTGCGCTGTGTTCACAACGAACTGCATCGTTATGTTTGATATGTTATTACTGTTATCCCCGCACGTATGTCTATGCGGCACGGGTTGATGCACAACGAACCCCGCACTAATCGCTGGTATCTGATGCATGCTTGCATGCACGCAACGAACTGCTGCGCGCGCGTACGCGCGGAATAAACTGCGCGAATATGTATTGCGCAAAACAGGCGTCATTGGCGAGCTTGTGACCCGGCGCGCCGACGTTGCTCTGTTTCCGCTGACGAGGACGGCGGCTCGCATGGAGGCCATCGACGCCTCGCTGCACTACTACGACGCGGGAATGGTGCTTCTCGTCGTGTGAGCAGCGAGCATGGCAGCGGGTGTTGCGTGATGGGTTGCTTGGGGACGCTTCTGGGGGCATACAAGCCTGCTGCGCTGCGCTGCTCGTATATGCATACCCAATCAAGCCACGCACCCGCGCGCCTGCTGGCCCATCCAGCCATCCATCAATGTCCACACTATACATCGATATGGTGCCGATATATATACATATATATAGGGTTTTAGGGTTAGGGTTTGTAAACCCTATATATATCATATGGTATTATGGTGATATATATATATATAATAGAATATATATTTTATGGTGATATTCACCATAATACCATATCACCATAATATATATACAATATATACAATATACAATATATATATATATATATATATACATATATACAATATATACACTTGATCTAGCTAGGGGTAATCTATATATGAATCAGCAAGATTACCCCTAGCCAGATCAATACATCTATGCGTGCACGTACATGTGCGTGCGTTCACGCTGTTCGCGTGTACGATACGTAGGTACGTACGTGCGTTATATGCCTGCTGATGTGTCCTGCTAGATAGGGTCCTGCGTGATGGTCGTTAAGGTCAGACATCGGTTACATTGGTGATAACCGTATGCACGACACACACACGCATTATTACATGCATACGTATGCAACTACGGTACCTGTCTATGAGAAAATGTATATGCACGCGTGTACATATATGGTCGAACGTACGTACGTCTATACATGCATGCATGTTATTTGCAAGGCGGGCTTCCGGCACCTCGAACGCTGGCTCCGTCCGGCCCCTCCCTGGCGCGCACGAATGTAAGTAAGTATATATATGCGTATGTACACATATACGTGGATGTACATGTACATACGCACACAGGCAGCGGCAGATCGGTGCTGGCCCGCTGTCCATCCTGGCGCCCTTCACCGTCACGTTGTGGGTAACGCTTCTGATCACCGTCGTCGGAGTGGCGCTGCTGTTCTGGGCCCTGGGTATGTACGGCAGATGGATCCGGAACAAGCAAATAGCGGAGCTGCGCGCGTCCGGACTGGTCTCCGACAGGGCGGCGACGGGAGTCAGCCGGAGTTGCCGGAGAGGTGAGGTGGCTGGCTGTGTAACACAGCGCGGCCAAAGGCTTCTCGAGATGCTGTGCAGGGTCATTGTTAGGGACTTATATTGTAACCCAGCGTTACATTCTCCCCCCCCTGAAGGGAACGTCCTCGTTCCTCACTGCGTCCTCGCAGTGCACAGTCCACTCCGCCATGCCCACCCTACCACGAGGTTGACCAGGCCTCGCGTCACGTCATGCGGCGACACCCGGACCATCTCCGGCACATGCGTCCCTAGCAGGGTTTTTGGAGTGGAAACCTCGGCGCGCCCATCCAGAATCGAACTCACGACCTGCCAAGGTCGTACGGAATGAGTACTGATACTCGATACCAATTGTAACACAGCGCGGCCAAAGGCTTCTCGAGATGCTGTGCAGGGTCATTGTTAGGGACTTATATTGTAACCCAGCGTTACAGGCTGGCTGGGGACGGATGGCGATTCATACGTAGCTAGATAGGGACCCCTACGATTACTACGATACGTAGCTAGCTAGGGACTACTACCACAAGCAACATACGAACGCGCCCCGACCTGTCGATCGTCCCTCAATTTGTAGATAGGAAGCGCCGCACGGGACCACAAACATGCACCCCCCGGGGGGGGTCGTCTAATGGGAAAGACACTGGCATTATGTCCAGAGATCGGCGGTTCGAATCCCCGCCCCCTCACCGCCGTGTGATTAGGCGGGTCTGGCGCGGTTTCCAATCCTGGCGCGCTGGTAACCTGGTGTAGTGGCCGGTATGGTTGCGTGACCCCCCCCGGGTGATGGAGGATGGGTGCGCAGTCCTTGGTAGGGGTTGATGAGACGAGGCACCTATGAGCTATCTGGGCCCGTTGGAACACCCGGTCGGGGTACGGGTCCACCTTGTAACGGTTACATTACATTACATTACATGCACGCATTATTGTATTTATTTTGTTATAACTATCATATTTATTATTATTTATAACGGTTTATTATTATTTATTTTATTATTTATAATTATGTTGTTTATTATTACTTTTACTATAATGTATATAACTCCAAATACTAATGTTTGTAGCAGTACCTGAATGAATGAATGAATGAACGTTACAGCGGACCCCAAAGGGATCAACGGTGTATACCAGGGCCAAGGCGGCAAGACACCTCCACACCTCAACGCCGCAATAAAAAGCCACCGGGCCATGCATGACGACCCCACCCTGTACCTGTCATCATTGCGTGCAGCGGCAGGAGAGTACAATCCCGTGCTGATCAGCTTCATGGCGGCAGCGGGTGTTCCGGAAAAGCCGGGTCGCAACAGCTGGGGCGTGCAGGTACGTTACGTTTATGGCGGGATATACATGCACATGCAGGTATACTTCCATATCTTTCCTGCTTTCCCTCAGTTCCCCACCCCCTTAATACACGCCAGGCTCCGGCCGGCGTAATCTTATTATTATTATTCCATATCTTTCCTGCGTGCCCGTCATTATTATAAATTAATGTATGTAAATAAATCATCAGCGGCCCTGCACTACTAGCTAGCACTACTGCTGCGCATATATGCCCGAGAGCAAAGCAAGAAAGGTACTCCTGCGTGCCTTGTTGCGCCTCAGCCACCCACGCACGCACGCACTTATTTATTATTATTTAGTTCTTGCGCACGCATGTACGCGCGCACGCACGCCCGCAGGTGCTCTACGTTGTGTACTGCTTCTTCTGTCTGATCGTCCTCACGACGTACACCGCCAACCTGACGTCATACCTGTCGGGTTGGGGCACATTTGTGGGCATCACCGGCCTTCAGGCAAGCGAGGTTGGCTTGCTTACATATGCTACATGCCTAATATATAACTGCACAAATATAATCATTGCAGCGACGACGGACAGCAAGCATGTAACACGCCTATACACGCGTTTGTCCGTTGTATGTCCGTTGCTTGCTTGCCTGCGTACCTACCTAGCATACCCTCTCGGCTGTCGCCGGGGCTGTCACCGATGACCCGCGGGGTCCGCTGTAACATCCTGCCTAATAATAATACCCTCTAGCGTACCAACAATATATTGGTATTATATAATCAACGAGCGATAGATTAGATAGATAGATTGCCGCCATCTATCTGGCGCAACGCAACGCAACCCACTCCATCCATATGTACGTGCGTGCAGGACCTGGTACGAATCGACGGCAAGGTCGCAACCGTGCCAAACGGCACCTGCTCTGCGTACTTCGCCAGCCCGCCGGATCCAGTCGCCCAGCAGCTCCAACACAACGTTGTCTACTGCGATACGCCGACCTGCGTGAAAATGGTACAACGGGGTGAAGTACAAGCCTTCGTACATGACGAGCCCGTACTACAGTACCTATCCCAGCAGCAGCCCTGTAACACCGCTGTGGTGGGCGAGGCATTCGGCCCGGGTACGTAGGTGATGCTGATGAGCCGGCATGCAGCAGCAGCTAGCATAGCAGAAGCAGCGGCGGCGAAAGGCGTCTGCTGCTGCCTTACTTGCAAGCAAGGCCTATCGATCTGATGGCCTCTTAAATGTATGATCGCGTTCGTCTCGATCGTGAAGTAGTCCTCGGCTGAGACGGCGCCATGCATCCATCCAGTTCTTACATGCATACGTGCGTAGGGGTAGCTAGACCCCGTAGACCCGGCCCGCCGCCCGCTTGCTTGTGTCGATCGCAGGCAAGCAAGTACGTAATTAGTACGTAATAGTACCGTGCGTGCGTTACATAAGAAGACGGATGTATCATTTTTTCCTCGCCATGCATATTCGTTATTCCTTATCCATATATACATGTATGTTCCTATCACGCGGTGGAATAGCTAGATAGATAGGTCGGGCGGGGAAGGATCGATGCGTGCGCAAATTGATTAATCGCCGTGCGTGCATGTCCGGCGCGCGGGGTTGCTTTGCGGCAGTACGTAGTTGTGCGTGGGGCGAGAAACTGCAGCCGGCCGCCGGCCGCGCGCGCGATGTATGTTGACGCTAGCTGCTGACGCGCTAGCTGCTGCACGCTGCGCAGGATGGACGGAGGTGGGTTACGTGCACGCACGCGTGCGTGCACGCACGCACTCGGCAAAACGCGCCTATCTATCTACCTCCCTGCTGCTCGTGCGGGCGCCTCGATCTATCTCCCAGCAGCTAGATAGATAGATAGCTCTCGCTTATCTCGCTCTGCTCGCTCCCTGCCCCCGCCGCCCCCTCCTCCCGCCCGCCCGCCCGCCGTACGTACGTATGTATGTACGCACGTCCAGGCAACCTGGTGATTGGCCTTCAGAAGCACTCGCCGCTGCTGCCCGTCTTTAATGCCGCAATCCAGGTCGGTCAGATTATTATTAGTCAGATATGTAGTACAAGCAACGAACCAGCGGGGGCGGGGATCGTCTAATGGGGGAGATCCGCGCGCGGTTTTCTTGAATCCGTTGGTGCGGTTTCCAGGAGAGGCAATCCTACCTGGCATTGGTAACTAACCTGCTGGTGTGTTGGGCGGCGGTACCGCTGCATCACTCCCCCCCCCCGCGGGTGATGGAGGATGGGTGCGCAGAGCGCAGTCCTTGGTACGTAGGCAGGGGTTGATGAGATGCATGAGGCGCCCACGTACTAGCTACGCCTACATACATACCCGAGAGCGGGCCAAAGACCCTCGATAGTAAGAGGGCAAGGGTGCCCCCATGTCGATGGACGGTGAAGGACCCGATTAAAGTGACCTGCGAGCTGACCAGGAGCGGAGTTGACGCCTTAGTTGATTCGGCAGATTCCGCTGGATGCCGGTGGTGGGTGCTGAACCCGGGAAGAGCAATGATTTCGGAGAAGTCGGCATGGGAGACCGGATGAGGGTGCCCCGAAATACCGGGGAAGGTAGGGACTGCCAGGTTAGTGGCCACGGGTGAAGCTGAACCCCCCTATCCCACACAATCATACGTACGAGCTACCTGGGCGGGCCCGCAACCAAGCAACCAAGGGTCCGCCTGTACAATTGCAAGGCGCTATCTAGCTGCTGCAGCGCACCGTTGCTTGGCGGCCCGCCGTCCTTGCTTCTGACGGCGGTCGGTGCCCGCCGCCTTCTGGTCCGCCCGCCCGCCGCCCGTTCCCCACTCCCCATCAGAAATTCGATGAAGATGGCACGATGTCAAAACTGAGAGACGCCTGGTTCGATGGGACGAGCCAGTGCAAGGCGGTTTCGCAGGTGGTGGGTTCCCGCTTGGGGCTGAGCCAGATGTCCGCCGCCTTCATATTCTTGGTCATCGGCGTCGTTGTGGCCTTCATCATCGGCACCGTGGAGAACCTCAAGTGGTGAGTGGGGTGGGGTGGTAGTGGGTGGGTGGGTGGGTGGGTGGGTGGGGGGTAGTGGGTGGGTGGGGGGGGGGTAGTGGGGGGGTGGGTGGGGTGGGGGGTGGGGGGGTGGGGGGTGGGGGGGTGGGGTGGGGGGGTGCTCGACCTAGAGCACTCGCGCGTCCTAAAAGGTACGGCAGAGGCTCTACATACGGAAAAGTGCCTCAGCCATGCCCCCTCGTCTCCATCCGACGACTGGGCCCCGTGTGCAGCACCGTTGCCTCGCGGGCCTCGGTGCGTGGGCTGCCCTCCCTCAAATCCTGTGTGTGTGTGCGTGTGTGTTGTCAAAGAGAAAAGCTGAGCCGCGAATAAGCAGACCCGTGTCCAGCAATGCAACCGACGACTGAGACCGAGACCAGAGTTACCAATATGCCAGGGCGAAATATGTCGTCCATAAGGAGTCCCAAGGTGGTGTAGGCCGTGATGCTGCAGCGCCCCGTATCGTTGTCGAGCGCCGGTGGGCGCCGGGACGCCAGCAGAAGCAGCGGCTATGACGTCGTAGGCTAATGCAGATGAAAACTCTACTAAGCTACCTACTGATCCTAAGGTGCAGCAAAAGCAAGGGCGTATGCGTCAACAGCGCGTGCAATGCCGACAGCAAGCAAGTGCCCGGCACAACCGTCCCAGCCCGTGCAGAAGGAAAAGATACTGACCTGAATGCAGAAACGGGAGCACCAAGCGAAGCAGCACCGTCAGTGGTTAGCGAAGCGAAGTCGGAGGACATGCAAGGCGGATGGCAAGACAGGGACACACGTGAGCGCGACGGTCCTAAAAGTTGTTAGTAAGAAGGAAAAAACGAGCAAAGCAAATGGAATGCAAAGATGCGGGTGCCGAATTTGCAGTGATGTGCCGGGTACGAACGCGGTCAACGGCCGTCACAGCGCAGGGGCAAAGAACTAATAGGAGATGCTGCGGACTGCCGGCGTGCGGACTCTCACAGAGCTCCCCACTACGCCGGAAGCCCAAGCGCGCAAATGCATGCTGCGCGCCGGGGATGCAGTTGGGCGGCGGGTGGGGGCAACCGGGGGCAATAACAGGCGCAGGGGCAGCGGGGGCAACCACCGGCGCAGGGGCAACAACAGACGCAAGGGCAAGAACAGGCGCCGGGGGCACGCGGGCGGGAGAAACCCAGGTGTGGCGCGTCCAAGAAAGACACCACGTAGACGACCCGCCACGGCGGCAGCGGGGACGCGAAAAGCTCGCGGTGGTCGACGGCTGACAAGAAGCTGGCGCGCTGCGCAAGGATGGCCGCCACGATGGGGTTGGGTGTCGGGTTGGCGGGGCTGATCACTCCCTGAACGCGCGTCGTAACACGCGCGCGTGGCTCCAGTGCCTCGGCGACCACCGTGGCGTTTAGCTCCTCCGCGCGCGCCTGGAAGGCTTCGAGTTCCGGCAGCCTGTGGGCCATGCGTGTGCGTGTGTGTGTGTGTGTGTGGCACGCAGGTACTTAGCGCGGGTGTACTCCAAGCAGGGTGCGTTGGAGGGCGGCAAGCAGCCCCACCAGCCGCGACAACCTCAACAGCCTCAACAGCAGCAGCAGCCGCGCCAGGTGAGACTGGGGTATGTATGTGGCTAGATGTGTGTGTGTAACATGGTTGGGGGTTGCAGAACCCCATACCTGTATGTAACCACCCAGCAGATAGCTGTGACGACCAGAGGAAGGCGCTCTACCTCTTACGCTAGGTAGGGTTATAATAAACCACGCACTTTCTTTTGGGTGGGTGGGGCACCCCCTCCATATACCCATGTGGATTGCAACCCCATGAACATACCCATACAACCGAGCAATTAAGACATACACAACTGCTGTGTCGTGCCTCGTGCGTGGGCGTGCATGGGCACGCGCCCCTCGATTAGACCTCGAGGTCGTTCTCCGGCGGCGGAGGGCGCACACTATTTGAGGGGAGGCTGACACGCAGCGCGGCGCTGCTGCGGCAGCAGGCCGTCTCCTCCAGCAGCAGTTTGAGAGCTGCGGAGACCTTTGGCCGCCAGCAGTCCGCGGGCGCCCTGCTGGGGGAGGTGCGCCGCGCCTAAAGCTGCTGCAGCAGAGCCGCAGCTTCGGGCGAGCCTCGGACGCGTCCTGCAGCAGCAGGCTGCATGCGCAGCTGCCGGTCATCAACACGGCGGCGCCGCAACCCGCCAACCTGCGGGGTGCCTCACCATCGTCGCCATCAGCCGACATCCGCCCGTTGAGACCCCTGCAGCAGCAGCAGCAGCAGCAGCAACAGCAGCAGCAGCAGCAGCAGCAGGCGGCGGCCCTGCTGACGCTCCCCAGTGCGGCTTCAATGCCAGTCACCTACGCCAACGAACTGTACGCAGCAGATTATTCCAGCAGAGACTCCGCAACAATAGCGCATTCGCTGTACCCCAACTTTTCCGCAATATCCGCCGTGGAGGAATCGATGTCGTCGTCGCCAGTAGTAGTGCAGCAGCAGGTTGCAGCAGCAGCAGGCGACCTACACGAGAGCCGCACCGCCGGTTCTCCTGATTTGAAGCCGCCCTCGCCTTTGCAGAAGACGACGACGACGACGACGCAGCTGCTTCCGATGTTGCTATCACAGCGGCGGGGCAGCGGCGGCGGCAATGCCGCGCGTCAAGGTCAGGGCGGCGGATGCCCCACTACTGTGGACGGTGGCATACAGCGCCAGGACCATGGTGACCACGGCCGCAGCACCATTATTATTAATAACGACGACGGCTCGGCCACCAGCAGGTTCGGCGGCGGCGATCCGGCAGAATCGTGCAGCAGCAGTGGCAGCAGTAATGCCGCCATCGCCTCCAACTCGAGCGGCGACGAGTCCGTGCAATCCCAATCGACGCCCCAACGTCTTCCGTCGCTGCTGCAGCTCATGAAAGCTGTGGCGGGCATCGGCAACGGCCTTGCGCGGGACGACTTGATGCCCCGCCGCCGCCACCACTGGCAGCAAATGGATGGAGACACCGAAGCGGGTCGGCCCGTCCGGAGTTGTGGTGATGGCGGCGATGACGGTTATGACGGCAGCGCCAGCGCTTATTTCACAGCCGCGGCCGCCACACCCACTGCCTGGCGCTACTTCAGCGGCGGTCCACTCCCGCCTCATCGTGCCGCTGATGCGGTCCTGCCGGGTGGCGATGACGACGACCTTGGCCCCGCCGGAGCCGCCGCCGGCGGGCGTGAAGTCACAGCCGCCAATAATGCAACAGCAGCTGCTGCGGCGGCGGCGGCCGCCGCCGCCGCTGCCGCTGCCGCCGATGTCGCCGCTGCTGCTGCCGCTGCTGCCGCCAGGGCAGCAGCAGCAGTCGCACTTGAGCAGTCCTCTGCTGTTGCCAACATCAGCAGCCCTGGCCGCAAGGCGGCGCGGCCTCCGCCGTGTCAGGACGGGACTACTGCAATCGAAGCAGTAGTGATCAACACAAACAAGACGCGCAACGGCGACGACGACGACGACGACGACGGCCACGAGGAGGAGGACGAAGGCCTGCCTGTCGTCGCTGGCGGGGACCCCATCATCATCATCATCATCAGGTCGTCGTCGTCGTGCCTCCGACGAGCGCGCGCAAGGGCACTGCTGCAGGCGCCGGCGGCGGCAGGGTGCTGGTTTCGGAGCCGGCGGCGGCGGCGGGGGAGTCCACGGATGCCGATGAGGTGGACGGCAGCCTGTTGCCGCCAGCGGCCCTGTGGCCCCCGGCGGGTAGCCAGCTGGGTGCTAAACAGCCGTAGGTGTAATAACCCCGTTAATGACAACTAGTGCCTTTGCTCCGACGTTACAGCAAGTTTCCTGGACATATAGGGTGGCGGGGACAGATGCCAGCGGAAAGGTCCTACCCGCGGCGTTGCACAACGGGTTGGCCTGTTTGCTTGGTGTGCGTACGGCTGGTAGGCGTTGCTTTATTTGGAACGGGGTTGATGATGTTGCCGCTTGGCTGCCGGATCGTGTGCTGGTGCTGTCCCTGAGTAGTGGCGGCATACTTATTAAGTGCGCCCTACCTTCAAATCTATCCCTCTTCGCCGCGTGTATGTTGCTCGTCATGTCGGTGATGAGATCGATCGAAGAGCTTCGGAATACTCGAGTTGATTGATTAGCTTAGCTTGCTTGCTTGCTCACAACCTCGCTCACAACCTCGTCTGTACGTATGTACCGCATTCACTCGATCGCATGTCGTACAATGCATATAGCCGAACGCCTACCTGGCGCTCTACCGACCGTTCGTTGGATCGAAAGCAGCAGGTATTTATCGGTGGTTGAATCGAGGCAGCAGGTATTTATTTATCACACCCAAGCTACCATATCATGCGTACATTACTGGGGGTGCCTTGATTTCTCTGCGCGTATAATACACTATACTTCCACGCGAACACCTGCAACGGTGGACGGATTGGAAAACGATGTGTAGGAACGTGTCTCTCGTTATGTACTATAAGCAAATGCCTTTTATATGCGTGCGCGCTGGTGCGCGTGGTGTATGGCTGGGCACACGCCGGTGGTACCGATGTATGCTATGTGGACGGACCCTGA
This sequence comes from Eudorina sp. 2006-703-Eu-15, assembly GCA_003117195.1. Lineage (NCBI taxonomy): Eukaryota > Viridiplantae > Chlorophyta > Chlorophyceae > Chlamydomonadales > Volvocaceae > Eudorina > Eudorina sp. 2006-703-Eu-15. Next base: position 9,220 of record BDSI01000052.1, on the reverse strand, counting down.
CGGACGTATGTGTACACCTGTGTTGAACGTACGCACGCGCGCTTGCGTGCGCGCCACCGCCATGTATCACGCTCGAATCGGAACTAGCTGTCTAGCCCTTCGCTTCCCCGCGTGTGTCCGGTTTGTGTGTGTGTGTGTGTGTGTGTGTGTGTGTGTGTGTGTGTGTGTGTGTGTGTGTGTGTGTGTGTGTGTGTGTGTGTGTGTGTGTGTGTGTGTGGTGTGTGTGTGTGTGTGTGTGTGTGTGTGTGTGTGTGTGTGTGTGTGTGTGTGTGTGTGTGTGTGTGTGTGTGTGTGTGTGTGTGTGTGTGTGTGTGTGTGTGTGTGTGTGTGTGTGTGTGTGTGTGTGTGTGTGTGTGTGTGTGTGTGTGTGTGCGCGTTTGTTCCTGAGGCGTACGTCAAGCGTTGTACGATGTTTGTACGACGGTGTATGTGGTCGCGAGGCTTCATCACAGTGTCTGCATGGCCCATCATGGTGCGATGGAGCTGCGGCAGGGTTTGTTGGAGCTGGCGCTGCTGGGCCGATGGCCAGGTTCGATGAACCTTGGGGCTGGACCCGCACGCAACGGTGGGCAGCTCCATCTCTCTGGACCGGTGTTAGCGGGAATGTGATGAGCACTGCCAGACGGCAGGTTGGATGAACTGACCGTACGCATGTGACCCCCAGCATAAATGGACCGTGATAGACAGCGGCATTGGCGGGTGCTGTCTGCCGTGGCTGGTCTCATGGGCTGGTGGCAGCGTTCGGTAGTTCGTAAATGTCTTGATCCTGACGGCGGGGCGGGGTAACCCACACCCTAGAATTTGACGCTCCACGCCCTCGGATTCAGTATGGCTGTTGTTTATGGCTGGCAATTTATGGCTGGCAATTTATGGCTGGCAATTTTATGGCTGGCAAGGTTTAGAGTCCCAAGTACCCAGCAGACACGCCCTGCTGGCATATCGTAAACGCGAGTACGATTTCTCAGATTGAATAGCAATGGCTGCTTGTCATCGGAAAATGCATATGCGCCAACCGGTCGATCTCTCCATCTCCCTTCTGAGCTCACAAAATGCTGGTCCTCTGTAAGAGAACGCGATGCATCGCGTCGACCGAGCAGGCTTGGATTTAAGCGTGTTCCAGACTGCCTTCTGTCGTACTCTAACTTCACAACAACGTTGGGACGATTCGCCTACCATCCAATGTACTATCCAGGTGATGCAGGTGCCAGAGGTAGCTCTTCAAACAAATGATGAGCAAGAATGCCTTTTACGCCGATTTGTGCATGCTCACCATCCCGTTTTGTGGCGCATTTTCACAGTGACACGACCGCGGTGCACTGTCTGTGTTAATTTGTTCCAGTGCTTCAATAAATGTCGCCGTGCTCCACACTTGTACACCGTACGACATAATTGAGAGTATGGTATCTGTGCGTTGAATCAGCAGAAACGCGCCAAATAGCTACCCTGATTTGAGCAGCTCGTCTGTGCACTGATGGATGGTCGATGACTAAACATGATAGATGGAAATGTTCGTATTATCGGTTGATGTACGGAGCTGCCTGGGGCCAACCAAATTCCAATAGCGACAAGGTTAAAGTCAGGCGTCCGACCATGATGCGCCAACTAAGTATTTATCTTCGTCACTTGCTTGTATAACGGTTTAATCTATCGCTACCGCATCGATCGCATCGTTCGTCTCACTCTCACAGATGGGATGCAACAATCTCACTTGTCCACAATTTTATGACAGCTGTATAAATACCAATGCCATCGTAACCTGCTGAACGAATGCCTACAACTCTCGTCGCAAAAGTCGAAGGCAACACCTCGACCGCTCACATAGTTCACGTCCGTTGGCGTCTTGACACATGGAATCTCACCACCTGCGCATCGTAGTGTCGCCCAGGCCGCCTTTCATCTTCGCATTCAACACCACTACGACAGGGCAGCCGAACTACACGGGCCTCTTGATTGACCTCTTCCATAAAATCCTTGCTTACAACAATAACACCTTTACCTATGAGATGTATCTGTCACCAATTAACGCGGGGGCGCAGCCCTTGCCGATGGTGTTTGGACAGGCAGGTGTTCCGCACCGGCATTAATACCACATGCTTCGGTGTGCACCAGCGGCCGCCAGACAGCCAACTTGTTACTCCGTTGTCTTTGGACAGGAGTAACGGGGGAGCTTGTGAACGGCAATGCGGACGTGGCACTCTTCCCCCTGACGAGGACGGCCGCGCGCCTGTCGGTCATTGACTGCACCTTCTCCTACATTGACCAGGGCCTCACCCTGCTCGTCAAGTGAGTCCAGCCCCGCCTGGCCGTCCGCGCCGGGCCGTCCGGGTCAGCTGTCCAGGGCTGTCCGAAACCACGGTCCGCCAAGGCCGCGCCTGCTTACCACTGCACCACGCGCGGCTGCCACTGCCGCCACAGCCCCGCCCTGCTCACGGCTTCTCACGCCACGCGTCGGGAAGGGCGTAGAAGCGCGGAGAGGGAGGGCGTGCCCGGCAGACCGACCCAGCAAGGGGATCGGAGGCCGTCGCATCTGCCCGGAAGCGGCCTGGCGCAGGGTCACGACCGACCGCTCACGCCGCAGCGGGGATGGGGTACCCGTGCGACCCCCGGGCAGCCTGCCCGGCCCCCCCCTAAGTAACTTGGGTCGCGTATTGACTCCTGTGCCACGTATCGGTTCCCCAATCCATACCCTCCCGGCCTCCCACCGCCCAAGCCTGTCCACGAGCCACCACAGCACGCGTTCCCTTCCGCGCTCCATCCGGCCCTGCGCCTCTGGGCCTCTGGCAGCCAGCGCACCCATACCCGCCTTCCAACCTACCTGTCTACCCGCCCACCAACCTGCCTAGCCACCCTGCCAACCCATCATGTGTCTACCACCCCCAGCACCTTGCGGCCCAACGGGGTCCGCGTCCGCCCGCGGACCCACTCCCGCCCCGACAGCAGCGCAGTTTGAATGTGTCTAGTTGTCCACCAATCTCCTGCACCCGCGCCGCCGACCATCTCACGACCCTCAGGAACAAGCTCGAGTCCCCGGGCGCGCTGTCCGTCCTGGCGCCCTTCACCGTCACGCTGTGGGTGACGCTGCTGTGCACCATCGTGGCTGTGGCGCTGCTGTTCTGGGCGCTGGATCTGTACGGCAGATGGATCCGGTCCAAGCAGACCAAGGCCCTGCGGTCCGCCAACCTGGTGTCCGAGCAACCCCCCGGGGGCCCCGGGGACCAGGAAACGTGAGGACGGGGGGGGGGTGCGCCGGCCGGGCAGTCTCGGCGGGCCGAGTGGGGTGGCGGGGGGGGTCCGGCGGGCGAGTGGGGGCGCGGTCCCGGGCGTCGGCGGGGGGGTGGCGCCGGTCCCGGGCAGTCTCGGCGGGCCGAGTGGGGTGGCGCCGGTCCCGGGCAGTCTCGGCGGGCCGAGTGGGTGGCGCCGGTCCCGGGCAGTCTCGGCGGGCCGAGTGGGTGGCGCCGGTCCCGGCAGTCTCGGCGGGCCGAGTGGGTGGCGCCGGTCCCGGGCAGTCTCGCGGGCCGAGTGGGGTGGCGCCGGTCCGGGCAGTCTCGGCGGGCCGAGTGGGGTGGCGCCGGTCCCGGGCAGTCTCGGCGGGCCGAGTGGGGTGGCGCCGGTCCGGGCAGTCTCGGCGGCCGAGTGGGGTGGCGCCGGTCCCGGGCAGTCTCGGCGGGCCGAGTGGGGTGGCGCCGGTCCCGGGCAGTCTCGGCGGGCCGAGTGGGTGCGCCGGTCCCGGGCAGTCTCGGCGGGCCGCGTGGGGTGGCGGCCGGTCCCGGGCAGTCTCGGCGGGCCGAGTGGGGTGGCGCCGGTCCCGGGGCAGTCTCGGCGGGCCGAGTGGGGTGGCGCCGGTCCCGGGCAGTCTCGGCGGGCCGAGTGGGGTGTATTACATCGGTGGACATACTGAGTGGCGGGTGGGGTTTCCGGTTCCGTTAAGGGATTTGGGGCGGGGGAGAGCGGTGGGGTTTTAGACATTTAGTGTTCCCCGGCGGCCTCCTCCTCCTCCTCCTCCCGCATTGCCCTCTGCCCGCCCGCCCTCTCACGCCCGGACCCTGCGTCAGCTCGTTCTTCGTGTCACGAACCGCTACTTTCCAGCCCCACCTATCGGGACCCATCCCTCTCCTTGCCACATGGTTGCCCTCCAGTCGAGAAGCAGAGCCCATCATGACCAGCTTCTCTGCTGCGGCGGGGGCGCCCGAGCGGCCGGGGCGCATCAGCTGGGGAGGCCAGGCAGGTTCAGGGAGGGGCAGGGGCGCATCAGCTGGGGGGGGCGGGCAGGTTCAGGGAGGGGTCAAGGCCGGTCTTGAACCTTGATGGAAGCGGGAATGGGGGGGGATTCCAGGGGGGTTATCCGGGTGGGGTGGGGGCACCAGGGTTTGGTGTATTAGCGGTTGCAGCTACCGCCGGGACTCAGCTCAGTTCCGGCTCAGCCATATACCCGAGGGCAGGCGTCGTGTAGAGGTCGCCAGCAGCACGGGGTGCAGACGCCTGCGGCACGAAGTGGGGTTCGTGACAGCGGTTGCCCCCCCCTCGGCCTCACAGGGTTTCGGTCCCCTTTTTTCCGACCCGCGGCCGCACGCAACGCCCCGCCGCCCCCAGGTGCTCTACATCTTCTACTGCTTCTTCTGCCTGATCGTGCTGTCCGCGTACACCGCCAATCTGACGTCCTTCCTGGCGGTCGTGAGGGCGGCGGACGGCATCTCCAGCCTGCAGGTGGGGCCGTGTGGATCTCTGTGAATCTCTGTGGAAGCTGGGGAGGGAGGGTGTACCCGATGAACCCAACCTGAAGGGAGGTGTGTCTCTTTAGGTGTCCCGCGAGAGCCCTTCCTGGAACCTTCCAAGACCCTTCCTGACCCTCCGTCGATCCCTTCCTGGACCCTTCCTGACCCCGGGTCACTGCTTCAAGAGTTGCAACACGCACGGTTGGTGTGGTGGTGGTGGTGGTGGGGAGTGTCTCGCCAAGCACACTTCCAGCCCGCCGGCGCGCGATCCCTGTCGTGCTCCGAAACCCCCTTCGTGCTCCGAATCCTCCTTTCGTGCTCCGTTTCCGCGCCGGCGCCCCTCCCCCCCGCCTCTCCTCTCCCTTCCCCCATTCCCCCGGGGCAACCCTAACCCCGGGGCACCCCTCACCCCCTCACCCCCTTACCCCCGGGGGGCACCCGCAGGACGTGTTGCTGCAGAACGGCCTCATCGTGGTCAACGCCAACGGCTCCACCGCCGCCTACTTTGCCGCCAGCCAGGACTCGGTGGCGATGCAGATGGTGCCCAACATGCGCTACTGCGGCCCGGTGGACGAGTGCGTGGCCATGGTGCGGAGCGGCGAGGTGGACGCCTTCGTCAGCGACAACGGGGTGGTGGAGTACCAGCCATGCAGAAGCCGTGTGACATGGCGGTGGTGGGGACCCGTTCGGGCCAGGTGGGGCGGGCGTGTGAGATGAGCGGGGACGGGGACTGGGCGGGGCGGGGACGGGGACGGGGACGGGCGGGGGACGGGGACTGGGCGGGGCGGGGGACGGGGGACGGGGTGGTCAGCTGCGCGGGGCTTTGCGGGGCGGGAGCAGGGCGGGGTTGGGGGGCTGACCTAGGGGGTGAGGAAGGCCGGGCCCAGGCGCGAGCCGAACACACACAGTCGATGAGGCAGCGCCACTGCCCCGCCGCAGGCAATCTGGTGATCGGGCTGCAGAAGAACTCCCGCTGCTGCCCCTCTTCAACTCGGCGCTCCAGGTGGAGGGGGGTCGGGGGGCGTTGGGTGGGGGAGCGGGGAGGGGGGAGGGAGGGGGCGGGGCCGGGAGGGGAGGGAGGGTATGGGAAATTGGTAGATAGATAGATAGACATATTCAAACTGCGCTGCTGCCAGAGCAAATGGGAGGGGGGAGAGGCGGATCGAGCGTATGACACGCAAACTGGTGTAGAGGGATCAGCCGCGACGAGTATGATTTGAGGCATTCGGCTGGCTCTTGGGGGTTCCAGGTCCCCTGCGACCTCTCTGTCTCTGCAACCCCTCCATCTCTACAACGAGTAGCACCACCACCACCACCACCACCATCCGCAACATCAGTTGCAAGTCAGGCGCTCAGCCCAAGAAACGCCCCCTAGGGACCTCCTCGTCCTCGTCCTCAGCTCTTGTCCACCTGTTCACGTCTGGCGAGTCGATACGTGCTGGCAGGCCACACGCACTCCAGAACTGCGCCGCGGCCGTGAGCCCGCTCGGGACGCGCGAAGCCGTGGGACGCTGCCGTGCATGACCACGGGTCGGCCGGCCCCTGCTGTGTATGACCACGGGTCGGCCCCTGCCGTGTACGACCCACGGGTCGGCCCCGGCCCCTGCCTGCGCCGTGCAGGAGTTCAACGAGGACGGCACTCTGACGGAGCTGCAGCGGACGTGGTTCGACGACCGGAGTCAGTGCGACGACATCAACGGCCAGCTCAGCAACAGCCGCCTGTCCGTGCAGCAGATGCTGGGCGCCTTTGTGTTCCTGTGCATGGGGATAGTGGTGGCGTTCGTGACGGGCACCATTGAGAACCTCAAGTGGTGGTTTGGGGGACGGGTGGGGTGTATAGGAAATTGGTAGGCATATATTCAAACGCGCTGCTGCCAGAGGAGGGGGGGGGGGGTGGGGTGGCGCGGACGGGCGGACGGGCAGGGTTCGGAAGGGCCGGAATCGAAGGGAGGAGGGGAGGGGAAAGGGCAGTGGACGGGCTGGAAGGGCAGAGGAGGGCAAGGAGGCCCAGGGATTAAGACGCGTGGGGCATGGCAGGGTGCGTGTGGAGTGTACGGGACCGTCGCGGGGGGGGCCTGGTAGGAGGGTTAGGCGCACGGGAAAAACGGTAACAACGGCAGCTCGCGGAAAAGCGCGCCACGGCGCGACACCGTAATGCCGTACCGCCCCGCCCTGGGGTCCACACGATCCAGACAATCCAGACGATACGTACTTGTCTCCGTACTTGCCGTACAACTCGTCGCCGTGCAGGTGCCTGCTGCGCAGCGCCGCCGAGACCAGGAGGGCTGCGGACATCAGCAACCGCGAGGTGGGGATATACGTGGTTGTATTCTGAGTGTGTTTTAAAAAACACAAACCCTAAACCCGTGTGACCCTGTGCTCCTATCTTATGTATCAGTGGCTACACCACACAACATGCCCGGTCAAAGCATCGTTCGGGCTAGGGCCCGGCGGCGGCGGGCGGGTTTGCCGTACGGTGCCATACTCACAGGACCCGGACATATGACCACCGGGATGAGGACGCGCAAACCACAAACCCAAACCCAACATGACACATGTGAGGTCCGCCCCTTTTTTTTCAGTGTCCTCTCCTACGTGTGCCCAGCGGGGTGCTGCCTTGCCGCGCAGCTCCTCCCTCCCCTAGTACGCCTCCTCTCTCTTCCTCGTTCGTTTTTGGGTCTGTTTTTTGCGTCTTATACCTCCTCCCATCCTCGCTGCCATGGCAACACCTTCCCCCCCTCGCCCTCCTGTCCACCCCGCTCCTCCGCGCGCAGCCAAGCCAACGTGGAGGACAGTCCATCGTCGGCCCCCCGCGCAGCAGGATGAGCCGGGTGTCAATGGCGCTGATGGGGGCTTCGGCAAACGCTACAGCGGGTGCAGCGCGGCGGACGCGCCGCCGCCGCCGCCGCGGGGGTCGGTCGCTGCGGGCGGCCCGCCTGCGGCGCGTGCGCTTCCTGCGGCGCTGGGCGAATGGGCTACGTCATGATGCCAGTCGGCGGCGCTGGATGGGGGCCGGGCTGGGGGGAGCGAGCTTCGACGCCGGCGGGGGCCGGAGCGGGGCCCCGGAAGTCAGGGCAGCGGCGGAGCCCATCCTTTCGGCGGCGCCGCCGAGTCCACGGCGGCGGCTACGGCTCATGCCTCCGCGGCAACACCGTCGCCGACGGCAGGGATACCTCCAGGGAAGGTACGGCACCGATTGACGCAAACGGAAACGGAACGCTGCACGGCACCTTGGCGCCTGGACGGGGACGGAGACGGGGACGGGACGGGGACGGGGGCGGCGCCTTCGTTTCCGCCGCCGCCGCCGCCGCCGCCGGCGGGCCCTTCCTCGACCCGGCATCCATCACCGCCCCGTGTGGGGGCCGGCCCTCCTGCGCAAGGCCCGGAAGCCGCCACAAGGACGGTTCCCGTGTCGCCTCTGTACGGAACAGCATACGACATGATGCGGACGCCGTTGCCGTCGGTGCCGGACAGTAAGGGCGTCGCCGCCCCTGGGCAACCCCAGCGGGCGCCAACCCTCCAGGGGAGCTCTGGGTCTCGGGGGGTCCAGGAAAGGGCGCGCGATTGCCGTCGTCGACATCAGAGGCGGGTACGGCACAAGGCGGCCCGCCGCCGTCAGCACCGCCGCCCGCCGCAGCAGCAGCAGCAGCAGCGGCAGCAAACCACAGCAGCAGCGGCCTGTGCTGCCACAAACGGCGCGCCGCCGCCGCCGGTGGTGGTCGCGCCGGCGGAGTCCGCTGGAGATAGCCCCTGGGACCGATGTACGAGCAAGGCACGGCACCATTGTACGGCAGAGTGCCGCTGGAGACGGCTGGATCATCCCGGCACGTGCAGCTGGCCCCCGTAGGTCCGCCGCCGGCCACGGGCTCCGCCGAGCTGCAGTCGGACAGCCCGTCGGGCACGCAGGAGATCCCGGCAGATGTCCGGCACCCCATCGCCGGCGGACGCCGGGTCATCGCCGCCGACCGCATCGCCGCAGCGGCGGCGGCGCCGGCGGAGCGGCGCCGAGCACGGATCCGGCGGCGGCGGCGGCGCGCGGCGCAGCGGCCGCCTTCGGGAGGTCTCACGGGACCGCAGCACCGGAGCGGCGCCCGGCGGCGGATGGCGGACGCGGAACCATCGTACGGCCTGCCGTACACACCGCCGCAGCCGGACAGAGCCGGGGCTGAAACGGCAGCAGCATCGCTGAGTAGCGCCCCGGCAGAGGCGGCGGTGCAGCAGCAGCAGCAGGCAGGAGTGCAGAGGGTGTTGATGGAGCGAGCTCGAATCCCGGCGCACAGGATGGGCCCTACGGCGGGAAGGTGGATGCGGAGCGAGAAGAAGCGCCTGCCGGGGGGCGCGGCCGGCGTCCGGTTCCGGAGCAAGTGGTCGGGGCCGCCGACAAGTCGCTGCTGGGGCTCCCCGTTGGCGCGCGGTGGCGGCTCCGGAGGCAGCGGTACTGCAGTCGCCGTCCTCGGATCCGCTGCTGCCTGCGTGACGGCCCGTGACGCATCAAAACTGCGATGTGA